>CM056049.1:725668190-725980690 GCA_029574335.1 Rana kukunoris | reverse complement strand
GGCCACAAGCATCAGCTGGAGGCAGGAAGTCGTCCCAGAAGACCAGGGGGGTGGCCGAGGTTCTGCCCGCCAATCTGAGAAGGGACCAGGCCCTTCAGACCCGCCATCTTGGACAGGTCAGCCAGACTTTGGTGCGGATGGAGGAGAGCCTGTCCTCCATAAAGGATACGCTTGGGGACCTGGACTGCCACTCCCGGGCTCTTACAAACTGCCTAAACGACCTGCAGACTACAACAGCAGGCGTTGGGCAGGATGTCCAGGCCAACACGGCAACACTAGGTGCTGGCCTGAACAGAATTGCCGTGGCCTTGGAGGGCAGGCCGCCAGGTGGGCAGAGACCAGGGGCTGCTCCTCCTTCCCCGGATTACCCCCCCCCCATGAGTCTCCCCTGAGGAGCCGGGGCCGTGGCCGTGGGCGCCCCAGGCGTGGCTCACGCCAGCGGCATTAATTTGTTTTCCCCCCTTTTTTTTCAGGACTTTTTTTGGGGGTTTTTTTTTTTTTTTTGCTGGACAATTTTTTTTTTTTGCTGGACAATTTTTTTTTTTTTTGTGTTGTGAATGATTTCTGAATGTGGGGGTGATATTCCTGCCGGAAAAGGGGTGTTACCCTAATTTTTGATGGAGAAGGGTTCCCCAGGACCAGGGAGAAGTGATCCCCAGGTTCGTGTGAATGTATGAATGTACAGTGACATAATTGGAGCCGTGGCGTGGCGTTGCTGCTCACAAGTCCTGCATGGTGGGCTTGTGCCAATCCAATTTGATGAGGATGTGGTGTGTGTGATATAGGGACCACAGTGGTGTGCATGCATGCATTCTCATTGTGCCATGATTAATGTGTGTGTTTAACGTGCAAAGATGCCTAATGTGAGCTGGCTCCTGGCTGCTCTTCCCTCAGAAGATGGGGTATTCTCGGTTAGGGGGGGTTTGTCTGGTTCGGGGGTCAGGTCATCACGTAGGTCAATCTGCAGGCCCTTTCTTACTGCGAAGTTGTTCAGCAGGCAACAGGCACCGATGATCTGGCACCCAAAGTTTGGGGAATACAACAGGGTACCCCCAGACTTATCCAGGCATCGGAAACGTGACTTCAGGAGGCCAAAGGTGCGCTCCACCACTGCACGTGTTTGGGCATGTGCTTCATTGTATCTTTCCTCTCCTGGGGTTTGGGGGTTCCGGATAGGAGTCATGAGATGGGGTCCCAGTGCATATGCAGAGTCACCTGTAAGGGAAAAGACAGGAGGATGTTAGTCATGCATGTGCCCGTTGTGATGTGTGCATCATGGGGGGGGACTGTCATGCCTGCCACCCATGTCACTCATCAACCAGCCAGCTGTCCCCATACACGTTCTGATCGAATTCCATTGGGATGGGGCTCTGATATATGTAGCTGTCATGGCTGGATCCGGGGTGTTTGGCACGGACGTGCCATATGAGGCCTTGGGAATCGACTATCACCTGTACGTTGATGGAATGCCAATGCTTCCGATTGCGGTATATGTGCTCTGTCTCATGGGGGGGCTGGAGTGCCACATGTGTGCAATCAATGGCCCGATGGTGCGTGGGAATCTGGCAATTCTGTAGAAATCTGTCATAGCCTTCAGCCGCAGGTCCTCAGTGGTGGGTTTGATGATTTGGTTGGCCATGCGTCTAAGGATTGCAGGGACAACCTGGTGCACACATCTGCTCATGGAGGATTGTGACATCCCAGCCACCACTCCACTTGTTCTTTGAAAAGAGCCACTGGCCAGGAAATGGAGTGTTGCCAGGACCTTGACCAGTGGCTGCACTGCATGTGAGCGGTGTGTTGGGCTGGTGATGTCCTCCTGCAGGGTTAAGGTTAATTCCATGATGGCATGAGGGGTGAATCTGAAAATGCGATACACCTCAGAATCACTCATGCCAAAGATGTCTATGCGTGTGCGGTATATCCTCTCCCGTGCCCTCCTCCGTGCCCTCCTCCTTCTTTGCTCCTCTAAAGTCAGTAGTATAGCTATGAGCAAGGATGTACCTGGCATGTTGGCATACAGATTGTTGTGCAGCAAGTGTGACTGCTCAGCTCCTCACTAACAGTGTTGCTTTATCTGACATGTAGACGGATTGTCTCATTTTATACCACCTTTTATATGGTCTAATTTTAGACAGGACGTGCAGCTGGTGCGCACAGCGCGTAGCCTGCGCTGCACCAACGTTCTTTTGTGGATCCCCGTAACTCCCTCATTTGCATATTTGAATAGCAAAACAATGGTGTGTCTAGCGCAGTTTTGCGCGGACGGATGCGCCGGTCTATCGAAATTACGCAGGGTCCAAAAAAGTAGATTTCTTGCGTATATCGTTTTGGGGATGTGGCGCATTGATACGCACGCGCAAATTTAGACTTATGCCGCGCATCTCCTGAAACGCCTGCGTAATGGCTCTGTGAATCTGGCCCACAGTATCTCACAAAAGCGAGTACACCCCTCACATTTTTTTAAACATTCTATTTTCTCTTTTTATGTGACAACACTGAAGAAATGACACTTTGCTACAATGTAGTATAGTGAGTGTACAGCTTGTATAACAGTGTCAATTTTCTGTCCCCTCAAAATAACTCAACACACAGCCATTAATGTCTGAACTGCTGGCAACTAAAGTGAGCACACCCCTAAGTGAAAATGTCCAAATTGGGTCCAATTAGCCATTTTCCCTCCCGGTGTCATGTGACTCGTTAGTGTTACAAGGTCTCAGGTGTGAATGGGGAGCAGGTGTGTTAAATTTGGTGTTATCGCTCTCACTCTCTCATACTGCTCACTGAAAGTTCAGCATGGCTCCTAATGGCAAAGAACTCTCTGATATCTGAAAAAAAGAATTGTTGCTCAACATAAAAATGGCCTAGGCTATAAGAAGATTGCCAAGACCCTGAAACTGATCTGCAGCACAGTGGCCAAGACCATACAGCAGTTTAACAGGACAGGTTCCACTCAGAACAGGCCTCGCCATTGGTCCACCAAAGGAGTTGAGGTCATGTGCTCAGCGTCATATCCAGAGGTTATCTTTGGGAAATAGACGTATGAGTGCTGCCAGCATTGCTGTAGAAGTTGAAGGGGTGGGGGAGGGGTCAGCCTGTCAGTGCTCAGACCATACGCTGCACACTGCATCAAATTGGTCTGCATGGCTGTCGTCCCAGAAGGAAGCCTCTTCTAAAGATGATGCCCAAGAAAGACCGCAAACAGTTTTCTGAAGACAAGCAGACTAAGAACATGGATTACTGGAACCGTGTCCTGTGGTCTGATGAGACCAAGATAAACGTATTTGGTGTCAGATGGTGTCAGGCGTGTGTGGCGGCAACCAGGTGAGGAGTACAAAAACAAGTGTGTCTTGTCTACAGCCAAGCATGGTGGTGGGAGTGTTATGGTCTGGGGCTGCATGAGTGCTGCCGGCACTGGAGAGCTACAGATCATTGAGGGAACCATGAATGCCAACATGTACTGTGACATCCTGAAGCAGAGCATGATCCCCTCTGTTGGAGAACCAAACATGGCTTAATCATAGGTCTGGACATTACAGTAAAAGCTCGGTAGCATATCAGAATTCGCATAACAAAGGTCTAGGACTAGACCACCTGGTGTGACTAGAAGCTTCAAAGAGAGGAGAAGGAATGTCTTGGCGCTCTCTGATTGGACAGGCATGTGGGTGGTTTTGGGTGAGGGGGAATGTTTGTTGGTAAAAGCACACACTGGAGAGTAAGCTGGAGAGGGGTGCCATAATTCTTACAGGGGGCACTGTGAGTTTTGTTGGCACCATGGTCACTTCACATACAATTTTTTTTGTTTTTGCTCCTGTCTCTAGGGCCGAGCCTTTTGATTCCTGGCCAAAGAACTGCCGATTGTATTGCGCAATGGCCACTTTGGCTTCTCCAATTTTCCTTCTCCCCACTTTCTTTTATTTATTTACCCCTGTGTTGTCACTTTTTTGTATGTTTTTCGTTATGTGTTACACGTTTTGTCACTGTGTGACTGGTAGGGTGTGCGTTCTCAGGCCTACCCTGAAAGTCTTGAGAGGGGGTGGACAAGGCTCTTTAGCTTGGTTCGCCCTCTCCCATGAGGTCTCCCCTCAGGGGAGTCCCATCATATACTTGGGTGGGTCTGTTTCGGCAGACACTACAGAGAAAGGTGTCATAGTGAGCAGGCCCGGACTGGGCCAAAAAATAGGCCCCGGCATTTATATGTGGGGTTCCAGCACCTTGTACCTCTGAACCCCTTTACATTACACAGCACCCTGCACCTCTGGGCCCCTTTACATTACACAGCACCCTGCACCTCTGGCCCCCTTTACATTACACAGCACCCTGCACCACTGGACCCCTTTGCATTACACAGCACCCTGCACCTCTGTGCCTGTTTACATTACACAGCACCCTGCACCTCTGCTACCCTTTACATTACATAGCACTGCACCTCTGCACCTCTTTACATTACACAGCACCCTGCACCTCTGGACCCCTTTACATTACACAGCACCCTGCACCTCTGGTACCCTTTACATTACACAGCACCCTGCACCTCTGGACCCTTTTACTTTACATAGCACTGCACCTCTGCACCCCTTTACATTACACAACACCCTGCACCTCTGGAACTCTTTACATTACACAGCACCCTGCACCTCTGGGCCCCTTTATATTACACAGCACCCTGTACCTCTGGGCCCCTTTACATTACACAGCACGCTGCACCTCTGGGCCTCTTTACATTACACAGCACCCTGCACCTCTGGGACCATTTACATTACACAGCACCCTGTACCTCTGGGCCCCTTTACATTACACAGCACCCTGCACCTCTGGGCCCCTTTACATTACACAGCACCCTGCACCTCTGGGCCCCTTTACATTACACAGCACCCTGCACCCCTTTACATTACACAGCACCCTGCACCTCTGGTACCCTTTACATTACACAGCACCCTGTACCTCTGGGCCCCTTTACATTACACAGCACCCTGCATCTTTGGGCCCCTTTACATTATACAGCACACTGCACCTCTGGGCCCATTTACATTACACAGCGCCCTGTACCTCTGGGCCCCTTTACATTACACAGCACCCTGCACCTCTGGGCCCCTTTACATTACACAGCACCCTGTACCTCTGGGCCCCTTTACATTACACAGCACCCTGTACCTCTGGGCCCCTTTACATTACACAGCACCCTGCACCTCTGGACCCTTTTACATTACATAGCACCACACCTCTGGACCCTTTACATTACACAGCTCCCCACAGTTTGTTACACAGACACCCCTAACAGTTCTGGACCCCCTGTATATTACACTGGAGGGAGATGTGACATGCGGCCCACCAGGCATATGCCCGGTATGCCCTATGGCACAGGTGTCAAACACAAGGCCCGCGGGCTGAATCCGGCCCTCAAGGCCATTTCATGTGTACAAATAGAGCTTTCTTTTGGTGGTATTTGATCATCTCTTTATTTTTTGCGCTACAAAGAAAAAAAAGCGACAATAAAAAAATAAATGCATAGGCCCGGTTTCACAAAGCACTTACGCCGACGTAACTCACCTTTTCCCGGCGTAGCGTAAATATGCGCCCGGTGCATGTGTGCACCACAAAATAGGCCATCCTACCCCGACGTATCTTACTTACGCCGGCGTGGCAAGGGCGCAAATATGGTCTGGACGTATGTTGCTTCTCCCATTGATTAGGCATTCAAATATGCAAATGAGGGAAATACGGCGATTCACAAACGTACTTGCACCTGGCGCATGATATACGCGGTTTGCGTAAGTTTTACGTCTGGCGTAAAGTTATTCCCCATAGATGAGGCGCAACCCATGCAAAGGTATGGACCAGGGAACACAAGCCTACGTATTGTACGTTGGACGTCTGTGAATATGGGCCGACGTGGGTCTGGCTGGGCGTAGGTTACGTTCACGGCGTACACAGTGATCCAGCGTATCTTAGGCAATTGTTTCGAAGTGGTTGTGAGCATGCGCACAGGGATGCGTCCACGTTATGATGCATGCGCAGTTTGTTTCAAGTACTTGTCTGGAGCCCGGCCCATCATTTGCATGGGGTCACGCTTCATTAACATGGATCACGCCCACTTCCACCTACGCCGGCCAGAACCTTCCATACATACGGTGCATCATTGGGAGCAAGAGCTTACTGAATTTGGTACTTGCCACTCTGCGTTGCGTCATGTGGCGTATATATGTTAAGTTACGGCGACGTACAGTAATGTGCGCCCACTCTCCATGAATCCGGGCTAATATTTTGTACTTTTTGCTATAATAAATATCCCCACTTTAAAAATAAAATAAAACATTTCCTCAGTTTAGGCCGATACGTATTCTTCTACATATTTTTGGTAATAAAAATCAAAATAAGCGTTTATTGATTGGTTTGCGCAAAAGTTATAGCGTCTTCAAAATAGGGTATAGTTTTATAGCATTTTTATTATTATTATTTTCTTTACTAGCAATGGTGGCGATCAGCAATTTTTTGTTTCGGAACTGTGACATTATGGCGGACACTTTTGACACATTTTTGGGACTATTGTCATTTATACAGCGATCAGTGCTATAAAAAATGCACTGATAACTGTAAAAATTTGATGTAGTAAACTGCATATTGGGATGATTGGATTATTGGCTGCAATACTGAGAACTCTCACTAGATGTCAGTGCACTGTATACACATAAACTGCTCAAAAAAAGCAACACTTTGAAAACATATCAGATCTCAACGGGCAAAAATCTCATGCTGGATCTCTATACTGATAAGGACTGGGTAATGTGTTAGGAATGAAAGGATGGCACATCATTTGATGGAAATTTAAATTATCCACCTATAGAGGGCTGAATTCAAAGACACCCCGAAAATCTAAGTGAAAAAATTATGCAGCAAGCTCGTCCATTTTGCTGAAATTTCATTGCGACAACTCAAAGTGGTCCTCAGTAGTTTGTATGGCGCCCCCAAGTGCTTGTATGAATGCCTGACAACATCAGGGCATGCTCCTAATGAGACGACGGATGGTGTCCTGGGGTATTTCCTCCCAGATCTGGACCAGAGCATCACTGAGCTCCTGAACAGACTAGACATGTGCACAGAAAAATAATTCGTATTTTGTTCCGTTTCGTATCGTTCCGTAGGTTCGTACCGATTCGTAATTTCGTAAAACGCCAGTTTTCCTGTTCGTTCCCGTTCGTTTTTCGTACGACACGATTTTTTTCGTATCCCGATCGTTTCGTATTTTGGTTACCGTTTTATTTTCATACATGCGGGATGGTTCGTTATTCTGTTTAATTTATTGTCGTTTCTTGTTAGACAATAATTTTCGTCATTGTGTACTTTCGTAAATATATTTTGCGGGATTCGCGGCACTTTCAACACGCGGCTCATCCATATATACTATTGTTATGTTAAGCCCCGTACACGCGGTCAGACTTTTTTGCCAACAAACATAAAAATGAACGTTTTCCGTTCGTTTTCAAAAAATCCGTTCGTTTGTAAGCTCCATCAGGAAACCATTTTCGGGTTCAAAAGTCTGGCCGACTGATCTCCCTTCAGACGAAAATCCACGTAAATGTTTATTTGGCTTTACTGTACTTGGCAGTCGGCACAAAAGAGAAGCTGATTCACTAACTAGTAGCTAGTTAGTGAATCAGCTTCTCTTTTGTGCCGACTGCTGAGTACAGTAAAGCCAAAAAAACTTTTCAGTGGATTTTCGTTTTTTTTAATGGGCAGTGAGTGAGTGTAGTTAGTAAGTTAGTGTGTATGTGTGCGTCAGGGGCGGACTGACCATTGAGGAACTCGGGCACTGCCCGAGGGCCCCATGCCACTAGGGGGCCCCATCAGGGTTGCCAGGCTCATTAAAACCAGGGACAGTATGTAAAAATCTGTGTGTTTTTTTTTTTTACATCTGTCCCTGATATGTCCAAAACCTACATGCTTTTGATGTGAAAATCCCCAGATTTTAGCTTCCCCGCCTCTGTACTGCCACCTGGCTTGGTGGCCATCTGTAAGCCCGGGGGCCCCATAATCTTCTATTGTCCGGGGGCCCCATGAGATGTCAGTCCGCCCCTGGTGTGCGTATATATATACACGCACACACACGCACACACACACACGTGTGTTTGAGTTTTGGGGTGCACACCCTAATGCAATAGGCTGCGCACGCCTATGATAGTAGGGTGACCATTTGTTCCCCGGATTGCCCAGGACAATACAGTGTCCCAGAATGAAACTGACACAGCCCCCCCCCCCCCAGGCCAATCTGATGCCCCCAAAAAAGGCCGCTACATCACCGCTTTACTCACTGACAGTACTTGTCCTGGCCGGGAATGTCTGGAAGAGCACAATCCCCGCTCCCCTGCTTGTGATTGGAGAAATCATAAATCCCGCCTCTTGTGTCCAATCACTGTGCTGTGATTCGTTACAGCACAAGCTGATTTTTGGGAGGGAGGGTGTCCCTGAATGGTAGTTTGGAAATGTGGTCACCCTAATCTATAGCTGTGCCCAGATTCAACAATGACAAAGGCACAACCAAGAATTGTCACTAACTGACTTCAATGCAATTCAAATCTTAACCACTTGACGACCGTTGCACGCCAATATACGTTGGCACAAAGGCAGTGGTGGGCAAATGGACATACCTGTACATCCCCTTTAAAAAGCCTTGCGGGGGCGCCCCCCCCCGCACTCTTCATGAACGTGCCTGTGGGCCCCCATGGACTCAATGTTAGCCCGCAATCGTGTCACGGAGTGGCAGAGCGGGGAGAAACAAGACAATTCCCTGTGCTGCCTAGTGACGGGACACTGATCTACTGCTCCCTGTCATCGGGAACAGTGACCTCTGTCATGTTAGTGATAGCCCAGCCCCTCGCAGTTAGAATCACTCCCTAGGACACATTTAACCTAGGGTGACCACATTTCCAAACTACCATTCAGGGACACCCGCCCTTCCCAAAAATCAGCTTGTGGTGTAACGAATCACAGCACAGTGATTGGACACAAGAGGCGGGATTTATGATTTCTCCAATCACAAGCAGGGGGCGGGGAATGTGCTCCTCCAGATATTCCCGGCCAGGACAAGTACCATCAGTGAGTAAAAAAATAATTATAGATTTTTGGGGGGATATTTATTACAGCAAAAAGTAAAAAAAAATGTTTTGTTTTTTTCAAATTTGTCACTCTTTCTTTGTTTATAGCGCAACAATTAAAAACCGCAGAGGTGATCAAATACCACCAAAAGAAAGCTCTATTTGTGGGGAAAAAAGGACATACATTTTGTTTCTGTGTAGCATCGCACGACAGCGCAATTTTCAGTTAAAGCAACGCAGTGCCGAAAAGTGCTCTGGTTAGGAAGGGGATAAATTCTTTCAGGGCTGAAGTGGTTAAGCATGTCTGTTTTTTTACTTTCAGAGATTTGGGTTAAAGGGGTTGTAAAGGTAAAACATTTTTCCCCTAAGTAGCTTCCTTTACCTTTGTGCAGTCCACCTTCATGTACCTCATCCTTCCATTTTGCTTTTGAATGTCCTTATTTCTTCTGAGAAATCCTCACTTCCTGTTCTTCTGTCTGTAACTCCACACGGTAATGCGAGGCTTTCTCCCTGGTGTGGAGAGAAAGCCTCTTGAGGGGGGATGGGGGCGAGCAGGAGGGTCAGGACACTCTCTACTTTGCAGATAGAGAAAGGAGCTGTGTGTTAGTGGGCGTCCTGACACTCCTGTAGTCCAAGGGAGGGGGCGAGCACGCCACTCCACACCAGGGAGAAAGCCTCACATTACTGTGTGTAGTTACAGACAGAAGAACAGGAAGTGAGGATTTCTCAGAAGAAATAAGGACATTTAAAAGCAAAATGGAAGGATGAGGTAAGTGAAGGAGGACTGCACTAAGGTAAAGAAAGATATTTAGGGAAAAAAAAAAAAACTTTAAATCAATGTTCGCTGCATCCTCTGATCTCTACTCATCAGTTTCCCTTTACCAGGATTTATGTATTGCTTGGGGCTGCACTTTGTAATCCTGACACTTCCCATCTCTGAGTCATACAATTCTATCGGGTTACTGTACTTGTTTGTTTTTTGTCAGTTATAACCTGTCATGTGGGGATGGATTGCTGGCCTCATGCCGCACACTGCTGGTAAACCAGACCGTACAGTAATCAGAGTCATGTACTACGCCCCCCTCCATGTTCCCTCCTCTCCCTCTATAGACAACACAGTAATCTGAGTCATGGATCCTGTACTACGCCCCCCTCTATGTTCCCTCCTCTCCCCCTGCAGGACACTCCTCACAGTGATTACATAGAGATCACACTCCCAGCACTCCAGGAAGAGCAGAAGAGGAAACATCGTACTGTACACAGGTACCGTATACATCCTACATGTGTCCTATACACTGCATGTAGACAGACGCTGCATGTACATGACTTATAGACAGACTGTATATATACATTATATGTAGACAGACCTTGTATATATATTACATATAGACACTGTATATAAACTACATATAGACACTGTATATACATTACATATAGAAAGGCGTAGTATATACATTACATATAGAAAGACGTAGTATATACATTACATATAGACACTGTATATACATTACATATAGAAAGACGTAGTATACATTACATATAGACACTGGGCCAGATTCTGGTACATTGTGCGGCGGCTTAGCGTAAGCCATTTACACTACGCTGCCGCAACTTAACAGAGCAAGTGCCGTATTCTTAAAGCACTTGCTCCGTAAGTTGCGGCGGCATAGTGTAAATGGCCCTGCGTAAGGCCGCGTAATTCAAAGGGGGCAGCTTGTATTTAAATTAAGCGCGCCCCCGCGCCGATTGAACTGCGCATGCGCCGGCCGCGACTAAATCCCAGTGCGCATGCTCCAGCTCACGTCACAAATAGTCAATGAAAACAACGTGATCGTAACTTACGCCCAGCCCTATTCAGAATCGACGTACGTAACCGACGGAAAAAGACGACGCTGACCCGACGCCATACTTAACATGGCATACGACGGAACTACGTAAACCTACCCCTCATATAGCAGGGGTAGGTTTACGCTTACGGAAACTACGTAAACGACGACGGGGCGGCGTAAAAACGTTCGGGAATCGGCGTATTAGGCTCATTTGCATAGGCAAATGAGAAATCAACGTTAAGGCCACCTAGCGGCCAGCGAAGTCATTACATCTACGATCCGACGGTGTAAGTGTTTTACACCTGTCGAATCTTCACTGTATCTATGCGTAAGTGATTCTAGGAATCACACGCATAGATACCCAGTAAAAAAAAACAGAGATACGACGGTGTTTCCTGCGATACACCGTCGTATCTCTTTTGAGAATCTGGCCCATTGTATATAAACTACATAGTATATACATTACATATAGACACTGTATATAAACTACCGGTACATATAGACACTGTATATACATTACATATAGACACTGTATATAAACTACCGGTACATATAGACATTGTACCTACATTACATATAAACACTGTATATAAATTACCGGTACATATAAACACTGTATATACATTACATATAGACACTGTATATAAACTACATATAGACACTGTATATACATTACACATAGACACTGTATATAAACTACCGGTACATATAGACACTGTATTTACATTACATATAGACACACGCTGTATAACTTTCAATTGTTTTTCATTGAAAATTTTCGAAGAAATTGTACATTATTTAATTAAAATGTCAATGAACAAAGGGTAGGGAAATACAGAACAAATAAGAAGTGAAACACAGGGTCGGCTATAACCCAAGTGTCTATCAAATAGGTGGGTGAACATTAAGATCTGTCATAGCTATGATCCTGAGCTTTAATGAGGGTCTCTGTGTCAAAGGGAGGAAGGGTCCCAAGAAGCTGTGCACCAATTAAATGGTTGCTACACCAACAGCCCATTGGGGCCCATCTCCCTGGTAGGCAGAGGGACACTAAAATTCAAAGATGCCCAGGAAACACAGGGCCATCAATACCATAACTACTATCCTAATAAAGCCAGCAAAGGCTTCTCCCCCAATACTTAACCACTTGCCTACTGTGCACCTACACCCCCTTCCTGCCCAGACAAAATATAAGCTTCCAGCACTGCGTCGCTTTAACTGACAATTGCGCGGTCGTGCGACGTGGCTCCCAAACAAAATTGGCGTCCTTTTTTTCCCACAAATAGAGCTTTCTTTTGGTGGTATTTGATCACCTCTGCGGTTTTTATTTTTTGCGCTATAAACAAAAATAGAGCGTCAATTTTTAAAAAAATGCAATATTTTTGCCTTTTTGCTATAATAAATAACCCCAAAAAATATATAAAAAAAATATTTTTTCCCTCAGTTTAGGCCGATACGAATTCTTCTACATATTTTTGGTAAAAAAAAAAAGCAATAAGCGTTTATCGATTGGTTTGCGCAAAATTTACAGTGTAGCGTTTACAAAATAGGGGATAGTTTATGGCATTTTTTTTTTTTTTTTTTTTACTATTAATGGCGGCGATCTGCGATTTTTTTATTGGGACTGCGACGTTATGGCGGACATTTCGGACACTTTTCTGACATTTTTGGGACCATTTACATTTATACAGTGAAAAATGCTATAAATATGCATTGATTACTGTATACATGTGACTGGCAGTGAAGGGGTTAACCACTAGGGGGCGGGGAAGGGGTTAAATGTATGTCCTAGCCAGTGTTCTAACTGTAGGGGGAGGGGGGGGTGACTGGGGGAGGTGACCGATTGTGTCCCTATGTACAAGGGACACAACCGCTCTCCTCTCTCCCTGACAGGGACGTGCAGCTCTGTGTTTACACACAGAGCTGCACGTCCCAGCTCAGTTACTGAGCAATCGCGTGTGCCCGGCGGCGATCGTTGCCGCCGGGCACTCGCACGGGATCCCCGCCGGCGACGCGCGCGCGCCCGCCCGCGGCTTTAAAGGGACATCACGTCATATGACGTGATGTCAGAACAATGGAGTCG
This sequence comes from Rana kukunoris, assembly GCA_029574335.1. NCBI lineage: Eukaryota > Metazoa > Chordata > Amphibia > Anura > Ranidae > Rana > Rana kukunoris. The sequence goes on along the minus strand of CM056049.1, from coordinate 725,967,686 downwards.
TCTGCCCGCCGTCATTTGACGGTGGGCAGATGACAAGTGGTTAATAAGGTTAGGGTATAACTGAGGCAGAGTCCAATCACTCCTACTCTAGAGTTGAAAACCTGAAGCCTCTGTGATTCAGCGAGTTGCAGGTTCCTGGCCATAGAGATTAAGAAGAAGAGAAAAGAGGGGGAGAGCAGTAAAGGAAAGGGAAAGAGATCAGGAGGAAAAAAGGAAGACATCTAGGAAAAGTTCTGTTTCACTCAGATTAAGGCCTCGAAAAAGTATGAACGTAAGTTGTCCAGGGCTCCCAAATAAGTTTACATTTCTCAGACTTATCTTGTAATACCCCCACCAGTTTTTCTTGCGTCTTGATCCAAGAGATTTTGCATTTGGCGGCACCCACCGAGTTAGTAGGCTTTTTCCTAGAACGGGCAATCGTTGATCTTAGCTCCTAGCAGCATAAAGAACAAGAGTGTTTGGAAATCTTTTCCATTTGGCAGTTAAACAGGGCTTTATGTGGAGTCTGGGGAATAACTCATCCTGGGACCTTGGGCATTATCTGGAAGAATTTTTTCCAGAAACTGCAAATTCGAGGGGAGGACCACCATGTGTGGATCAGACTGCCTACGTGGTCACACCCTCGTAAGCAGAGGGGCGAGGAATCAGGGTACATTTTAGCGAAAAGTGTTGGTACCAGATACCAGCATGTTAGAATTTTGACATTGGCCTTAATTAATGAGACGTTTACAACTCCCTTAACAGAGCTGATAGAGTTGGTGCCAGGTATCCACATCCCACTCCACCTTTAGATCCTGTTCCCAACACTGAGCATAGGCCGGCTTATCTGGGCTTTCGGACAAAAATTTGTAAAATATGGAAATACCTCCCCTTTGATCCAGAAGCTCAGAGCACCAATGTTCATACAGTATGTGGTTAATCTGGGGGGGGGGGGGGGGTCTGGTTTGTTGGCCCAAATTCAGTTCAGTTTAGAGCCCCATCCATAGTGGACTCAGCACCTAATGAGTTGTAGAACCTGACCAGATACGGGGCAAGGGTTAAAGAGAATGTTTTGTAGTAGCATACTGAAAAGCCACCGGGACCTGGTGCTGAGTTTCTCTTGAGAAAATTGATGACCTCTAGTACTTCCAGTTCCGAAAATTGGTTTCTCCAGGCCATCACGATGCTTAGTGGAAAGTTTGGAAGATCATGGAGAAAGCCAGAAGCCCTAGAGGTGGAAATCGAGTCATCTGCTTTATATAATTTGGAATAGAAGTCTTGGAAAGATCACATGATGGTTGTTGGGTTTTGGGAAAGAACCCCCGGGACGGTGTAAATTTTAGGGAATGAGAATGAGCGTAACTTAGGTGGTAAACCTAGAAGCCAGTCTTGTCTCGATTTTGGCTATTTGGGAGTAAAAACGTGCTCCTGACCATCTGAGGCTTTTTTCCGGCCTCAGTGGTAAGGGTCAGATTTAGAGCCAGGCGAGCCTTGTCCAATTTAGCTAGCGAGATTTTAGAAGTGAACCGTTTGCGGGATTTCCTTCTCCAGATCTCTGCCCTCCTTTCCCGTTTAAATTTGGAAGATGTTTGTATCATTTTTCCTCTGATCACAACCTTATGGGCTGCCTATAAAGTTTCTGGGGATATGTCTGAGGTGTCATTTGTGAGGAAATATTCCTTAAGTTCCGCCTCTGAAAGAGTACATTGGACTGGGTCACTGAGGAGCGACTCGTCGAGTCTCCATCGAAAGGGCCGTTTGGTCCAAAGGGCCACTGTATAGACTGTACATTTCATATACATTACATATAGATAGGTGATGTACATACATTACCTATAGACAGACACTGTATGTACATTACATGGTAGTGCCTGCACCCAGGACAAGTCTTCTGTGTACAGAGAGGATTCCCTTCCTGGGAAATTAACCCGGAATCTTATCAAAGTAATTGGGAGTAGAAGAACTACTGCAACCAGCAAATAGAATTACTCATAATTACAGTTGAAATAAAAAGTATGTGAACCCTTTTGGAATGATATGGATTTCTGCACAAATTGGTCATAAAATGTGATCTGATCTTCATCTAAGTCACAACAATAGACAATCACAGTCTGCTTAAACTACCGTATTTTTCGCCATATAAGACGCTCTGGCATATAAGACGCACCCAATTTTAAAGGAGGAAAATCTAGAAAAAAAAGATTCTGAACCAAATACTGTAGTAAAATATTTGCCCCCCACTCGTCATCACCATTACACCACCCCCACATTAGTAATAGCCAGTAACATTGCCCCCACATTAGTAATAGCCAGTAACATTGCCCCCACATTAGTAATAGCCAGTAACATTACCCCCACATAATAGAAGCCAGTAACATTGCCCCCACATTAGTAATAGCCAGTAACATTGCCCCCACATTAGTAATAGCCAGTAACATTGCCCCCACATTAACCTCCAACTCACTGTTGGAGATGCATTGCAGGCTATGGTAGATCGCTCTGCTAGGAATAGATCCCAAGAGCCCTCTGCTCAGCGCGCACCGCCGCCGGGTGTACCAAGATGGCCGACCGCTCCGGAGCTAGGCCAAAGCCGCGGCCTTTCCCAAGGCCGCAGTGCGCTCTGCGGGTCGGATCGGTCAGGCAAAAAAACGTATATTCGTCGTATAAAACGCACCAACTTTTCCCCGCCAGTTTTGGGGAAGAAAAAGTGCGTCTTATATGGCCAAAAATACAGTAATAGCACACAAAAATTAAAGGTTACCATGTTTTTATTGAACACACCATGTAAACATTCACAATGCAGGTGGAAAAAGAGATAATTGGAGTAAGGTGTTAGCCAACTGGAGTCCAATCAATGAGATGCGATTGGAGGTGATGGTTACAGCTGCCCTGCCCTATAAAAAACACACACCAGTTTGCACAAAAGAGCTCTCAGAAGACCTGCGATTAAGAATTGTTGACTTGCATAAAGCTGGAAAGGGTTATAAAAGTATCTCCAAAAGTCTTGCTGTTCATCAGTCCTCGGTAAGACAAATTGTCTATAAATGGAGAAAGTTCAGCACTGCTGCTACTCTCCCTAGGAGTGGCCGTCCTGTAAAGATGACTGCAAGAGCACAGCGCAGACTGCTCAATGAGGCGAAGAAGAATCCTAGAGTGTCAGCTAAAGACTTACAAAAGTCTCTGGCATATGCTAACATCCCTGTTAGCGAATCTACGATACGTAAAACATTAAACAAAAATGGATTTCATGGGAGGATACCACAGAGGAAGCCACTGCTGTCCAAAAAAAAACATTGCTGCACGTTTACAGTTTGCACAAGAGCACCTGGATATTCCACAGCAGTACTGGCAAAATATTCTGTGGACAGATGAAACCAAAGTTGAGTTGTTTGGAAGAAACACACAACGCTATGTGTGGAGAAAAAGAGGCACAGCACACCAACATCAAAACCTCATCCCAACTGTGAAGTATGTTGGTGGGGGCATCATGGTTTGGGGCTACTTTGCTGCGTCAGGGCCTGGACGGATTGCTTATATCAAAGGAGAAATTATTTCCCAAGTTTATCAAGACATTTTGCAGGAGAACTTAAGGCCATCTGTCCACCAGCTGAAGCTCAACAGAAGGTGGGTGTTGGAACAGGACAACGACCCAAAGCATAGAACTAAATCAACAACAGAATGGCTAAAACAGAAGAAAATACGCCTTCTGGAGTGGCCCAGTCAGAGTCCTGACCTCAACTCGGATGAGATGCTGTGGCATGACCTCAAGAAAGCGATTCACACCAGACATGCCAAGAATATTGCTGAACTGAAACAGTTATGTAAAGAGGAATGGTGAATAATGACTCCTGACCGTTGTGCACGTCTCATCTGCAACTACAGGAAACGTTTGGTTGAAGTTATTGCTGCCATAGGAGGTTCAACCAGTTATTAAATCCAAGGGTTCACATACTTTTTCCACCTGCACTGTGAATGTTTACATGGCGTGTTCAATAAAAACATGGTAACATTTAATTCTTTGTGTGTTATTAGTTAAGCAGACTGTGATTGTCTATTTTTTTGATCAATTTGTAAAGACTTCCATATCATTCCAAAAGGGTTCACATACTTTTTGTTGCAACTGTACGTCGATGCACATCAGTAAATAAAGTAAAACAGCTTTATATAAGAAAATAATAAAGTGGTTGTAAACCCCCCCCCCCAAAAAAAAACCTGCAAGACAAAGACACCATAAGCTAGTGAAATACTCACCTTAGATCGAAGCCCCTGCAGCGGTTACGGCACACTGCTCTGCGACATTTCTCCTGGAGTTATTTCTGGGTATCATGGGCTCCGACACTGTAATTGGTTGGAGCGGCGATGACATCACTCCCACATGCACATGCAGGAGCCGCCAGTAACAGCACGTCAGCTGAAGCAACGACGCGAACAGGCCGTTGCTTCAGTGCACATGTTCCGTTGACGTTGGCATATGCTGATACAGATATCCACGGTAGCTACAGGTAAGCCTTATTATAGGCTTGCCTGTAGTGAAAAGTGGCTTGTAAGGTTTTACAAACACTTTATCAACGGTACAGACAGGTACTGTATTTGCGGGCGTATAAGACTACCTTTTACACTTAAAAAAACTGGCCTGACCCCTCGAAAGTCCTGCGCTCATCGCCTACATCCTCTTCGCCTCTCAGCCTGGCCGTTGAATGGCTAGAACGGATGAATTGGCTGGTGCTGCTGTCAATCACATTCAATGACTCGGCGCGCCGTGGGGCAGGGCTGAGTGATACAGTGAGCTATGGCCGCTCGCTGTATCATGGGAGCGCACCCGCAAGGACTCCACACAATGCGAGGGAGCTTGCATTAATGTGTGGAGTTCTTGCAGGGAGGACCAAAGACAGCCGCCGAGGGACCCCAGAAGACGTGGATTGGGGCCACTCTGTGCAAAACGAGCTGCCCAGTGGAGGTAAGTATAACATGTTTGTTATTTAAAAAAATATATATGTTTACAACCCCTTTAAAGTAAATTACTCAACACCAAGTTATATGGACCTCTTATATATTTGTACATGTTGATCATATCCCCCCTTATTCTCCTCTTCTCAAGAGAGAATATATTTTGGTCCTCATAGCTGAGCTCCTCCATGCCTCTTATCAGTTTGGTTGCCCTTCTCTCCACTTTCTCCAGTTCTCCGATATCCTTTTTAGAACTGGTGCCCAGAACTGAACTGCATATTCCAGATGAGGTCTTACTTTTTTTTAATTATAATTTTTATATATATAATTAAAAGGGACCAGAGGTCCCCAGGGCCCCGGATGGTAACCCCCCTTTTTTTTTATATAATTATTTTTTTTATATTTTTTATTTAGTTTTTCTTTTTATAAAATGGCCCAGAGGTCCAGAGGTCCCCAGGGCCCCGGATGGCAACCCCCCCCCCCTTTTTTTTGTTTTGTTTTTCATTAAAAAAAAAATATTTTTATTTTTTATATTTTTTTTCTGTTTTTTTTTAATATAAAGTTTTCTTTATTAAAAAAAATATATTTTTATATATATGTTATTATTATTATTATTAATATTAAAGGGCACAGAGGTCCCCAGGGCCCCGCATGGCAATCCCCCTTTTAATTTTTTTTTATATATATTTTTTGTTTTTATTAAAAGGCCCAGAGGGCCCCGGATGGCTACCCACCTTTTTATATATTTTTTTGTAAGGGGCCCAGAGGTCCACAGGGCAACCCCCCCCAATTTGTGGCACCCCCGCTTCTCAATTTGCGGCAGCCCCCCGCTTCTCAATTTGAGGTGGCAGCACCCCCCCACCCCGGTGTAAGGGGCCCCATAAATACCTCTCTTAACAACTTCCAGGCCGCCGCATGACTATATACGTCGGCAATTTGAAGCGGGATATGTCTGTTATGGCAGCAGCTAGCTGCCATAACTCAGATTTCTTAGTCTTCAGGCGGCGGTCCGGTTTACGATAATGGTGGTCACTGCGGTTGATTTGCCGCAAGATCGTTATCTGCGGCGGGAGAGAAGCTCCCCCTCCCGCCGCTCTCCTGCACCCTCCACCACTTACCGGAGCTGTCGGTAGCAGCGGAGGTGATCGGGTCCTCTCTCATGCTGGGTATGGATGAGAGATCTCATATTTAAGAGGACCTGTCATGCTTTTTTTCTATTACAAGGGATGTTATAGAAATAAGAGTGACCCAAGTTATATATTTTTTTAAATAGTGTAAAAATTAATAAAATAAATAAAATAAGAAAAAAAATATATACATTTTTTAAATTGCCCGACCCGACGATGTTGAAACCACACAAGTGAGGTATCGCCACAATCTTTATAGTGAGTGAAATAAATCTAGCTCTAGACCTCCTCTGTAACTCAAAATATGCAACCTGTAGATTTTTTTTAAATGTCGCCTATGGAGATTTTTAAGGGTAAAAATTTGTCGCCATTTCACAAGCGAGCGCAGTTTTGAAGTGTGAAATGTTGGTTATCAATTTACTCGGCGTAACATTATCTTTCATAACATAAACAAAAAAAATTGGGCTAACTTTACTGTTGTCTTATTTTTTTAATCCAAAAAAGTGTATTTTTTCCAAAAAAAAAGTGCGCTTGTAAGATCGCTGCTCAAAAACAGTGTGACAAAAAGTATTGCAATGACCGCCATTTTATTCTCTAGGGTGTTAGAAATAAAAAATAATCATAATGTTTGGGGGTTCTAAGTAATTTTCTAGCAAAAAAACTTTTTTAACCACTTAAGGACCGGACCAATATGCTGCTAAATGACCCAAGGGTTTTTTACAATTCGGCACTGCGTCGCTTTAATAGACATCTGTGCGGTCGTACGACGTGGCTCCCAAACAAAATTAGCGTCCTTTTTTTCCCACAAATAGAGCTTTCTTTTGGTGGTATTTGTTCGCCTCTGCGATTTTTATTTTTTGCGCTATATACAAAAATAGAGCGACATTTTTGAAAAAAAAAAACAATATTTTTTACTTTTTGTTATTAGAAAAATCAAATAAACTAAAGTTTAGTCAAACATTTAGGCCAAAATTTATTTAGCCACATGTCTTTAGTAAAAAAAAAAAATCACAATAAAAAAAAATACCTACCTAGCGGCAACAATGACACTAATACAGCGATCAGAAAAATGATCGCTTAGTGACACTGGCAACAGGGAGTGAAAGGATTAACTAGGGCGGTGATCAAGGGGTTAAACCTTTATTAGGGGGGTACGGGGGCTAACCTGGACCTAACACTAACTGCCTGTCACACTAACTGTCACACTGACACTAAATGCAGTGATCAGTACATATATGATAACTGCATTCAGTGACACTGTGACAGGGGGGAGGGGGGGTGATCGCAAGGAGTTAAATGTGCCTGCGTGTCCTGGTGTCAGTGTAGTGTTGTGCAGACTTACTGTGTGATGTGATCTCTCCTCAGCGGCGGTTGAAAATACCGCCGAGAGCAGAGATCACATCACTTCCCCCTTCCTGTGTTTACACAGGAGGAGGAAGTGACATACGGGGGAGCGCGCGCATTGGCTGGGAGTGATCCGGAGGGGGCCGACAAAAACGAACCGCCGCCCCCTCATCCCGGATCGCTCCTACAGCCACCGGGACCGTCGCTTGTACCAGGGGGGGTTCCGATCGGACCCCCGACCCACGTCAAGGCAGCCACGTACAGGTACGTTGATGTGCCTGTCCGTGCCATTCTGCCGATGTAAATGTACATGCGGCGGTCCTTAAGTGGTTAACTTGTAAACAACACATCTGAAAAAGAGGCTTGGTCCTTAAGTGGTTAAAACAAGAAAGGATTCTGCTGGCTTTGGAAACCGCAGCTTGGATACAAAAGGAGTGTATGCAGTACTTTTTTTTTTTTTTAGTGGACACTGCTCGCACCTACATTGGAATAACCGCCCAAAGCAATCCCACTGCACCTAGTTTGAATGAATCCTTAAATGCCATGAGCGTGAGCCATGTGATTGTACAATCGGAGAGCGGTGCCAGGACCGAAAATGGAATTCATTTTCTGCAGAAAAAAACATGAGTCATCTTGGCTTCAGTCACTTTGCTTTCATACTTTAAACAGATCAGTGTGGAGACCATTGTGTCCACAGAGAGAGTGCAATGAAAGCAAACAATGCCCCTGTATTATAGCAATAACTCCATGTATGAAATAGCCCAAACTGGGGGAGAGAGGGTCAGAATTGGGGGGGCCAATCAGGTGTGGATGGATGTATGTAGCACCCTTCTAGTTAGGCTCAGGGCCGATCCTAGGGTCACAGACGCCTGGGTGCAGAAATATTTCTAGCGCTCCCACATGGTCATTTTATTAACCCCTCCCCTTTACAAATGTTTATATGGCAACGACTCAACCACAGAAATGCACTTTAGCGTTAAAAATAGCACTTGGAAAAAGCCTCATCTGCAGTCCCAGTGTGCTTCACAGAGAGCGGTGCGCTGGCAGGGTGTTAAAAAAAGGCTAAAGCACCCCTGCCCATTTAAATCAATGGTCAGTGCCTGGCTGCCTGCAAATCGCCTTGAAAGTGGCGCTTTGAACCCTTTAGTTGGCCGCTAGTGGGGGGTTAAAAGTACCTCTAAAACGACAGTAAAGCGCCGCTAAAACTAGCAGCGCTTTGCCACCGACGCCCCCTGCACTGTCAGTGTGAAAGGGCTCTTAGTACATCTCATTATACATCATGGGCCAGCTTCAGGAAAGAGATACGATGACTTATCTCCAGATAAGCCATCTTATCTCTGCGTCGGAGCCCTCCTATCTATGCGACTTATTCATAGAATCAGTTACGCATAGATTTCCATTAGATCCGACTTGCGTAAGTCTCTTACGCCGCCGAATCTTATTTTCATATTTAGGCTGGACGCTAGGTGGCGTTCCCGTCTAAAATATGCAAATGAGCGTATACGCCGATTCCCGAACGTACGTAATTATTTTTACGTCGTTTGCATTAGCGTAGGTCCGTCGTAATGTTAACCCTGCTGTATGAGGCGCAGGCAATGTTAAGTATGGACGGCGTGCCGCCTTTTTTTTTTTCACGTTGTTTACGTAAAACGTTCGCGAATAGGGCTTTGCGTTAGTGTCGTTCACATCGTTTACACTGCGTAATGACGCTGTGATTTGAAGCATGCGCACTGGGATAAATTCACAGCCGACACATGCGCAGTATGTTCGAAGCGGGATCGCGCGTTATTTAAATAATACATGCCCCCTACCCGCCGAATTTGAATTCCGCCGGGTCTTTTGCGCTACGCCGCCTCAACTTTACAGGCAAGTGCTTTGTGAATAAAGCACTTGCCTGAAAAAAGCTGTGGCGGCGTACATGACATGCGTTACGCCCGCACAAAGATAAGACGGGCTACCTGAATCTAGCCCAGTGTTTCTCAACTCCAGTCCTCAAGCCCCCCCAACAGGTCAAGTTTTCAGGATTTCCCTCAGATGAAAAGGCTGTGGGAATAACTAAGGCAGTAAAACTGATCAAATCACCTGTGCAAAATAATGGAAATCCTGAAAACCTGACCTGTTGGGGGGCCTTGAGGACTGAGGAGTTGAGAAACACTGATCTAGCCCCATACCTGTACATGGACTACTGAGGCGCAGGAAGGGACAGGGGCTGTGTATTCTATGCAATCTATTGTGCTGTAAAACATCTAGAGCAGGGGCAGCCGAGAGCACATGTAAAGGGAAGACTAGAGATGGGAGGGGGAGGCATTCCAACTGGAGTTGGTGGAGACAGTGCAGGATCCCAGACTCCCAGTGTGAGGAATTCGTTCCTGCACATCAGCAGCCACTGAAAACTAGAACCCTTGTGTCTGGAAGAGAAGCGGCTCATCCCCCGAGCACTGCCAGAAGGAGGGGAGAACTCTGGCACTTCGGCGCCCCAACCTCTGCAGGCGCCTGGGTGCAAAGCACCCTGCGCACCCTGCCTAGGATCGGCCCTGGTTAGGCTTGTAGGCAGGTTGCCTGCAATGTGTCAGTTAGGAAATTGGCTGGGGAATAGATCTAGGTTGAGAGAATCCTGGGGTCATTTGTATCTAGTTTTTTTTTATTATTATTTTTTATTTTTATTTTTTTTGTACCATTTCATTTTTTTTCTTACTATTTTATTTATTTATTTTACATATTTTTTATGACCCCCATCGTGGGGGCTTTGGTGAAATATCAGGGGTCTAAACAGACCCCTGATGTCTCACTTTTGAGACAAAGAAAATAAACTGAGGACATCAGTCCCTTTCTCTGCAGCCTCAGCTGCATGGAATGATTGAACAGGAATAGCTGTGTACAGAGCATACAGTAAGGAGAGGCATAGTAAACACAGTGATTGGACTGACTCTATTCATTAAGATAAGGAAGGGGCTTGTAAATGACACAGGGAAGCACACAGGGGACCGGGGCAGCAGGACAGGGATAGGGAGGCAGCACAAGCTGCATGTGAAGGAACCAATGCCCTTCATTTTCCTCCTACAGCCACTGAATGTCTATAGGAGGGAGAGGAGGAGAAGCGGGCATTCAGTGGCTACATGGAGGGATTGGTTCCTCTACATAGTGCCGCCCCCACTACCCTCCTATCCAGGCATACAGGGGAGCATTGGGCCTGGTCGCAATGGCAACCCTTGCGACCCCTGTACCTACGCCCCTGCCTCAGGTTCCTCTTAGAGCACATACACAGGAAGAAAGGAAGGCAAATATGGATTTGCTTAACTTCCTCCTTACCTAGTGGAGGACATACATGGCTGAATGCATGCTTCTAAGAGTCTGAAATTAGTGGTAAAGGAGGGAAGAGACCCCTGGGGGTAGACTGTATTATGTCTGTATCGTGTCACACAGGCTGAAGCCATAGAATCTGACACTTATATCTTTCATTTCCTTCCAGACAACCTTCAATAATGCCGCCATTTCCTCCATGTTGTGGCCTCATCATTGTGGATTCCCGCCAGCCAGGTGAGTGTACAAGCAATGGCATATTACAGTTTTGGTCCCCCCGGTGGGATCCCCCTGGAAGCTGAAAAATACTACAGTGATCTCCACTAGCTTTCTGGTCCTGTCAGTGGTGGCCTGTCCATTAAGGGCACACACCCCCCCCCCCCCACATGCTTATTTCTGGGCTCCTAATCTACATGCAGGGCACCCGACGCATGGTTTCCCAATGTTGGTTTGAAGCATGTGATTAGAACCAGAGGCTCTAATGGGCTTCAAAAAAAGGGTGGGCTCGAGGTCGCAGAACACTGCGTTCCAAGCCCACCTAGTTGTGTGACATTAGCCAATGAATATTTGCTTTTCTGACACTGATCCTCCTCCTGGCCAATCAGGAAGTGGGTCCTGAGACCCATCACCCAATTAGCTGAAAGGACAGGCGATCTCATTGGACACCTGAGAGGAGCCGCCGTGATGCAGAGGAGGAGGAGACGCCCGCTGCTCCCCACCCGTAGGAGCGCTGCCCAGGGCCCCCATCAGGGGGGTACAGGCAGTACACCTGTAAGGGGTCCGGAGGTCCCCAGGGGCCCGGAGGCCACCAGAGCCCCAGATGGCAACCCCCTCTTTTTTATTTCAATTTTTTTATAAAAAAATATATTTTTTTAATACATTTTTATTTATTTATTTTATTAAAGGGCCATTTTTTTTAGGGGTCTGGAGGTCCCCAGGGGCCCGGAGATGACAACCCTCCTTTTTTATATAAAAATGTTTTACATTTTTTTTGTATTTTATTTCTTTTTTTTTTATATATATATATATAGATATATTTTTTATTAAAGGGCTCAGAGGTCTTCAGGGCCCCATATGTCAAACCCCCTTTTTTTAATAAATGTTTTTTTTTCTTTTTCTTTATATATTTTTTTTTCTTTTTTTTATGAAAGGGCCCAGAGGTCCCCAGGGCCCCATGTTTCAAACCCCCTTTTTTTTGATAAATGTTTGTTTTTCTTTTTGTTTATATATTTCATTTTATTTTTTTATTAAAGGGCCCAGAGGTCCCCAGGCAACCCCCTTGTTTTTTTTTTCCGGATGTAAAGCCCCCTTTTTTTGTAATTTATTTTTATAAAAAAAATGATTAAAGGGTCCGGAGGCCACCAGGGCCCCAGATGGCAACCCCCTCTCTTTTTATTTCTATTTTTTTATAAAACAATATATTTTTTTAATATATATTTTTTTTTTTTTTTTAATAAAGGGCCATTTTTTTAGGGGTCTGGAGGTCCCCGGATGACAACCCTCCTTTTTTATATAAAAATGTTTTCCATTTTTTTTGTATTTTATTTCTTTTTTTTTATATATATATATACATATATATATATACATATATATATAGATATATTTTTATTAAAGGGCTAAGAGGTCCCCAGGGCCCCATGTGTCAAACGCCCTTTTTTTTGATAAATGTTTTTTTTCTTTTTCTTTATATATTTTTTTTTTGTTTTTTTTATGAAAAGGCCCAGAGGTCCCCAAGGCCCCATGTGTCAAACCCCCCCCCCTTTTTTTTTTATAAATGTTTTTTTTTCTTTTTGTTTATATATTTTATTTTATTTTTGTATTAAAGGGCCCAGAGGTCCCCAGGCAACCCCCTTGTTTTTGTCTGGATGGGAAGCCCCCTTTTTTTGTAATTTCTTTTTATAAAAAAAAAAAAAATGATTAAAGGGCCCAGAGGTCCCCAGGGCCCCAGATGGCAACCACCCTTTTTAAAAAAAAATATATATATATATATATGTGTGTATATATATATGAAAAATTCTCTCTTTTTTTTATTTTTATTATTATTAAAGGGCCCAGAGGGCCCCCCCTTTTTTTATATATATATTTTTCTTTATTTCTTCTTTTTGTAAAGGCCCCCCCCCCCACTCCTCAATTCGCCCCCCCTTGGTTCTCTGCTCCAGGAGGTCCATGCCTGAAGCTGTGTAAGGGGCCCCAAAATTCCTGATGGCGGCCCTGGTGCTGCCCACACAGAACCTAGATGGGGTAAGTGCGGGGCTGGATGACCGCCCGAGAGGGAGCGGAGGCTGGTGGGGGTTGTTTGCCGCCCTCCAAATAAAAAAGAAACATCAGCCATCACTGGGTCCAAGCTTGAACAATATAACTATGTAAAAATTGCCTTAGCTGGAATTGTTTTTTAAACTGTTGGAGTTACCGCTATTGTTTATATTCTGACACTTATACTTTTGTTTGCCCGCAGTTGTTCCCCTCCTTGGCTACTGTGTCTTTAATGTGACCCTTTACCTCTTGCGCCTGTGCTACGTGCTTTGGGTTATTTCAGTAGTGTAGAAAGAAGAAAATAAACCTTATAATATCATATATTCCACCTGTCATAGTGGGGGCAAGACTATCCTAGTGTGTCACACAGCCTGCCTGATGGGCAGTTGGAGTTCAACTCAGACGTGGTACATCACACCGAGTCTACCATCATGGCACTGCTGTTACTACCAGGGAGTGTGGCGGCGATTCGCTGATCCCTGTGTGTCACCTTGGACCAGTAGCTCTTTGACTGAGATAGAAAGAGCCATCACTCTAAGTCAATGTGGCCTTGCTGCAGTGCACATGTGCTGGCCGCAACCCCCTTTAGAAGGAGAGTCTGATTGACATTCTTGGATGTAAGATGGACTTTGATTGGCAGTTCTGTCCTGCATGTGAGGGGATATTCTAATGGGCACTCCTGGATGTAGAAAGATACTCTGATGGCCACTTCTGGATGATGAAAGGAGATACTCTGATGGGCACTCCTGGATGAAAGGAGATACTCTGATGGGCACACCTGGATGAAAGGAGATACTCTGATGGGCACTCCTGGATGTACGGAAATACTCTGATGGGAACTCCTGGATGAAAGGAGATACTCTGATGGGCACTCCTGGATGAAAGGAGATACTCTGATGGGCACTCCTGGATGAAAGGAGATACTCTGATGGGCACTCCTGGATGAAAGGAGATACTCTGATGAGCACTCCTGGATGAAAGGAGATACTCTGATGAGCACTCCTGGATGAAAGGAGATACTCTGATGAGCACTCCTGGATGAAAGGAGATACTCTGATGAGCACTCCTGGATGAAAGGAGATACTCTGATGGCCACTCCTGGATGAAAGGAGATACTCTGATGAGCACTCCTGGATGTAGAGAGATACTCTGATGGGCACTCCTGGATGAAAGGAGATACTCTGATGGCCACTCCTGGATGAAAGGAGATACTCTGATGGGAACTCCTGGATGAAAGGAGATACTCTGATGGGCACTCCTGGATGAAAGAAGATACTCTGATGGGCACTCCTGGATGAAAGGAGATACTCTGATGTGCAAAGGGGACTCCTTTTTAAGATTTTCTTTTTGGCCAGTACATTTTTTTAAATTCCAAAATATGGTCCTCAAACTTAAAAAAGTTGGAGACCCCTGAGCCGAACCAAGCACCGAGTTGGAAATCCCTTATTTCTTAATTGGTAATTTGGTATTTGTGTTCCTGGTCCCTAGTTTGATTTTGGACAGTATTTTTAACGAGTACTCGTCTCCTAAGTGTTCTCACCAGATTTACAGCTAAAGTTACTGGATATAATTTTGTGATTCTCCTGTGTGTGTTCAGTCCCTCTACAGGGGATCTCGGTTGACGTCCAGGTGAAAGGTTTTGTGACGGACGTATCGGCGACTCTCAAGTATAAGAACAAGGAGGAGAAGGCGATAGAAGCGGTCTTTGTCTTCCCCATGGATGAAGACTCTGCTGTCTACAGCTTTGAGGCCACAATAGAAGGGAAGAAGATTGTAGCCGACCTCCAGGAGAAGAAAGAGGTAATGAGGATTACAAGACCAACAGCAGAACACATTCAGTTTTCACATGACATGATTATACACTCTAATGCCCCGTACACACGACTAAGTTTTCCGATGGGAAAAAGTCAGTCGGAATACCCAACGGAAAAAAAGAGAGCTTGTTCCCTTTCTTTGCCGGCGGTTTCTGGCAGCTTTCCTGTCTGAAAATTTGCGAGGGATTCCCGGGCCAAAAGCTCTCATCGCATTTTACCCGTCGGAAAACCCGGACGTGTGTACGGGGCATTAGGCTTTCTTCAAACTGGAATATAATTATACATTCTTAGTAGGGATGTCCCGTTATCGATATTAGTATCGGTACCGATACCACGCATTTCCCGAGTACTTGTACTCGGTAGGAAATGCTCCTATGCTCACCCGATACCTGGGCAGTCAGGTATTGGGTGGTGGGGGGAGTTACAAGTCTTCTCCGTGTTGTCTTCTCCCCCCGTGTTGTCTTCTCCCACCGTGATGTCTTCTCCCTGTCCGTGCCGCTCTCCCACCGTGATGTCTTCTCCCAGTCCATGCCACTCTCCCCCCCCGTGATGTCTTCTCCCCGTCCTTGCCACTCTCCCCCCGTGATGTCTTCTCCCCCTCCGTGCCGCTCTCCCCGTGTTGTCTTCTCCCCCTCTGTGCCACGCTCCCCTGTGATGTCTTCTCCCCATCCATGTCGATCTCCCACCGTGATGTCTTCTCCCCGTGCGTGCTGTTCTCCCTCGTGATGTCTTCTTCCCCTCCGTGCCGTCTTTTCCCCATCCGTGCCGCTCTCCCCCCCTCCATGCCGCTCTCCCCCCGTGATGTCTTCTCCCCATCCATGCCACTTTCCCCCCGTGCAGTCTTTTCCCCGTCAATGCCGCTCTCTCCCCTTGATGTCTTCTCCGCCATCCATGCCGCTCCCCCTTCGTGCCGCTCCCCCCTTAATTTGTCAGGATGGAGAGCAGAGATAAGAGCCGCTAAACCCGTCTCCTACCTTTTCCAAATGGACAGAATCAGTGATCACTGACTCAACCTGTGTTTACGATGCTTCAGTTTATGAATGGAGAGGAGCTTCTCTCCATTCTTAGCTGAGGCTGCAGAGAAAGGGACTGGGGAATCTGTGTCCTTAGTCCCTTTCTCTGTCTTTAAGGGGAGATGTCAGAGGTCTGTTAAGACCCCTGATATCTCACCAAAGCCCCCCAACAGGGCTAATTAAAAAATATATATATTTGTTTGGAATAAATAATTTAAAAAATGAAATGTAAATAATAATAATAAAAAAAAAACACACACACTGACAATCCACTACCCCCCCTCTAAAAAAAATTGTAAAAAATAAAAATTGTGTAAAAAAAAAAAATACTGTCACATGACATTAAAATAAAAAGTATCGGTATTCGGTATCGGCGAGTACTCGAAAAAAAGTATCGGTACTCGGTCTCAAAAAAAGTGGTATCGGGACAACCCTAATTTTTAGGCATGTGGTACAGTACAATCATTGGGTCACCCTTTGCTTATCACATTTATTACAGACCCCACAAAGGGCTCTACTATTTGACGGTTGAATAGTAATGTACTCTTCACATTTGTCCATGTTGCTTTGTAGATGAGATATAGAATGTGTGGTCACCAGTTTGGTCAAATTATTTACAGATCTTCCGATGTATATCAGGTTTTGTGATCTTTAGTCACAGTCAGGCGTCAGCTGTTACTTCCTTTCTATTTTGGGAGAATCAACGGAAAAACTAGACACACATTGTAGAGTTAGCTGGAATTTGGTAGTGTAAATAATGCTGTACAGTACACTGTAAGACACCAGAGCTGAATCAGTACAGTATTTATAAATATATATATATAATTGAAACTGTGTACATACAGTGCCTTGCAAAAGTATTCACCCCCCTTGGCTTTTGACCTATTTTGTTACATTACATTAGTTCAATGATTTTTTGAATCTGATTCTATGTGATGGATCAGAACACAATAGTCTAAGTTAGTGAAGTAAAATTAGAAAAATAAACACATGCAACTATTTTTCAGAAATAAAAAAATTATAATTGCCCTGTGCGTATGTATTCACCCCCTTTGTTATGAAGCCCATAAAAAGCTCTGGTGCCACCAATTACCTTCAGAAGTCACATAACTAGTGAAATGATGTCCACCTGTGTGCAATCTAAGTGTCACATGATCTGTCATCACATAGACACACCTTTCTGAAAGGCCCCAGAGGCTGCAACACCTAAGCAAGAGGCACCACTAACCAAACACTGCCATGAAGACCAAGGAACTCTCCAAACAAGTACAGTACCTGCCGCCGAGAATGTGTTTTTAGCACTCCCCCTTCGTGCCGCTCCCCCCTTAATTTGTCAGGATGGAGAGCAGAGATAAGAGCCGCTAAACCCGTCTCCTACCTTTTCCAAATGGACAGAATCAGTGATCACTGACTCAACCTGTGTTTACGATGCTTCAGTTTATGAATGGAGAGGAGCTTCTCTCCATTCTTAGCTGAGGCTGCAGAGAAAGGGACTGGGGAATCTGTGTCCTTAGTCCCTTTCTCTGTCTTTAAGGGGAGATGTCAGAGGTCTGTTAAGACCCCTGATATCTCACCAAAGCCCCCCAACAGGGCTAATTAAAAAATATATATATTTGTTTGGAATAAATAATTTAAAAAATGAAATGTAAATAATAATAATAAAAAAAAAACACACACACTGACAATCCACTACCCCCCCTCTAAAAAAAATTGTAAAAAATAAAAATTGTGTAAAAAAAAAAAATACTGTCACATGACATTAAAATAAAAAGTATCGGTATTCGGTATCGGCGAGTACTCGAAAAAAAGTATTGGTACTCGGTCTCAAAAAAAGTGGTATCGGGACAACCCTAATTTTTAGGCATGTGGTACAGTACAATCATTGGGTCACCCTTTGCTTATCACATTTATTACAGACCCCACAAAGGGCTCTACCATTTGATGGTTGAATAGTAATGTACTCTTCACATTTGTCCATGTTGCTTTGTAGATGAGATATAGAATGTGTGGTCACCAGTTTGGTCAAATTATTTACAGATCTTCCGATGTATATCAGGTTTTGTGATCTTTAGTCACAGTCAGGCGTCGGCTGTTACTTCCTTTCTATTTTGGGAGAATCAACGGAAAAACTAGACACACATTGTAGAGTTAGCTGGAATTTGGTAGTGTAAATAATGCTGTACAGTACACTGTAAGACACCAGAGCTGAATCAGTACAGTATTTATAAATATATATATATATATATATATATATATATATATATATATATAATTGAAACTGTGTACATACAGTGCCTTGCAAAAGTATTCACCCCCCTTGGCTTTTGACCTATTTTGTTACATTACATTAGTTCAATGATTTTTTGAATCTGAATTCTATGTGATGGATCAGAACACAATAGTCTAAGTTAGTGAAGTAAAATTAGAAAAATAAACACATGCAACTATTTTTCAGAAATAAAAAAATGATAATTGCCCTGTGCGTATGTATTCACCCCCTTTGTTATGAAGCCCATAAAAAGCTCTGGTGCCACCAATTACCTTCAGAAGTCACATAACTAGTGAAATGATGTCCACCTGTGTGCAATCTAAGTGTCACATGATCTGTCATCACATAGACACACCTTTCTGAAAGGCCCCAGAGGCTGCAACACCTAAGCAAGAGGCACCACTAACCAAACACTGCCATGAAGAACCAAGGAACTCTCCAAACAAGTACAGTACCTGCCGCCGAGAATGTGTTTTTAGCACGACGGCATCGCGCTGATTCTCGGCGACAGGGTGCCGACATCTCGCACTCGCTGGAATAGGAAAAGCACATTTCAGCGAGTGCGTCATAGAAGCGACGGGGATCCGACTTGGATTCCTGCCAATTCTACACGCGGCGTTTGGTATGAATCCTGATGGGGAACTCCACGCTAAATTTTAAATAAAAATCCGGCATGGGTTCCCCCCCAGGAGCATACCAGGCCCTTAGGTCTGGTATGGGTTGTAAGGAGACCCCCCTACGCCGAAAAAATGGCGTGGGGGTCCCCCCACATTCCATACCAGACCCGAATCCAAAGCACGCTGCCCGAGCCGGTCAGAAAAGGAGTGGGGACAAGCAAGCGCCACCCCCCCCCCTCCTGAGCCGTACCCCACCCCAGAGCACCCTGTCCCCATGTTGATAAGGAAAGGGCCTCTTCCCGACAACCCTGGCCGTTAGTTGTCGTGGTCTGCGGGCGGGGGGCTTATCGGAATCTGGGAGCCCCCTTTAATAAGGGGGCCCCCAGATACCGGGCCCCCACCCTACGTGAATGGCGCTACTATGTTGACACGTCGCTTCCTCCTGCTGCAATGCCGGCTGAGCGGTGATCACCGATTTATATAGGCCACCTACGACGTCGTAGGTGGCCTATATAAAAGGTACCGGAGCATGATGGGACTGTGACGTCATAGGTGGCCTATATAAATCGGTGATCGCCGCTCAGCCGGCATTGCAGCTGGAGGAAGCGACGTGTCAACATCTAAAGAAAAGAAGAAACAAAGACGACAGAAGGCAGAAGAAGAAGAAGCAGAAGGCAGAAGGCGACAGAAGAAGGAAGAAGAAGACAGAAGCCTGGGCACACCACCCCCCGCCGAAGACGTCGGAGGAAGCCTGCAAGGGGGGGGGTGCTTTTATAAAAGCGCCCCCCCCCGGCGGCGGAAGAGAACCGGACAGTGGCGAAGAGGAGCGGCACCCACCCCCCGAAGACGTCTAAGAAGCAAGCCCCCCCCCCTCGTGAAAGAGCTAAAGAAGAGGAGGGGGCAGCTGACTAATAAAATATTTTAATACCCTGTGTTGTGTTTTTTTTTAACACTTTGCTTCCAGGTGAATGGGTAGGGGTACGATGTACCCCATACCCATTCACTTAGGGTGGGGGGCCGGTATCTGGGGGCCCCCTTATTAAAGGGGGCTCCCAGATTCCGATAACCCCCCTGCCTGCAGACCCCGACAACCAATGGCCAGGGTTGTCAGGAAGAGGCCCTGTCCTTATCAACATGGGGACAGGGTGCTCTTGGGTGGGGGAGGCCGCAGTGCGCCCCAGAGCACCTGACCCCCCCATGTTGAGGGCATGCGGCCTGGTTCGGCTCAGGAGGGGGGGCGCTCGCTCGTCCCCACTCTTTTCCTGACCGGCCAGGCCGCGTGCTTTGGATACAGGTCTGGTAAGGATTGTGGGGGGACCCCCACGCCGTGCAGACCACCGGGGCTCTGAGGAAAGGGGTACGCCCCCGAAACGCGTAAGCCTAGCTTCAATATCGGTCAGATACCTTTGGACTGAAGCAACCGTCCTGTTCTGCTGGCGCTGTTGAACTGTCTTTCAAGGCTTGTTTTTAACTCATTTTGTGAGTATAATCATTGATTTTAGTATTTTAATAAAAATCGTGTTACAGTATCACACTAGGTCGGTGCGCCCTCCATTCTCTTTTCTTTTTTAGTTCCTTTTGAATTCCCACGATTCTGAGGAGGGCTGCAAGACTCTGGAAGATACATAAGTAAGAAATACCGGAGCGCAGGAGAATCATCATTGTTTTGCCAGGGTCTCCTTACAACCCATACCAGACCTCAGGGCCTAGTATGCTCCTGGGGGGGAACCCATGCCGGATTTTTATTTAAAATTTGGCGTGGAGTTCCCCCTCTGGATTCATACCGAACGCAGAGTGTAGAATTGGCGGGAATCCAAGTCGGATCCCCGTCGCTTCTATGACGGCATTGTCCCCATCGCGGCAAGCAGGCTCGGCGCTGGCTCCCGTGATGGGGCTCGTAGGTGGTCAATCTTGCTGAGAAAGGGAGCGAGATTGACACAATATCGCAGTCACCTACTGTAAGGGACAATGTTGTTGAGAAGTACAAGTCAGGGTTCGGTTATAAAAAAAATATCCAAATCTTTGATGATCCCTAGGAGCCCCATCAAATCTATCATCACCAAATAGAAAGAATATGGCACTACAGCAAACCAGCCAAGAAAAGGCTGACACCAAAACCCACGGACTGGGCAAGGAGGGCATTAATCAGAGAGGCAGCACAGAGACCTAAGGTACCCTGGAGCAGCTGCAGAGTTCCACAGCAGAGACTGGAGTATCTGTACATAGGACAACAATAAGCCGTACGCTCCATAAAGTTGGATTTAGTGGCCAGAAGAAAGACATTACTTTCAGCAAAAAAAACAAAATGGCGCGTTTTGAGTTTGTGAAAAGGCATGTGGGAGACTCCCAAAATGAATGGAGGAAGGTGCTCTGGTCTGATGAGACTAAAATTTAACTTTTTGGCCATCCAAGAAAACTCTATGGGCCAGATTCAGGTAGATGGGCGAATCTTTAATCTGGAGTAACGTTTTTCTCATTTACGTTACTCCGCCGAAACTTTAGGAGCAAGTACTGTTATTCACAAAGCACTTGCTCCTAAAGTTGCGGCGGCGTAGCGAAAATGAGCCAGCGGAATTCAAATTGGGCGGGTAGGGGGCGTGTACTATTCAAACTAGGCGAGATCCCGCGGCGAACGTATTGCGCATGCGTCGACTGTCAGTGCGCATGCTCCAAATTCTGTCAGTGAATGTCAATGACGTCAATCCCCATTCACGTACGTTTTACGCAAACGACTCAATTTTTTTTTTTTGGACGCGATGACGACGGCCATACTTAACATAGGATACTCCACTAGGGGGCTGGTTTATCTTTTCGCCGCGTATCTCTTACGGAAACGTCAGAAAGTCACTGCGTCGGGCCCGAATACGATCGTGAATTGCCGATTCTCGCTGATTAACATATTCTCGGCGTTAATCATCGGGAACGCCCCCAGCGCCATTTTTAAAATTGCAGTTCCGATACGACGGCGAAATACAATTACGTCGCTCGTATAGGAACTCCAACCCAGCGTTTCTTGTTTTCTGCTTACTGAAAACAGAAACGCCGGCTCAAAGTGAGAGTTAGGCTGGAGTATCACTGATACTCCAGAGTAACTCTACCTGAATCTGGCCCTATGTCTGGTGCAAACCCAACACATCACCCAAACAAAACCATGCCCACTGTGAAACATGGTGGTGGCAGCATCATGCTGTGGGGATGTTTTTCAGCAGTCGGGACTGGGAAACTGGTCAGAGTTGAGGGAAGGATGAATGGTGATAAATATAGGTATATTCTTGAGCAAAACCTGTACCACTCTGTGTGTGATTTGAGGCTAGGACGGAGGTTCACCTTACAGGAGGACAATGACCGCCAAACACACTGCTAAAGCAACACTTTAGTGGTTTAAGGAGAAACATGTAAATGTGTTGGAATGGCCTAGTCAAAGCTCAGACCTCAATCCAATAGAAAATCTGTGGTCAGAATTAAAGATTGCTGTTCACAAGCGCAAACCATCCAACCTGAAGAAGCTGGAGCAGTTTTGCAAGGAGGAGAAATGGGCAAAAATCCCAGCCGTAAGATATGGCAACTCATAGAGGCTTATCCAAAGCGACTTGGAGCTGTGATAGCCTCAAAAGGGGGCTCTACAAAGTATTGACTTTAGGGAAGTGAACAGTTATGCACATTGACTTTTTCTGTTATTTTGTCCTATTTGTTGCTTCACAATAACAAAAAAATCTTCAAAGTTGTGGGCGTGTCCTGTAAATTAAATGATGCAAATCCTCAAACAATCCGTGTTAATTCCAGGTTGTGAGGCAACAAAACACGAAAAATGGCAAGGGGGTGAATACTTTTGCAAGGAACCGTAGATCATATTCACAGATCTAAATTGCTGTACAAATGTTCAAATTACACAAAAGTAACAGGTTTACTGCTATTCCTTTTCCTCTCCAGGCTCACAAAACCTACGATGAGGCCATCAGCCGAGGGGAACAAGCCTTCCTCCTGGAGGAAGACGAGAGCTCGGCGGACATCTTTAGCTGCAGTGTCGGGAATCTCCCTCCTGGCCAGGAGGCCGAGGTCACCCTAAAGTATGTGCGGGAGTTGCCGGTGGAGGCAGACGGAGCCGTGCGCTTTGTACTCCCGGCCGTCCTCAACCCGAGATACACCCCAAAAGGTGAGGTACAAAGGAGTGCATTTATTTATTTTTTCCACTATAATGCTTTTATTTGCTCTT
This sequence comes from Rana kukunoris, assembly GCA_029574335.1. NCBI lineage: Eukaryota > Metazoa > Chordata > Amphibia > Anura > Ranidae > Rana > Rana kukunoris. The sequence goes on along the minus strand of CM056049.1, from coordinate 725,944,810 downwards.
CTGAAAGGACCACTAATGCCGCGTACACACGACCGTTTTTCATGACGAGAAAAATGCAATTTTTTTTAATTGGTCGTGTGGCTCCAGAGAATTTTTCTCGATGAAATTAAAATTTAGAACCTGCTCTATTTTTTCTCGTCGTTTTTCACGTAATCGTTTTTAACGTAGTGAAAAACGATCGTGTGTACGCCTTAACGAGGGGGGAAAAAAACGTGCATGCTCAGACGCAAGTTATGAGACGGGAAAGCAGTCCAAAGGGTGGCGCCATTCGAATGGAACTTCCCCTTTATAGTGCCGCCGTACGCGTTGTAGGTCACCGCGCTTTTCTCAAGCATTTTTTTTTTACGATCGTGTGTAGGCTAGGCATGTGTGTAGTAGAGGGTAGATTAGCCATTTTTTGGACCGATCTTATGCCCCCGAAAAAGGCCGCCACATCACCGCTTTACTCACTGACAGTACTTGTCCTGGCCGGGAATGACTAGAGGAGCACAATCTCCGCCCCCTGCTTGTGATTGGAGGAATCATAAATCCCGCCTCTTGTGTCCAATGTGATTTGTTACAGCACAAGCTTATTTTTGGGAAGGGAGGGTGCCCCTGAATGGTAGTTTGGAAATGTGGTCACCCTAGACCCTATCTCTGAAGTCTAATTATGAGTATGCTATGGGCATACTCTCTGGCTCACTAAACAGTCTAGGGCAGGCATGTCCAAAGTCCGGGTCACGCTTCAGTTTTGAAATGCCCACCTGGTTAATTGTACATATATATCTTTTGTGACCCCCAACGATCTCCCAGCCCCGAGGCCACAAAAGATCTATAGGCTGGCTGCCTAGGAAGGGACAGGGAGGAGGCGGGACGAGTGCCGTACATGCAGGAAGAGAATTTCCTGTTTAAGGGCGGCCTCTGTAATAGGTCCCGTCTCCTGCACTGCTATTGGACGACTGTTCTGATCATCATAAGAGGCGGGACTTTGTATTAAAGAAGCCGCTGTGTAAGCAGGAGTTTCTCCTGTATGTAATCTTTTGGCGCTCGTCCCGCCCCCTCTAAGGCCGCAGATGGATGGGCATCAATCAGGCTGCACTGACGGCAATGGTGGGTGCATTCCTGGCAATGGTGGGTGCTGCATTCCTGGCAATGGTGGGTCTGCGGATGGATGGGCATCAATCAGGCTGCACTGACGGCAATGGTGGGTGCTGCATTCCTGGCAATGGTGGGTGCTGCATTACTGGCAATGGTGGGTCTGCAGATGGGCACTTGTCAAGCTGCAGATGGGCACTGATCCTTATTTTGCTTCACAGTTCTTTATTTAATATTTTTTTTTTTTCTGAAACTTCCCTCTTAAAGTGAAGGTGCGTGTTTTACGCCAATAAATGCGATGCGATCCACAAAGATTGGCGTATCTTTGTGCAGGCGTAGCGTATCTTCTTTACGCTACGCTGCCGCAACTTAGAGAGGCAAGTGCCGTATTCACAAAGCACTTGCGTCCTAAGTTGCGGTGGCGTAGCGTAAATGTACCGGCGTAAGCACGCCTTAGTCAAATGTGGAAGAGCTGGGCGTGTTTTATGTAAATGTATCGTGACCCCACGTAATTGACGCTTTTTTCGAAACGGCGCATGCGCCGTCTGTGGACGTATTCCAGTGCGCACGCTCCAAATTTCGCTGCTACTACTCAATGCTTTCGACGTGAACGTAATTCACGCACAGCCCCATTCACAGACGACTTACGCAAACGACGTAAAACGTGAGAAATTTGACGCTGTTCCGACGTCCATACCTAACATTGGCTACGCCTCATAGAGCAGGGGTAACTTTACGCCGGACATACGCTTACGCAAACGACGTAAAAAAAAAATGCGTCGGCCGCAAGTACGTTCATGAATCGGCGTATCTAGCTCATTTGCATATTCAACGCGTAAATCTACGGAAGCGCCCCTAGCGGCCAGCGTATAATTGCACACAAATATACGCCGGCGTAGGCAAGTTACGTCGGCGGAGGAAGCCTATTTTTTAGACGTATCTGCCTTTGAGAATCGGCGTAAACATATGCCGGCGCAGATTTGAAATTACGGCCTGAGCTCATCTCACACACAGCCACAAACACAAGAGAATTCTTGTTGGGCAGTGTATTAGTTGCTTGAACAAACACACTTAGACCGAATTTTAATGGTTCAAAGATTGACGGGCAAAATGGTCGGCCCTCACGCATGTTTACTTCATCAAATCTGGCCCTCTTTGAAAAAAGTTTGGACACCCCGAGTCCAGGGGTTTGTCTTTTGTTGATTTATTGCTGATTAAACTTGGATAGGGATGACGGAGCTGTGGGATCCTCCGGTTGCACAGTGCAATCAGGGCCGCTGATAGAAATCATGGGGCCCCGTACAGCCTATCTGACGGGCCCCCTTCAGCTCCACCCCTGGTCCCTCTTTCAGCCCCACCCCTCCCCAGACCTCGCCTTGAAATGAAGAGGCAGAAATAGAAGAAATTGTCCCTCCCCCTGCTGCCACCTACAAGCACATTGAAGTTACAGTGTGTAATGGTCACCACCGTTTACGACCTTCCATCCAACCACGACAAGCTTATCCGACACACTGCGACAATCTTGCATACACGATCCATTCCATTTCCCAGAATCAAGACGAGACTCTGCTCTGTACTTGTTTCAAAATGTATGAACACTTTAATGGTTTCTTCTCAGCTTTTTATACAGTACAAGACGTTACAGTTAATCACAGGACAATGCAATCTCCACCCCCCTAATCACACACTGAGGCTAATTCTCTAGCAGACATTTCGGCACCGATACTGAAGAGATCTTATCACATTCCTTTATCCATAGAATTCAAATAAAATACAATCACACAATGAATCTCTCTTCAATCCACAAAGGGACCCACACCTGAGCATGAATGAATGAATGAATGAATGAATGAATGAATGAAAACTTGTATAGCGCGGCACATGCGAACTGAATCGCCTCTGGGCGCTTGTTGTTCCAGTCTCCTTTGATATCAAAAGAGAAGAGTCTTGACCTTTTTCCTGAATGCTAGGTGAATGAATGAATGAATGAATGAAAACTTGTATAGCGCGGCACATGCGAACTGAATCGCCTCTGGGCGCTTGTTGTTCCTGTCTCCTTTGATATCAAAAGAGAAAAGTCTTGACCTTTTTCCTAAATGCTACTCCAACCGAATGCTGGTTGGTAAAGCGTTCCATAGTTTGGGACCTTGATCGCGAATCTCCTTTCTCCCTTGGACTTGAAGTTGGCTTTCGGAACCTGGAGCAGGTTCTGATTCGTGGTCGCAAAACGCGATTGGGATTATGCGCTTTTATTATTTCGCATAAATAAAGGGGGGCATTCCCATGGACACATCTATGTGTAAGACAAGAGCTTTAAAAGCGATTCTGTCTTTGACTGGCAGCCAATGAAGTGCTCTCAGTGAAGGTGAGATGGATTCCCAGGGTTTTTTCCCAGTCACCAGTCTGGCGGCCGTATTCTGAACGACTAGGTGGTTCTCCTCCAACCGAATACTGGTTGGTAAAGCGTTCCATAGTCTGGGACCTTGGATCGCGAATCTTCTTTCTCCTTTGGATTTGAAGTTGGCTTTCGGAACCTGGAGCAGGTTCTGATTCGTGGATCGCAAAACGCGATTGGGATTATGCGCTTTTATTATTTCGCATAAATAAATGGGGGCATTCCCATGGACACATCTATGCGTAAGACAGAGAGCTTTAAAAGCAATTCTGTCTTTAACTGGCAGCCAATGAAGGGCTCTCAGTGAAGGTGAGATGGATTCCCAGGGTTTTTTCCCAGTCACCAGTCTGGCGGCCGTATTCTGAACGACTTGCAGACGGGCGATTTGGTACTTGGGGAGGCCGAGGTAAAGGGCATTTGCATAATCCAACCTGGAGTTTACAATAGCTCCCACCACGACCGCTAAGTCTTCTTTGGGAATGAACGGAGTGAGTCTACGTAGTAGGCGCAGTAGATGGTGAGATCCGCTGACTACTGACCCTATTTGTGCGTCCATTGTCATAAAGGAGTCAAAAATGACCCCTAGGCTTTTGACTTTGGCGCTAGGGGTGATGAATTTGCCTAAAATAGGCGGGGGGGTCCATGCTGTTGAAAGTTGATTCCTGCGCTTGGCGTGGAACAGAAGAAGTTCTGTTTTCGCTCCGTTGAGTTTAAGATAACTCTTTGTCATCCAGTCTTCTATCAAAGAGAGACATGTCTCTAGATTGAGGTGGTGATCCTGCCTGTTGCAGATGCGGAAATAAAGTTGCGTGTCGTCTGCGTATGAGTGATAGAGCAGTTTTTGGCTGCTGATAATCTCAAAAAGAGGACGGAGATATATGTTAAACAGCACTGGTGACAGAGGCGATCCTTGAGGGACTCCGCATGTTACTGTGCGTTTTTCAGACGTAAAAGGTCCTAACTTCACTGTTTGCGATCGGTTTTCCAAAAAAGAGGAGAACCAAGATAAATCGCTTTCTGCGACTCTGGCTACTTCAGCAAGCCGAGTCAGTAACAGATTGTGGTCTACAGTGTCGAAAGCTGCACTTAGGTCCAACAGAACCAGGAGACAAGATTCTCCTTCGTCTGCGGCCTTGAGAACATCGTCCCATACTTTCAGCAATGCTGTTTCCGTCCCATGACCGGGACGGAAGCCTGATTGCAATGGGTCAAGTAGCTTGTAGGTATCTAGATGCAGTTGCAGCTGTTTTACCACTACCTTTTCCATTATCTTAGAGAGTACGTTGAGGCTTGTTATGGGACGGCGATGGAGTGGGTCCTTAGGGTCCAAGGAGGGTTTCTTCAGGATGGGTTGGATTATACCCTCTTTCAACTGTGAGGGCACTATGCCCTCCAAGAAAGACTGGTTGATAAGCTGCGTGATGGGAGGAGCCAGGATGTAGGCGCATTCCTTCAGCAGTTTTGTGGGGATAATGTCATTTGCCGCTGCGCCATTGCGCAGAGTACAAATGACATTCTTAGTAGTCTCGATGGAGATGGGTTCCAGGGTGAACTTACCTGATATCGGAGAATTATTATGGGTGCTGTGTGAGAGGCTGCGGGGGGGGGCTGGGGGAAGAATTGTTTTGCTGAATGCTTTCACGGATTGCTTCGATTTTATTAATGAAGCAATCCGATAGCTCATTGCAAAATTCTTGTGTGTCCGGACTGGGGGCTTCAATGCATGCTGGCTTCATGGTCTGGGTGACCATCTTGAAGAGTTCGCGGGGGCGGTTTAGGGCACCGTTGATAGCCTCCGAAAAATAATTTTTCTTGGCTTGGAAAATTCCTTTGTGGTATTTCCTTGTAGTCGCCTTGTAGATGGATAGGTTTAGCTCTGAAGAACATCTTTTCCAGGCAGATTCTGCCCTTCTGCGTTCTTGCTTCAGTAACGACAGCTGGTTGTTAAACCAGCTGCTGTTGTTTTTCCGAATGCGGGTTATTCGTTTCGGCGCTACCAAGTCGGCTGACTGTAGCATGGCCGAATTTATGGCTTCCAATGTTTCAACGGCCGTTTGATGCGGCTGAGTTGTTTCTATTTTTTTCCTTAAAGTCGTTTTGAAGAGTTCCGAGTGGAGCTTCTTCTGACATCTAGTCCAGTGTGTTGTCACTGGATTTGATGTTTTTGTTGCGGGGGGGATGGTGGAAATACTGAATATAATTGCATGGTGGTCTGTCCATGGCAATTTTTCATTTTCCCCAATTTTTATTTCCAGCGCTTGTCTGAAAATAAGATCGAGTGTGTGACCTGAAGCATGTGTGGGCCCACATACTAGTTGCTGTAATCCTAATCCTTCCAGGTGGTCAATACAGGCGTCGGCAATGGGGTCTTGTGAGGAGTTGGCCCAGAGATTGAAATCCCCTAGCAGCAAAAGATGTTTGCTGTTGAGGGTATAAGTGGAGAAGAAATCCGTCCAAGATGATAGCAGCTGCGATTTTGGGCCGGGAGGCCTATAGCAGAGCAGAATGTGGACGGTCTCCTTTGAAATTGCTTGCAGTTGCAGAGTAAGGGTTTCCATGAATGGAAGAGGGTTTTGGCGGACTGGTTTGGTGATCGTAAGGTGAGTCTTGTGGATCACCGCCAGGCCGCCTCCTCTTTGCCCTATTCTGTTTTCCGTTATAATACGGTAATTTTCTGGCACCAGTTCTCCTAGAATGGTGTTACAGTCGGCTGTGAGCCAGCTCTCTGTAATAAAAAGACAGTCTAAATCATTTTGTTGAATGAAGTCGCGGATTTCTAGTCGGTGTTTTACTGCCGATCTTGTGTTAATCAGAGCACATGATATGTGCTTGAGCTGGGGTAAATGGCTGAAACGTCTGACAGTCGATCGATGATCGATTCTCAAAAGTCGCTCAGTTCTTAGGGCATTTTTGGTGATGGCTGGCAGTATTGCGGCGAATTGCCTCAAACTCCAAATGGTTTCGGCCGAATATTGTCGACCTGCCATAATCGCAATACACCGTGGGGGGGGGGGGGGGGGGGGGGGAGAGGGGAAATTGGCTTGGTCCAGAGGAAGGCAAAAAAACCCTGGCGGTGCTAGGCCAATATGCTCCGGTAGGGAAAAAAATTCCTTCCTGACCCCTATAACAGGCGATCGGTTAACCCCTGGATCAAGCTTCTATTCGTTCACGAGACAAGGGGGGGGCTGGGGATGAGAGGGGGAACGTGTTGCTGGTCTGGTAGGATGGCTGCCTGCTCAGGCAGTGGGATGAGGGCTGAACAGATAAGGTGTATTCCGGATGATCTAGGGGCTGAGAGGGCGAAAACAAGGACAGATGGCTGTCCTTCTGGGGTGAGGGGGGGTTTCCCAGAGGCTGGGTGAAGTTAGCAGGGCGTGGGGAGCCGCGCGCCGTTAGGCCGCAAGTGAAGCCGCGGTCTTTCCTAAACCGCGGCCCCGCGATTCAGGTCGGCCTGGCGCGGTGCTTTCAAAAAAGTGCCCCCGAACGTCGGAATTGCCGCGGGGAGGTTACAGGAGGGGGCCCCTGGTGAGGATGGAGGTGTGGGAGTGCGGGGCACCGAGGAAAGGAACCAAAAGGAGCAAGGGGGATCCGTGATTGCTGCGGCTTTATCCTAAAAAGGACGGCCGTCAGCAGCTTCAGTGGAGGGCTCTTACCTTCAGGAGAGCCAAGGAGCTGGGTTAGAGGAGTGCTAGGACTGGGGTACAGGTTTTTCCAGGCTGGAGCTGGAGAGAAGACCGGGCTAGCAGGGCTGGGAGGGACTCTGCCTGTCTGCCTCCTACGCCTGCCTGGAGCTATGACTCACACGCTCCTACTCCTAGGAGACGTGCGCCGCTGGAGCTCCTGTAGCTAATCCGTCTGCCTCACTAGCTAGCTAACAGAATACATTCCTTTGCTAAACATAATTGGCATGCTAATTCATTACATCTGAAGAGAGACGGTAACACAGGGCTTTAAACACAATGAGAAGGTCTTTCAGGAGCCGCTGTAATTAACACCTTTCAACAGAATGAAATGTCTTTCACAAGCCGGGTCACTTAGCATTTTAAAAGCCTATTATACAGAGGGATGAGTCACTGTCTTGTTGACCTGGTCTCAAGTCAACATGAACCACTTTGTAATATTCCAGTATCCTGCCATATGTCCCATCTCATGTAATACATGAATTATGATCCTATTAGCCACCCTACGCCTACAAGGGCACAGGGTGGACTTAGACCCAGGGGTTATTAGTGTCCCTGGCACAGGAGTATCTCTCATCCTTCCAAAGTCTATGGTTGTCACGGTTCATGCCGTTACACAGTGCTATCACAAAAAATAAATTAAAAAGTAAAAAGTGTTTTTTTTACATTAATTAGCTATCTGTTCAGGTTGCCTGGGCCCCCCTGCTGACAGGGCCCAGTACAACAGGGCCCGTTGTACAGGCCTATTAGCGGCCCTGAGTGCAATGACATGAGGACACACTTTACTATGTCAAAACTCTTTAGCTTAGTCATTCTGGCAACATCTAGGAGGTACCCCAGCTCTAGTTATCTAGAGCAATGGTCTCCAAACTGTGGCCCGGGGAGTGGATGCGGCCCTCCCTTTGCATGATTTTTTCTGGCCGTTGAGGCATTACTCCACTCCCCCACTGTCAGCAACAACGGGGCATCGTTCCTCCCAATGACACCAATGATGGGGCACTATTCCTCCCAATGACACCAATGATGGGACACTATTCCTCCCACTGACACCAATGATGGGGCACTATTCCTTTCACTGACACCAATTATGGGGCTCTATTCCTCTTACTGATACCAATGATGGGGTACTATTTCTCCCACTGAAACCAATGATGGAACACTATTCCTTCCACTGACACTAACAATGGGGCACTATTCCTCCCACTGACACCAATGACGGGGGCACTATTCCTCCCACTGACACTAACAATGGGGCACTATTCCTCCCACTGACACCAATGACGGGGGCACTATTCCTCCCACTGACACCAGTGATGGAGGCACTCTTCATTCCACTGACACCAATGATGGAGTACTATTCCTCCCACTGACACCAACACTGGGGCACTATTCATCCCGCTGACACTAATGATGGGGCACTATTCCTCCCACTGACACCACTGATGGGGCACTATTCCTTTCACTGACATCGTTCCTCCCACTGACATCAATGATGATGCACTATTCATCCCACTGACACCAATGATGGGGCTCTATTCCTCTCACTGACACCAATGATGGGGCCCTATTCCTTCCACTGACACAAATGATAAGGAAATGTTCCTCCCACTGACACCAACGATAGGGCATTATTCCTCCCACTGACACCAACAATGGGGCCCTATTCCTTCCACTGACACCAATGACAGGGGCACTATTCCTTCCACTGACACCAGTGATGGAGGCACGCTTCATTCCACTGACACCAATGATGTAGTACTATTCCTCCCACTGATACCAATGATGGGACACTATTCCTGACACCAACTTTGGGACACTATTTCTCCCAGTGACACTAATGATGAGGCACTATTCCTCCCACTGACCCTAGTGATGAGGCACTATTCATCCCACTGACACCAATGATGGGGGTACTATTCCTCCCACTCATCAATGATGGAACACTATTCCTGACACCAACCTTGGGACACTATTTCTCCGACTGACACTAATGATGGGGCACGATTACACCCCCTATTGCCAATAATGGGGCATTCTGTACTCCCATTGATGCCAGGACATTTTCTTCCCCCACTGGCCAAAGTTCAACCCCCCCCTAAAGTTTGAAGGAAAGTAAACTGGTCCTTTGGTAATAACGTTTTGAGACCCCCCTGCTCTAGAGGAAATGTCTGGAAACAAACAAGCACTGACACCAATGCTCAAATTATTAGCAACTGACAGTTACTAGGCTCCAGCACTTACTGTATCTCTGTATTGGGGGGACCCCACACTGTTCTCTTTCATTGCTGCCATTCTTTTATGTCTATTTCAGCTGTCAGTGGGGAAGCCCGCTGACAGCTGATGAGTCATCAGTTGTTAAAGTGATTGTAAAGGTTTTTTTTAAATAACAAACATGTTATACTTACCTTCTCTGTGCAGTTGGTTTTGCACAGAACAGCCCGGATCCTCCCCTTCTCGAGTGCCTCTTCGCTGGTCCTAGCCCCTCCCTCCTTTGAGTGCCCCTCAGCCAGCAGCTTGCTACAGGGGGCATCCAAGCCGAGTCAGAGCTCCGCGTATCCATTCAGACACGGAGCCCCCAGACCTGGCTCCGCCCCCTCGCTCCCCCGATTGGCTGACTGACTTTGATTGACAGCTGTGGGAGCCAATAGCGCCTCTGATCTGTCTGAGGAGGAGTGTCCTGGAGGGGTGAGGGGATTGTGGACATCCCTGGAGAGAGGTGGGGCTCAGGTAGGTAGGGGGTGCTGAGGGGGGGGCTGCTAAACACAGAGGGCCAGATTCTCAAAAGAGATACGACGGTGTATCGCAGGAAACACCGTCGTATCTCTGTTTTTTTTTACTGGGTATCTATGCGTGTGATTCCTAGAATCACTTACGCATAGATACAGTAAAGATCCGACACTTACACCGTCGGATCGTAGATGTAATGACTTCGCTGGCAGCTAGGTGGCCTTTACATTCATTTCTCATTTGCCTATGCAAATGAGCCTAATAGGCCGATTCCCGAACGTTTTTACGCCGCCCCGTTGTCGTTTACGTCGTTTCCGTAAGCGCAAGGTTACCCCTGCTATATGAGGGGTAACCTTACAAAGTTCAGTCGTATGCCATGTTAAAGTGGAGGTTCACCCTCCCAAAAAATTCTAGTCTGCCATGCCTGCGCACCGACGTTCGGGTTCCTTCGGCATCCCGTGATGCGCTGTATACGCCAGGCTGAGGGACGTCAATCACAGCCTGTGATTGGAAACGCCCAGTCCCGCGGGATCGCCGGAGGGGAAGAGTGCCCGTAAAAAGGTAAGTACGGAAACAAAAAAAAAACACCGGCATACTGCCGGTCGGGTGGGTGGGGTCCGTGGTATACTAGGAATTTTTTTGGAGGGTAAACCTCCACTTTAAGTATGCGTCATCGTCGTTTTACTAAGTCGTTCTCGAATAGGGATTTACGTAAACGACGCTCACGTCGGTTTCATTCACGTTTTCCGACGTGAGCTGGAGCATGCGCACTGGGCTATTTTTGTGGCCGGCGCATGCGCAGTTCGATCGACGTGGGGGCGCGCTTAATTTAAATACAAGCCGCCCCCTTTGAATTACGCGGCCTTACACCGGGCCATTTACACTACGCAGCCGCAACTTACGGAGCAAGTGCTTTGGGAATACGGCACTTGCTCTGTTAAGTTGCGGCGGCGTAGTGTAAATGGCTTACGCTACGCCGTCGGCCAATCTATGTGAATCTGGCCCAGAAGGTTTATAGAATACATGAAGATAAAAAAAAAATCTGCCCTTACAACTCCTTCAAGGACGCGGCAGCTGGATTTCAGGCCCGCTCCTTAACAACCAGCTATTCCCCCCCCCCCCCATTTCGAATCGGTTGCTCCCATTTCTGGGTATAGGTCCCCCCGGAAGTGTGACTCTGTAGAATCTTGAATTGAATCAGTCTGTCCCTTGCAGAGACTAGTTATGAGAAGGATCACTCCCACACGCCTTGGTCCTTTCTTAAATCAGGAAATCTGATTTTACCTCCAGACGCTGATCTGCACTTTGGACAGTGAGATATTTCCTTTTATCTCTTCCAGATCATGATGTGAGCATAACAGCCACACGTCCTCAGGTGCCAATTGGTGAGATCCCGTACACGCTGAGTTTGAACGCTCACTTCCAGTCCACGTACGGCATCGCCAAGATCGAGTCCAAATGTAACATCACCCCTCTGGAGTACACAGATAGTGACAAGACCAGCGCCAAGGTGAGCGGGACACAAAATAGTATGAAGGTTTATTTCTTTTGTGTGCTACATAGGAGATCTACAACATTCTACTACAGAATGACGGGATTAAAATGTGTCAAGTCTTGAGCGAGTGAATAACTTGTATAGCGCTACAAAAACGCAAACTGAATAGCCTTAAGGCGCTTGGCATCCATTCCTTCTATTTAGCCTTCAGAATAGGTAGGTCTTGAGTTTTTCCCTGAAGGCCTGGTGATTCCCTTCTGTTCGGATATTTGTTGGTAGTGCACTCCACAGTCGCGGTCCTTGGACTGCAAATCTTCATTCTCCTTTAGTCTTGTATCGGGCCTTGGGGATTTGTAGTAGATTTTGGTTAGTTCGAAGAACGCGATTGGGGTTGTGATATTTTATTTTCTCACATAAATATTGTGGGGCGATTCCATGTACACATTTGTGTGTCAGGCAGAGGGCCTTGAATGTGACTCGATCCTTTATGGCCAGCCAGTGGAGTGACCTCAGGGAGGGGGTAATTGATTCCCAGTTTTTTTTCCTGTTACCAGTCGTGCCGCGGTGTTCTGAACGACTTGTAGACGGGCAATCTGGTATTTTGGGAGTCTGAGGTAAAGGGAGTTGGCATAGTCGAGCCTGGAGTTGATTATTGTTCTCACCACTACTGCGGTATCTTCTTCCGGGATGAAGGAAACGAGTCTTCGTAGAAGACGCAGAAGATGGTGAGATCCGCTGACTACTGACCCAATATGTGCATCCATGGTCATGTCGGAGTGAAAAATGACTCTGAGGCTTTTGACTTTGGTGCTAGGGGTAATGGTTTGTCCCAAGATGGGCAGGGGTGTCCATGGCATCCTTGCAAGTCTCTTTTGGTTGGCGTGGAGCAGAAGGAGTTCTGATTTTGATCCATTGAGTTTAAGGTGACTCTCCGTCATCCAGTTATTTATCATTTTTCTAGACCGAGGTATTGGTCCTTTTTGTTGTTTATACGAAAGTAGAGTTGAGTAGTGTCAGCATAGGAATGGTAGAGTAGGTCCTGGTTACTGATAATTTTGAGGAGTGGGTGAAGGTAAATATTGAATAGCATGGGCGACGGGGGTGACCCTTGAGGGACTCCACATGTCACGGTACGTGCTTTAGAAGTGAAAGGTCCTAGTTTTACTACCTGTGATCGATTTTCCAGGAATGATGAGAACCAGAGTAGATCCGAGTTTGCGACTCTGGTGACTTCTGTGAGGTGAGTCAGCAACATTTTGTGGTCTACTGTGTCAAAGGCAGCACTAAGGTCCAGCAGTATCAGACTGCAAATCTTTGTTCTGCAAGTCTTGTATGTATGTCCTTAAAGAAAATGACAAAATACGTTGAAAAAGAGTTCCTTTGTTATAATTTTGCATCTCATGTGTTCATGCCACCCCTCCCCATAAACTGAAGACGATGGATCACTTAAAAATGATGTAATTTCCCCTTTGTAGGTGTCACTGGTTGAGGGTCACAAGTTTGATCGAGATGTAGAGCTCTTGGCTTATTATACGGATGTGAACAAACCCAGCGTCACTGTGGAGGCGGAACTTGGAGGTACAGACGCTGCCCAGGAATCAGGACCGACGCCATCAGGTGACAAAATAAACTGACATGACAGCTAGAGATCGGTGTCACAGTATAATAACTTGATACAGTAAAAGTGCTCCTTTGTGCCAATGTCCACATTACAACAAATGCTACAAATGAACGGCCATGGGTGAACAAGGGTCTCTGGGATCAGCCTTCTCTCCTTGAGGAATACAGATGTTTTGCTATACCACAACAAGCTTTATTGATACCAGATCAGGTCAGGCAGACATTCTCTCCACCATTGGATGTGACTCTGCCCGCTGATGCATTTCATGCAATGGGCGTACCTGACCTGCGATTAAGACAATTGGGTGAAACGTGTCCGGAGTGGAGTCACATGTGCCAGTGAAAAGAATTTCCGACTCAAGGGGCGTACGTTCAGGGGTTGCCATTGCGTTCCAGACCCCCTGCTCCAGGCAGAGCAGCCATCTGAAATTTTGGGGCCCCTCACAAAGCTCTAGGCCTGGGCCCCTCTCTCCAGCTGCAAGATGAAAACCGGGGGGGGGGGGTGCCGAGTCCATCTACCTCACTTCTCCTCTGTCCAGAACCAGGGGGGGGGGGGGTGCTACCGTCATCTAGAGACATTCAGGCCCCTTACAGATGTAATGCCTGTACCCCCCCTGATGGCGACCCTGGCTCCAGTGGACCCATGCAGCCCCCTGTATGCCTGGATAGGAGGGAGGCGGGGGAAGCAGCATGTAGAGGAACCAATACCTCCATGCAGTTGCTGAATGCCTGCTTCCCCATTTTTCTCCATTTTTCTCCATCCCAACATTCAGCAGGTGCAGGAGGGGAATGGAGGGCATTGATTCCCACTCCTTCCTATCTCTGTGCTACTGTCCGGTCCCCTGTGTCCTTCCCTGCCATGTCAGTCAGTGGGAGAGAGAAGAAAGATAGCTGGTCAGGATTATAGAAAGTTATGAAAGTTATTTCAGCAGCATTTTCATGGGGGGGACCCTGACATGGAGCCGAGAGGCAGGGAGGAAGGGGGGAGGAGGACACAGGAGAGCAGAGAGGAGAGCTGCAGATGACGGAGGCACGTAAACTGACCATGGTGTCAGGGCTCAGCAGCCAGGGAACAGGGAACAGGGGCAGAACCAGGCAGGATCAGCCAGGTATTTCAGGTGATACAGGGAGGCCAAATGACACAGCACAAGCCCTGTGCTGAATAGAAACTCTGACAACATTTTTGTTATTCTGAGATTCGGATGTATCCAAATTTCCAAATCAGTGGTAATGAATTCCAACAAATCCAAAATAAATGATGCCAAAAACAATTATCCAAATTTGAATACGAATTTGATTTTGAAATGGAAACATAATGCAATAAATACAGTACAAGGTATAGAAGTGAAATATGATCATGATCCCTACTTAGGCTGCTGAATAGAAAATAATAAAATAAAATGGAATAGAACTACATATAATTTAATAAAACAGAATACAATAGAAACTAGTCAAATAGAATAGATTATAAAAGTATACAATACAACAGAGAAAAATAGAATAGTTTAGATTAGATTAGAACAGAATATAATAAAATAAAATAGAACAAATATAGTCGTCTTCCGAATTTCAAATTTCAAATCCATTTGAAAAATTTCAAATTTCAAATCGATTTGAAAATAACGAATATACAAAATAAATCAGAATATATGAAACAAATTCCAAAAATGAATTGTACTAAAAACAAATATGGCAAAACAAAGTTATTAACTTAATGAATGAATCTGAAACAAAAAAAAAAAAATTCCGTCGTTCACATCTCTAATTACGCCCAGTACAGTATATATTTGTTGACAGATTCTGGTCCAGAAACAACTGATTTAGGGAATTCTCACCAAATATGAGCTAGCCCACTAGTTCTGCAACTGCTGAAACAGAGACCTGAGGTGCAACCAAAAGAAGGTTTTAATTTTTGTGCTCTGTTGCACCTCCTTTAAAACTTCAAAATCACCATTGGGCTTTTGGATTGTGTTGACCAAGGACAAGAGCCTCATCCACCACAATTTTCAAAGCCAGCTTTGGCACAATATGGAGGTGAACTATTTGACTCATCTGAGAAGAATCATGCATGGTTTATTAGCTGTGGACCAAAATCAGGTCATCAAAATCATAAGCAGAAGATTTGTTGCAATTACCTGAATTTTTTTTATCCTCTGCCTATCATTTGCATTTTTTTTTTTTTTTTTACATTTCATCATATGTTTGTTCTCAATCTAAGACACATCGATGAATCTTTTTCATTCATATATTTCAAACTTTTGAAATTTTGCTACCCAGAATATTTGTCTTTTCGAAACTTCCTTCTCCAATCATAAGCTATCTGTCATGATTTCCCCACAACTTTTTTTTTTCTACTTATAATCTTAAATGGGTAATATATCTGGTTTGTTTTTGTTATAGTTGCACAAAAATTGTGGTCCCTAGTCCAACGAAAATTCAGATCAAATTTTAACTTAAAAAAGATTCCCGGTAAGTTTGAGATCATTTGATTTGTATGTAATTGGACTGTAGCTAGAACCTTCCTATTTAGACATGAAATGGATCATGGGAGAATTGATTTAAACCCTTCATGCCGGTGTAATACATATATGCAGCTTCATGGAGGTGGTCTTTTTTCCGTGGGGCCGCATATATGTTTATCTCCCTTTGAGCTGGGAGCATGCTTCACAGCACGCTCTCAGCACAGACACCGGGCTCTCAACGAGAGTCCTGGGTCTCAGATTAACAATCAGGACCCAGGACTGCTGGTTCTGGGTCACCTGATCGCTGTGATAGCCTCTGATTGGCTATCACAGTGATCAGTAACTTTTATGTATTTTTTTGTTTGGTGTCATGTTTTATCACAGTGTGATCAGTAGGGTGCCGGTCCTCGGGCCAGACCTGAACGTCTTGGGAGTGGGTGGACATGGCCTTCTGGCTTAGTTTGCCTGCTCTCATGGGGTCTCCTTTCGTGGGAACCCCACCTAGTACTTGGGTGGGTTCTATTTTGGCAGACTCTCCAAAGAATGGGGTCCATGTCGGCTTTGGCTGCTCAGACCATGTGACTACCTTAGTCCCCGTCTGGAGCCTAACGCTCTGGGGGATCAGGGTCAGGTCCTTCGTTATGGAGGATAGACGTAGGACCCGTTGCACGTTTTTGTGTTTCACTCTTGATGTGTGTTCACATTTTTTTGGCAACAGTTTTTGGGTGTGTTTTGCACGCCATAGGCTTTTAAAAAAAAGTGATTAGTCACTGTGAGCCCACCATTGTGTTTATTTCCTCTTTTGAATAAAGAGGAAGATACATTGAATCTCCCTTTCCTTGCATTAGAGGAAATGTAAGCAACCCAAAGTGTGTAATTTTTTTTTTATAAAATCTATTAAAAATAAGGAATAAAAAAAATTAAGTAAAGATAAAGAAAATAATAACAAGATCAGTTTGCCAGGGTTAGTGTTAGGGTCAAGGTCGGGGGTCAAAAGTCACAGTCAGCATATTGTTGGTAGAATTGAAAAAAAAAAGTTTTTGTAATTAATATCAGTGTCAGTTCATATGTATTTTAGGTAGGGACCACTGAGGAAGCGCAGTGCGACTCGCAAATCCGCAGTAGGAAACCAGGCTGTGAAGCCGCAAGGCTTCACTTCCTGATTCCCTTACTCAAGATGCCGGCACCTGCACCCAGAGCCGAGGGACGGGTCGGCTTCGGGTGCTGACATCACGGGCACCCTGGACAGGTAAGTGTCCATATATTAAAGGTCAGCAGCTGCAGTGTTCACTGTATATATTCCAGAGTATGCTCTTCTTTGGAGACAAAGTTAAATAGTGAGAGTGAGAAGTGTTCAAGCCAGCCCAGACTTTTTATTGCCTGCCCTTGTTCTTCTGTTCCAAGGTCTTTTTTGGCCACCTGGTGGATATAATGCCAGAGGAGCGTTCTGGGTTTTCCCCAAGGCCTCCTTTCAGTTGAAGGTCTATTCAGAAAGAGATGCTTGATACAGACTTCTAAAAACCCTTCATACAGTATGAAGACACACCAAACTCAACTGGTTCTTCTGTTTTTGGAGGAACAGAGTTTAAGGAGAAGGTTCTCCAGGTACTGAAAGGGTTCAGAGGCAGGGAACTTGTATTTGTTTGGTAGGGTTTTATGTCATTCGAGGAATAGAATTTATGTAGGCCTGTTTTGCAGTAGATCGATTGCCTGGAGGATTTAGGGACATCAATGCCCAGAGCAACTGAGGGGTTGTTTAAAGCGGAATTCCACTCAAAAGTGGAACTTCTGTTTATCTGTCCGTCCGTCCCCTCCGGTGCCACATGTGTCACCTTTCGTGGGGGAGGAGGGAATTGGTACCTGTTTTGCATTGGCCCGGTCTCCTGGAAGTTTGGCCCTCTCCTTCTGCCCACGCCGCCAGACCAATTAGAAGGTGCAGCGTGCTTGCTTTGCACATGCGCTGTAGGGGACCGGCTGTGAAGCCAAAAGGCTTCCATGCAGGGTTCCCTTAACAGGAATGGTGGCGGCTGCACCCAACAGACGATCCGAAGATTGGCTGAGGTTTCCACATTGCGGGGTCCTTTGAAAGGTAAGTGTCCATATAATAAAAGTCAGCGGTTGACTTTTAGGGTTAGGGTTGAGAGTTAGGGTTTAGGAGTTAGGGTTAAGGATAGGGTTAGAGGTTAGGGTTTAGGGTTAGGCGTAGGTTTAGGTTTAGGATTTTCCCTTGAAGAATAAGGCTAGGACTCAGGAATTGGAACAGGGACCTTCCCCAAAGGTCAAAGACGGGGTCCCAGAGACCAAAGGTTACGGGATGTGGCTGACCCACCCCCACTAAAGTTTACTGCCTACCCCCAACTAATTCGGGGAATAAACAAGTTGGGGAAAGCATTTTGTGGGGAGGCTGGACCACTGCTTTAAATATGACAGAAAAGGGCAAATATACCTACCCCAAAATGACTCAGTTGGTGAAAGACACAAATCTGCAGGTAATAACAATAGTCTGGGACAGGAGTGAAGGCCAATAAAATAGTTCTGTGACCTTTTCTGGAAATGTTGAAATCATATTTTTCCTCAGTCTCTTTGTTAAAAATCTTACTTTCTCCCTGTGTTCTGTAGGGTCCATCATGGCGGAGTCAGTGGCCATGTTGAATTTCTACCCGAGTTTCCCAGCTGCACAGGAGCAGTCCAACTGTGGCGAGTTTATTTTCCTTGTAGACCGGTCTGGCAGTATGGAGTGTTCAATGAATTCTGAGCCAAATGCCCCACAGAGGATTGATAGTGCCAGGGTCAGTAAATTGCAAAAATTTACTAAGCACAGGCCTTTCTGTTCCCCTGTTCCCTGTTTATCTCCTGCATGTGATCTGACAATTAGCGCAAGCTTCTTAATTTGCAATGCCATTGTTATTAAGACCTACCCGATAATCAAATAAGGGGGCTTTATTTGCTTAAATGTGACGCTATGGTGATGTTTGGAGAAGTTCATTAACGCTGGGCTTGATTTGTCACAGTAGAACGTGTGTGAATCTAAAGCATCCAGTCATACAAATGGCAAGTTTTTTTTAAATGATCTGTGCTTGATTAGATGATTAAAGTGCATGGCGATTTCTGTCACATCAGTTTCCATTAAAGTAAATATACCTTGGATCAAAACAGACAGCGGAAGACAATCTTTCAACTCATTAAGCTGTGAGCATAAATGTCTGCTTACGTTATTGGCCTCTATAGACAACAGGCCAGGAGAAGTTGTGACGGTCAACCTGGCAATTAATACAAATAGCTGGGCCAAATCCGGACCCATGTGGCACATCACTGCTAATAAAAGTATGTTCAATATACTGTATAGCTTTTCAAAATGATCTGTGCTTGATTAGACGATTGAAGCACAGGAATTCCCACTACATCAGTTTCCAATTAGAAGTAAATATACCTCTGATCAGAACAGGCAGACATGGAGGGGAAGACAATCTTCCAACTTATTAAGCCGTGACCATAAATTTCAGCTTAAGTTATTGACCTCTATGAACAACAAACTTCTTTTCAGCAAAGTATGTAAGGAGAGGCTGTCACTGTGAACCTGGCCATTATTACAAATAGCTGGGCCAAATTCTGACCCATGTGGCACATCACTGCTACATACCTGTACCTCCCAACTTTCTGAGGTGGGAATGAGGGACACCTATACACTTCCCTTGTCATGCCCCCTTAAAGGAGAATTGTACAAAATGATTGGTTAACCCCAAAAGTGCTTTTCTTACTACTACTGTTCTTTAATATTGACGTTTGAAACTTACAGATGCAGCAATTTAGAAATTGGATACAAGTTTTAGCACTGGGAAACATTTTTTTAAGATAAATAGTGCATTTTTATATAAAGTACTGTATATAGATCCGACCAAAATGAGGACAAGTGAGGAGAAAAGAGGGAGAGAAGAAGTTTGTTCCAAATAAGGGACAGACCCTCGATTTTGGGACAGTTGGGAGCTATGCTGATAACTTTTTGCCCAATAAAACTATGTTCAATATACTGTATACTGTAGCTATTTACATTTAAGCCTTTCACTATTTCTCTCCTTTCCACTCACCCCATTTTGTTGTCTTTCCTCTGCAGGAGACGCTGGTTCTTCTATTGAAGAGTTTACCTCTCGGGTGTTACTTTAATATTTATGGCTTTGGCTCCCGTTTTGAAGCTTTCTTCCCGTGAGTATAAAAGTTGGACTGTCTGCAGTCTACGTAAAGCAGTTTTATTCCAAGGTCTGAGTCTGTGATGAATCCTTTTATAGTATGGGCTGCTGCATATTGGTATTAAAACTGGTGAATGGCTGTATGGAACTTGTCAGCTCTTGGTGATCAATTAACTGCTACATAGACAGTGTGCTGGAGGTCTCTCATCTCACCTCCTGCTTGAGCCTCCTGTCCATGAACATAAGGAGCGCTCTTTGGGTAAAATTTTGGGCTGTGAACCGCCATGCAAAAAGTGTCTGCTTTGCATGCCTTTCAAGGGGACTCTTTGGAGCTGCCCTGACTGCCCACATCAAGGATACCACTGGGAGCAAGAGTACCCATCTACCCCAGAAGAAGAAGCCTAGGGCGTAGCTTGGGATGTGGCTCATCCTTTCTTGGAGGCCAAGAAGAGTTCCTTTCGTTACTCTCAGTAACATTTAAAGTCAAGCCTAAACCTGGTTCCCAGTCGTTTTGCATATAAATCCCCTCGAACCCTCAGATAAATCTTTTTCAGCATGATGGGGCACTCTCACTTTCTAAAGTGTGGGGGACATCAAGTATGTTAACCCTTTTAGATATTTGTATAGCCAGTATTGCAGATGTGTAGGTGCAGGAGGCGGCTTCCATGGGCTACAAGCTAGAATTCCACTCTCAGCTCCCTCTCCGCGGTTCATGTTTTTCAACCTGCTTGGGTAACCACACAGATTAGCAGCTTTCTATGGAACCTACATGGGTCTTCTCGGGAAGGGGGTCATTGCTCCACTCTTGTATCAGAACAGTTCCAGGGGTTCTACGCCAAGCTATGTAAAGTATCCAAACCAAAAGGGCATCTACTTCATCTTGAATCTCAAGGCACTAGATGCTGTCATTCCTGTCCACAGATTCAGTATGGAATCCACCAGGGATCAGGGAGACCTTTTAGCCTATGTGCACATCAAGCATGCATTTGTGCCTGTCCCCACTTTTCCACCACATTAGCAATTCCTTTGCCTTGCTGTTAATCCCCAGCACTTCCAGTTTTTAGTCCTGCCTTCTGGTCTTTCTTCTGCACCTTGAAAATTTATAAAAGTGCTAGCCTTGCTTTGCTCCCAGGTGGGATATTTGGATAGCATTATGTTAAGGGGACAGTTGGTTCAAGTTCTGACTGACAATGTAGCCCAGAGCTTGCAGACATTTTTCTGGGTCTTGCACTGGAGCTGACTCATCACTTGGAATATCTGTGTCTTAGCCTAGATCCAACGCCAGGAGAACATGCTTGTATATTATCTTGCTGGTAACTGTGTGAAACGTTTTACTGCTATATCTACTGGCCTCCGAACCTGATACCTGCCGTAACAATAGAATTATTGTACTGACCATAAAATCAATTTCTAGTAATTCATTGAGGGACACAGGTCCCACCTCTCTGTGTCTGTCATCATGCTCTTGGTACTGCTTTTCAACAAAACCAGGGCATGTTGGGAGCAGGAGGTTATACTGGGCAGTTTTTTTTTTTGTTGTTGTTCAACTGTAGGTAGCAGTATAACCCAACAGCCTCTAAATGCTAATGTCCCTCAATGAACTCCAAGAAATATATTTCACAGTAGGTGAAAAATTTGTATAACTGTAAGGCCGCGTACACACGACTAAATAAATCCGATCAAAACGGTCTGACAGACCGTTTTGATCGGATTTGTCTGCTGGCTATTTTGGTTTGATCGCTGTACACACGATCAAACCAAAATCCCCGCCGACAGACAGCGCGGTGACGTGGCGGTGACGTTGACGCTGCCACGTCACTGCACCAGGAAGTAAAATACTTCCACGCATGCGTCGAATCCATTCGACGCATGTGCGGACAGATATGTCCGCTGGTTAGTGTACTGCATGCTTTAAAATGGGGAGAGCGGAGAGAAGACAGGGCGGTCCCTGCACAGTGTGCGGGGGACACTGTGCAGATAAATTCGATAGTGTACGCGGCCTAAAATTTGACCTTAAAGTAGAGTTCCACCCATTTTTTTATGTTTGTCTGTGCTGCATGCCCTAATCTCATAGTGTTCAGAATGGACAATTTTTATTTATTTTGTTGCTTGTAAATATCTTTATTTTGTAGTCCTTCATTACTTCCTCCTCCTTATTAGCCTAGGCTATTAAGTCACAAGGCTATTTGCAAGGGTTTCTGGGATAGGCATCATGTTTCCCAGTAGTCCTTGCAAACCTGACTGAAACCTATTACATTGCTTGTGCAGCTCTGAGCATGTGCGAGATATGCAAAGCTGAAATCCAGGAAGTCATACAGTCTGGCTTCATGATGCCCACACTTAAGATGGCCACGGTCTATTTCTAGATTATAATCTAAATGCTGTAACAACCTAACAAAACGGACTTTAGTTTACAGACTAACTTTACTAGAATACATTAAGCTTGTGTATTACAGGGGTATTTATATTTAAAAAGTGAAATTGTGGGTGGAACTCCCCTTTAATAAAAAATGTTTCCCAGGGAGAGTGTAGAGTACACACAGAAGTCCATGGAGGAGGCGGTGAAGAAGGTGAATGAGATGGACGCCAGTTTTGGAGGGACAGAAATTCTCCAACCCCTAAAGAAGATCTACCAAACAGCTGGGAGAGCCGAGCACCCCCGACAGGTCAGTGAAAAACATTTGGTAGACTAGCTACTGTTGAGTGTGAAGGACTCCTAAGTACTTCAGTTATGGGGTCAAAGAGCTTATTCATATCTTAAAGTGGAAGTAAACCCTCCTATTGTTTTCAACCAAGGAAGCTGCCATCTTTGCCTCTGTTTAATCCGCAACTGACATGATGCTGCACATGTGATCAGTTATGAAACCAGCCATTGGATGGTTTGACAGTTTGGTTGAGAGCACAAGCAAATGTGACATCTAGCATTTCCGGCATGCCGGAATGTTGACTGTTTTTTTAAACTATCAAATTGATGGGTTTACTTCCGCTTTAAGTCTGGCTTTGAGTTCTGCCTAAAGTTCTCCTATAACATAACTTCAGTATACATTCTATTTAGCAAGGCAAAACAGTAAAATAAAGTTTACGCAGTGTTAATTACCTGTATTGCTCCATTATAACCATTTATACTTGCGGCGTGCTGGATCTAATATGATCTGTTCAGCTTTTCCTTGTTTTTTTGTATCTGATCCCTTCTCTGTCCCCTCTCCAGCTTTTTGTCTTTACAGACGGAGAAGTCGGAAACACAAAACAAGTGATTGACGAAGTTCAGAAAAATGCTCAGAAACACCGGTAATTATAAATATTCCATCCTTTTATATGAATTAAAATCTGACCACTGTATCCAACCTCACGGTATAAGTAACATGGGCCCGGATTCACAAAGCCTTACGCCGACGTATCTCGAGATACACCGTCGTAAGTACAAATGTGCGCCGTCGTATCCTTGCGCCGATTCCCCAAGTTAGATACGCCTGAAAAATAGGCTTCAGTCCACCGTCATAACTTGCCTACGCCGGCGTATCTTGGGCGCATAGTTACGCTGGACGCCCCTTTGCAAATATGCAAATGAGGGAGATACGTCGATTCACAAGCGTAGATGCGCCAGGTGGAAAAGATACACGGTTTGCGTAAGGCTTACGTCCGGCGTAAAGTTATTCCACCATATAGGTGGCGCAACCCATTCAAAGGTATGGACCAGGGAACAGCCGTTTGTGTAGTAGTACGTGAATACGGCTGGGCGTAGGTTACGTTCACGTCGTAGGCAGTGTATTGACGTATCTTAGGCAGCTATTTCGACGTGACTGAGCATGCGCACTGGGATGCGTCCAAGAGCCGACGCATTCGCAGTTCGTTTTTTAAAGCTCAGCCCATCATTTGCATGGGGTCACGCTTCATTTTAATATAGCACGCCCACTTCCAGCTACTTTGACTTACGTCGGCTAACACCGACAACTATACGCTATGCCGGCGCAACGTTGAGCGCATATTCTTTGTGAATAGCATGCTTGCCTCTCAACGTTGTGCCGGCGTAGCGTAAAGACGATGCGCTACGCCGGCATAAAGGTACGCTGATCTACGTGAATCCGGCCCATGGAGTCCAACCATCCTCCACCACATGCCAGTTTAAAAAGGACCTGAGAATTCTGCCACCTGCTGGTGAGGCATGAAATTTAAGATCCAATACTTAGATGCATTGTTCTATTGATTTTGTACATAGGCATGATACAGTTTTATTGTTTAAGTCAAATTTATCTGAATTTAAATATATATTTATTTATCGGACAGGCACACTCTGACTGTGTGCCTCCCTCATTCCCTTCCCCCACAAAGACACAAACCCAAACTCTCCTACTAGCCCATCGCTATGATAATCTGCTTCACTGGCTGATAGAAATGTGCAAAAGGCATAAGGGGGCAGGAAACATAAGGTGCCAATAGATGGATCAAAATTTGTCAGTTTCAGCAGGCCCCAGTCAAATTTCATTCCATGTCTGCAGCTGCTGATCTGTGTATTTACACAGTGAAGGCATCCCCAGGGGCGGACTGACCATTGAGTCACTCGGGCACTGCCCGAGGGCCCCATGCCACTAGGGGGCCCCATAAGGGTTGCCAGGCTCAGTAAAACCAGGGACAGTATGTAAAATTTCCCTTTTTTTTTTTTACATCTGTCCCTGATATGTCCAAAACTGACATGCTTTTGATGTGAAAATCCTGAGATTTTTAGCTGCCCCGCCTCTGTACTGCCTCCTGGCGTGGTGGCCATCAGTAAGCCCAGGGGCCCCATAATCTTCTATTGCCCGGGGGCCCGATGAGTTGTCAGTCCGCCCCTGGGCATCCCCCTGCCATTACCAGGAGAAGTTGGCTCAATGTTCATGGCAAGGATACAGAACTGTGCCCCCCTCCTTATACATGCTGTAGAATGTGTGTACCACCTTGTGCCCATTCTTTGCCCCCTTGCCTTGGCTGTTCATGGTGTGCATTAACCATGCATGCCAATCGCTTACTTTTTTTTGTGGCTGGAAGGTAGATGCACATATACGGTTTGTTTTTGTATCAGCGGTGGTTAGATGGAGTGGAAAGTGGGCATGTTGGGGTACAGTGTGACAGCACTACAGATCTTTCATCTGTAATTATCCTCTACAACCATTAACATTGATTTATTTTATTTTTTAAACTTGCACCCCTCTTTGAAGGTGTTTTACATTTGGGATCGGTGAAGGAGCCTCCACATCCCTCATTAAAGGCATGGCCCGGGCAGGAAGTGGAATCTTTGAGTTTATCACCGGCAAAGACCGCATGCAACCCAAGGTAAGAGTACACTGGAGATCTGTAAATGCAGTCTATACTTAAAATAGAACTGTAGGCAAAACTTTTAAGGGAGGGTTTAACCACTTAAGGACTCGCTCATGTACATACGTCAGTATTTTAAAGATGGATATCTCGGTAACGGCAGCAGCTGCTGCCACAACCGAGGTATCCATCTTTAGCATGAGTGGTCCAGTTTACGATAACAGTGGTCTCTGCGGTGGATTTGCCGCAAGATCACCGTTAGCGGCGTCGGGAGAGGGGCCCCCCCTCCCGCCGCTCTCCTGCTCCCTCCGCCGCTTACCAGAGCCGTCGGTAGCGGCGGAGGCGATCGGGTCCTGCTGCCTACTGTGTGGGGATGCGGGTGAGGGCAAGATGGCCCCCACCCGTCCCCATAGCATAGCAGGACGGAAGTGACGTCAAAACGTCAGTCCCGCCCATGCGTCTTAAAGGAACATTTTTTTTTTGTAATTTTTTCAAATGACAAAATTTCCTTTTTTTTTGCATTTAAGTCTAAATATGAGGTGTGAGGTCTTTTTGACCCCAGATCTCATATTTAAGAGGACCTGTCATGCGGTTTTCTATTACAAGGGATGTTTACATTCCTTGTAATAGGAATAAAAGTGACCCAATTTTTTAGTTTCAGTGTAAAAAATGTTAAAACAAATACAAATAAATAAGAAAACAAAAAAATGTTTTTTAAAGCGCCCCATCCCGACGAGCTCGCAGGCAGAAGCGAACGCATACGTGAGTAGCGCCCGCATATGAAAACGGTGTTCAAACCACACAAGTGAGGTATCACCGCAATCGTTATTGCCCTCGCTCTAATTCTAGCCCTAGACCTCCTTTGTAGCTCAAAAAATGCAACCTATAAAAAAATTTAAACGTCACCTATCGAGATTTTTAAGGGTAAAAGTTTGACGCCATGCTAAGAGCGGGCGCAATTTTTAAGCGTGACATGTTGGATAAAATTTTACTCGGCGTAACATGATCTTTCACAATATATAAAAAAATTGGGCCAAATGTATTCTTTTATTTTTCAATTAAAAAAAGTGAATTTTTTCCCAAAAAAAAGTGCGCTTGTAAGACCGCTGCACAAATACCGCATGACAAAGTATTGCAATGACCGCCATTTTATTCTCTAGGGTGTTAGAAAAAAAATATATAACGTTTGGGGGTTTTAAGTAATTTTCTAGCAAAAAAAAAACTATTTTAGTCTTGTAAACACCAAATCTGAAAAACACCCAAGGTCCTTAAGTGGTTAAACAGCCAAACAGGAAGTGAGAGGAAATCCTTACAAATTAAAGCGGATGTCCGCTCAAAAAAAAATATCTGCACCCCCCTCCCCCCTGAAAGGTGTCAAATGTGACACCGGAGGGGGGGGGGGATCCGATCAGCGCGAGTTCCACTTTAGGGTGGAGCTCCCCTTTAAGGCAATCCCTTGAGGAGCCCCAGGTCACCAGAACAGCAGTAGTGTCTCTTTTGGAGGATTCCCCCCTCTTGCTTTCCTGGGGACAACCCAAAAATTGGGCTTTTCATTTACTTCCAGTTTCAATGATAATGGTAAACAGTACAAAAATAGAGGTAAAATCTCCCTAACAGGCACATACAGCAATAAATATTTTGTCTTAAAGTATATTTTTATTAATACAAAATGGTAGGGTTGTCCCGATACCGATACTAGTATCGGTATCGGGACCGATACTGAGTATTTGCGGGAGTACTTGTACTCCCGCAAATACCCCCGATACCCAAATAGAATACAAACCCCCCCCGCGCCGCCGCCAACGCTGCCGCCGTATAAGCGAATCCGACCCCGTCGCCGCATATACAAAGCCGCCGCCGCGAACATTATAGGCACCTTTGAATAGCTGTTTTCCCGCTGCGTGTGTATAGACACTCCCCCTTGCTCGGATCTGTCCAAACCCGAGCAAAAGGGAGTGTCCTTAACATGGCGCGCGGCAGGGAAAATAGCTATTGAAAGGTGCCTAGAATGTTCGCGGCGGCGGCGGCATCATCATCAGGTAGGGGGACATGGCTGCAATATGTGGGGGACATGACTGTATATGGGGGACATGGCTGCAATGTGGGGGACATTTCTGTATGTGGGGGACATGGCTGCAACGTGGGGGACATGGCTGCAACGTGGGGGACATGGCTGCAATATGTGGGGGACATGGCTGTATATGGGGGACATGGCTGCAATATGTGGGGGACATGGCTGCAATATGTGGGGGACATGGCTGCAATATGTGGGGGACATGGCTGCAATATGTGGGGGACATGGCTGCAATATGTGGGGGACATGGCTGCAATGTGGGGGACATGGCTGCAATATGTGGGGGACATGGCTGCAATATGTGGGGGACATGGCTGCAATATGTGGGGGACATGGCTGCAATATGTGGGGGACATGGCTGCATTTGGGGACATGTTTAAAAAAAGTATCGGTATTCGGTATCAGCGACTACTTGAAAAAAAGTATCGGTACTTGTACTCGGTCTTAAAAAAGTGGTATCGGGACAACCCTACAAAATGGGAATGAATCTTCTAATTACAAAAGAAGGCAACTTGGAAATGTAACAAAGATTCAAAGCCTTCCCTGCTCTATTTGATATAAAAAGTTTGGGATGGTTTAAAGCAGGAGGGATAGGAGAAGGGATGAGCGAATCTGCTGGGGTTCAGTTCAGAAAGTCATCAATGCAGACCGGTGTAGGGGCTCTGCTCCCTTCTTTCAATCCTTAGCTCCTCCCAGTGCTCAGAGTATAAGGCTGCCAATACCTCTGTATAATGTGAACCACAGTGGGCATTCGGATAAACGTCAAATGGCAATATCCTTTATTGAAATTACAAGAAGCAGCCGTAAAACATCCAATGAGTTTCGGCTGTCAGGCCTTAATCATGGTTTATGATTAAGGCCTGTTGGCCGAAACGCGCTGGCTGTTTTACAGCTGCTTCTTGTAATTTCAATAAAGGATATTGCCATTTGACGTTTACCCGAGTGCCCACTGTCCCTTCAGTGGTTCATAGTTCAGACAAGATTAATTGAATTCTGCTTAAAGTAAAATAAATCCTAACTTGGCATTGAAGCTCGAACCCCAATGAATTCCTTGACACATTTTGTAGTTTGGTTTGGCCATGTTGAAGACTAATATGAAAGCTATTGTGAGAAAAAGGGAAGGGGGAGCTGGGCACTGCCATGGGAGAAATGTACCAAAAGTTTACAAAACATCATGTACACTGGGAAGAGGACCTTTTCATTGGCCCTCTTACCCAGGGCAACACTCAAAACACATAAAACCCTTAAATAATATAAGGCATTGGGGAATGCCTTAACCACTAAAGACTCGGACCATTATGCAGGTAAAGGACGAGGCTCCTTTTTGCGATTTGGCACTCTGTCGCTTTAACTGACAATTGCGCGGTCGTGCGACGTGGCTCCCAAACAAAATTGCTGTCCTCTTTTTTACCACAAATAGAGCTTTCCTTTGGTGGTATTTGATCACCTCTGCGATTTAGAGCGACAATTTTTAAAAACATTCAATATTTTTTACTTTTTGCTACAATAAATATTCCCCAAAAATATATAAAAATGTATTTTTTCCTCAGTTTAAGCCGATACGTATTCTTCTACTTATTTTTGGTAAAAAAAAATCACAATAAGTGTTTATTGATTGGTTTGCGCAAAAGTTATAGCGTTTACAAAATAGGGGATAGTTTCATTTTTATTAATATTTATTTTTTCACTAATAATGGCGCCGATCAGCGATTTTTTTTTTTCGTGACTGCGACATTATGGCAGACACTTCAGACACTTTTGACACATTTTTGGGACCATTGTCATTTTTACAGCGAAAAGTGCTATAAAAATGCAATGATTACTGTGAAAATGACAATGGCAGTGAAGGGGTTACCCACTAGGGGACGCTTAAGAGGTTAAGTGTGTCCTATTGTGTTTTTTTTTACTGTAGGGGGGAGTGGCTGGACCTGTGACATCTCTGATCGTTGTTCCCTATGACAGGGAACAGACGATCAGTGACAAGCCAATGAGAAGAACGGGGAAGGTTTGTTTACACTTACCTCTCCCCGTTCTTCAGCTCCTGTGACCCGATCGCGGCGTTCAGGTCTGCAGGTCCCGCGGGCGCGGTCACGGAGCTCAGGACCCACGGCTGGGCTCTTAAAGGCGATGTACCTGTACGTGCTTGTGCCCAGCCGTGCCCTTCTGCGTGAAGGGGTCCTCAAGTGGTTAAAGTGATACATTTTGTTTAGGAGAAAAATGATTACACAGCAGTATGACAATTTTAAACAGCAAGGATAGGCCCAAATTCACTAGTGACAAATAGCACAGGCTGGGGCTTTACCACAAGAATTAGGATTCTGCAGAGGATACAACAGTGTTAGTCCAACTACTACTATAATACGGTGTACTATTCATTGTGTCTACTGACTAAGTACTTTTCCAAAATTTATTTCTGCCAGTTGAAATGAAATTGTGTCCTTTTTCAACCTAATAATATAACTATGGCATCTCCTAAAATCAACCCATTACATGAAGAAATGAATTAGCCTTCAAAGCTCCTGTACCCCTGCACCCAGTGGCGTAACAACCAGGGGGGCAGGGGGTGCGTCTGCCCCGGGCGCTGAGCTGAGGGGGGCGCCTGTGACCGGCAGCTCTGCGGATAGTATAGTGAGCGGCTCCTCCACTGAGCGCACAGCCCCCCGCCGGTACCTCCCAGCGGCCAGCACAGGCATGCCTGGAAGGATGCAGGGGATGCCCTGTTTGGCATAACACCGGCGCGCGCTGCGGAGGCTCCAAGATGGTGACGTGCTCTGCAGTCCGGCGGCGCCTGCAGGGACTCCTGCTCAGCCAAGCAAGTAAGCGGGGATGTGACGCAGGGAGAGAATGGTTTAGCAGAGCCTGTCCCAAGTCTTCCCCAGCGCACACCCTGCCACTGCCACAGGCTGAGGCTGGGACTCCGTTGGAGAAGAGTGTTGGCCCGGCCCGGTCCATAGCTTAATAGGGAGCTCCACACTGCAGCCCTGATATCATGTTTATATAAGGGGGGGGGGGCGGAAAAAAAATCTGCCCCGGGCGCCCATGACTCTGGTTACGCCACTACCTGCACCTACCCCCAGCCAAACAACTTTGGGTATGGACACCCCAGCAATAGGGAAGTATGCCGTCATAATGTGGGATTGTGAGGTTTGGAGAGTTAGAGTCACAGGCTGGGGCAGGACTCGGAGGACCTGGGTTCAGAGGAAGTGGATTGAATGATGTTGGCCATTAGACAAAAAAACTACTGTGGAAAAATATTGATTTTTTTTTTTTTTGCTTCAAGTTTTAATTTAAACATATTTATTTCTGTTTCATTTTACTCAAGGTTCTTCGGGCACTCAAATGCTCCTTACAGCCCACTGTGAAGGATGTCTCTCTCACATGGACCCTTCCTTCCGGTGTGGAAGCCATCGTCCTGTCTAAAGTCCCTACTGCAATCTTCCAGGGTCAAAGATCTATTGTCTACGCTCAGCTGAAGGGAAAGGTCTGTGAGCCCAGGGAGGATTGTGTTTTGTGTGTTTTAAGGCTAGGGTAAGGTGACGTCTAGCAGAAATTAGGAGATTTCAAGACTTAGGACTGGAGCAGATGGACACGAGTTGAAAGATATCAGATAGTCATACTGTACCTGGGTATATTTCCAAATCAATATAGGCTTTGCTGGTGGTATAAAAATACCAAACATGTAAAATCTAATCCAGGGTTTAAGATGAGGGTAGGTATTTACTTTTTAGAGTCACCACCAATAGACTGTCAGAGCTCCAGTCTCCCCATGAGGATAGATAGGTAGAGCCACCACTAATAGACTGGCAGAGCTCTGGTCTCCTCATGAGGGTAGATAGGTAGAGTCTCCACCAATAGACTGGCAGAGCTCTGGTTTTCTCATGAAGGTACATAGGTAGAGTCAGTATCAATAGACTGGCAGAGTTATGGTCTCCTCGTGAGGGTAGATAGGTAGAGTCACCACCAATAGACTGGCAGAGCTCTGGTCTTCTCATGAGGGTAGATAGGTAGAGTCACCATCAATAGACTGGCAGAGCTATGGTCTTCTCATGAGGGTAGATAGGTAGAGTCACCATCAATAGATTGGCAAAGCTTTGGTCTCCTCACGAGGGTGGGACCGGTGGGTAGAATTTATTTTAATAAACATGCAAAATGGAAGCAGTGTGTTTCAAGGTCACAAAAAAAACACAAAGTAAAGGAGCATCTCAGAATATTTGAAAGTAATGTTCTGGGTTCTGGAGCTGGAGACTTTGGATGGGAAAAACATCCACTCCTAGGTAACATCTTACCTGGCAACCAGACCCTGTTATTAGTTTCAGCTGTGCATAAGCTTTTATATAAAATGTGAGCAACTGGCTCTCCTCTGTCACTCTTTGCTGTGGGCGTTTTCTGTTGGATAGAAAAGGTACAAGAGGTGCCTGTTTGGGGAATCAGCTAGAAGGTACCATGTTAGTCTGGAACTGATCTAAGTTCTGTTTAGTTTAGAGTTTTCTTATCTGGTCACCTCATGAGGGTAGGTAGGTAAAGTCACCACATATAGACTGGCAGAGCTCTGGCCTCCTCATGAGGGTAGATAGGTAGAGCCACCACCAAAAGACTGGTAGAGTTATGGTCTCCTCATAAGGGTAGGTAGGTAGAGTCACCACCAATAGACTGGCAGAGCTCTGGTCTCCTCATGAGGGTAGGTAGGTAGAGTCACCACCAATAGACTGGCAGAGCTCTGGTCTCCTCATGAGGGTAGGTTGGTAGAGTCACCACCAATTTTACTAGGTGTTTATTGACTTTAGTTTTTAATAACACCCCTTCACACAGTACAGTACAGTACTTGCATATAATAATTTAGCATTTAATTTAGTTTGTAATTTACTCTTTCTTTATATATTTCTTAGGTGGAGAATGAAGCGGAAGGTGAGGTCTGTCTGCAGTACAAGTTTAAAGATGAAATGATAAAGAATGATCTTCGTTTCCCGCTGCAGGTGCAGAACGCGGAAAGGTTAATATGTAGTATTTAAAACATCCCTAATTAATGATAAACATGCCCTGTGTTATCTTTTTACAGTCACCAATAAGAGACTGGTGAAGCTCTGCTCTCCTCGTGTACTGTGCCTCCTCTTATCCACCACCCACAGACTAGCAGAGCTCTGCTCTCCTCATGTACTGTGCCTCCCGTTACCCAGCACCCACAGACTAGAAGAGCTCTGCTCTCCTCGTGTACTGTGCCTCCTCTTACCCACCACCCACAGACTAGCAGAGCTCTGCTTTGCTCGTGTACCATGCCTCCTCTTACCCACCACCCACAGACTAGCAGAGCTCTGCTCTCCTCGTGTACCGTGCCTCCTGTTACCCACCACCCACAGACTAGCAGAGCTCTGCTCTCCTCGTGTACTGTGCCTCCTCTTACCCACCACCCACAGACTAGCAGAGCTCTGCTCTCCTCGTGTACCATGCCTCTTCTTACCCACCACACACAGACCAGACCAGCAGAGCTCTGCTCTCCTCGTGTACCGTGCCTCCTCTTACCCGCCACCCACAGACTAGCAGAGCTCTGCTCTCCTCGTGTACCGTGCCTCCTCTTACCCACAGACTAGCAGAGCTCTGGTCTCCTCCTGTACTCTGCCTCCTCTTACCCACCACCCACAGACTAGCAGAGCTCTGCTCTCCTCGTGTACCGTGCCTCCTCTTACCCACCACGCACAGACTAGCAGAGCTCTGCTCTCCTCATGATTCTCCTATTACCTTGTACATATTAGGGGGTAGGGGGGCAACGGATCAAAGAACTCACAGTTCAGATTGTTTCTTGGATCAGAGTCACGGATTGGATAATTTTTCGGATCAGCAAAAAAAAGGCAACACAAATAAATCTGATTGTCTCTCGGGGGATCAGGAAGGAATTTTTTCCCCTGCTGTAGCCTTCCTCTGGATCAACTGTGGGTGTGGAATTGGGTATATGGGATTGTATGATATTTTTTATTTATTTATTTTTATGGTTGCACTAGATGGACTTGTGTCTTTTTTCAACCTGACTATCTAACCATCTCACTATCCCAACACCCACAGACTAGCAGAGCTCTGGTTTCATCATGTACCATATCACTTCTCTTATTCTGGTTTCCTAAAACCCTGCCTATCTTCTTTTAGACCCAATATCCACAAATTGGCAGAGCTCTGGTCTAGTCTTGCATGGTCTATCTTTTCTCAACCACCACCCACAGACTGGCAAAGCTGTGGCATGCTCATGCACTATCTATATTTTTTTTAGTACAAACACATGGCAACCACCCCAACCTACAACTGGCCTTTACAGCAAGGAGCACATTGAAGGGCAACGCATGTCAAAGAGCATCAAAGAAAAATTCCCAGCTCACTTACCATCCAGTCTGCAACAAACCAAATTGTCCTGTCTGAGGCCGCGTACACACGGGGGACCGTTTTCATCGGATATATCCGCCGGGCTATTTTGGTCCGATGGCGTGTACACACCATCGAATCAAAATCCCCCCGGCAGACAGCGCGGTGACGTTGACGCCGCCACGTCACCGCACCAGGAAGTAAAAAACTTCCACGCATGCGTCGCATCCATTCGACGCTTGTGCGGGCAGATATGTCCGCTGGTTAGTGTACTAACCAGCGGACATATCCGACGGATATGTCTCTGGCGGACAAATTTTAAAGCATGCTTTCAAATTTGTCCGCCGGTCAACAGTTAATGTTAAAACCAAACGTTTAGTTTTCACACATTTTTAAATATGTTTGTAAGCTGCAGGGCCACTTCACGACACCCTAGTTTGCTGCAGTCCTAACTGTATACATTTTGAGAGTCTCCTGATTTGGAGCACATACTGTATGTAACGGAATGTCCCACACTCCGCTTGAGTGATTCCATCATATACCGCTTCCTATCAGTCTGGATATAGATATCAGATATTCCAGCTGCTCACAAGCACACAACGAGACGAGACTTGTTTGTCTGCTGAACATAGAGGGCCAGATTCTCGTAGATTTGCAAATCGACGAGCGGGGCGTAGCGTATGTCATTTACACTACGCCGCCGCAAAAGCATTTGATCAGTAATTTGCGGCAGCGTAGTCAAAATGGCCCGGCGTATCCCCGCGTAAATCAAAGGGGGCGGCTTGTATTTAAATTAAACGTAGGCCACTGCGCATGCTCCGTAGTACGCCGCAAATACATTGGTTGCGACGTGAACGTAATTAACACACAGCCCTATTCGCGACGAGTTACGTAAACAACAGAAAAACTCGACGCTGGCATACGGCGGACCGACGTAAGATTACCCCTCATATAGCAGGGGTAACCTTACGCGTACGCAAACTACGTAAACTACGTTGACGCGGCTCAAAAACGTTCGGGAATCGGCGTATCGGCTCATTTGCATATTCGGCCCTGAAATCGACGTAAACGCCACTTAGCGGCCGGCGTATTATTGCATTTAGGATCCGACGATGTAAATGACTTACGCCAGTCAGATCCTAGCGTAAAACCGGCGTATCGTGTTTTCAGAATAGAAAACAATGATACGCCGGTGGGAAATTCGAATTACGCCGATGTATGTGTATATACACCGGCGTAATTCCTTTGAGAATCTGGCCCAGAGTCTTTATTAGAACCAAGAATGCAATCTTATATACAGTAAAAGAGGAGGTAACCAAAACATAAATTAACATGAGCTAATTAACTAATCGTTTACCCAGACTAGGTGACTCATAGATATGACCTTTCAGGGTAGATGTCACGTCTCCTCGCTCAGCTGCTATACAATACACATTATCATAAGTGTAAACGCAGGACATCTTCACACAATAGCAGGGTCAATTAGCACAAAGAACAGACAGATGGCTGGAGGTGTGAGTATTAGCATTTCTTACACTGTATGTCCCAACAGTATAAATCGGTCACTCTAATATGGCATATACAGGGTCCCCAGGCATACAGCTCCTAAAGAGCACCGTTCCCCCAAATGCCAGGGACCATGATCGCAAGGCAAGAGGCTAGCATTCAGTCCCCTCCAAAAGCCTCTGTCCTGACCTGAGGGCAGGTGTGTCTTAAGGGAGACCACCCGTCCTTAAAATTACAGTGATGCACTGGACACCCAGCAATAGCCCAATAAACCAACAGTATAAACAAATGGCAACTGTCCCAACCTATAACCAGTCTTTTTTTAGGCCCACCATCCACAGACAAAGCTCAGGTCCACTCATGCCCTTTCTATCTTCTCTTATCAATCAATTACAGACTGTCAGAAATCTAGTGTCCTCATACACTGTGTAGCTTCTTTCAGGCCCACCATCTACAGGCTGGCAGATGTTTGATTTCCTCTTGAGCTGTCCATCTTCTCTCACCCACCATCCACAGACTGGCAGATCTCTGGTCTTCTCATGCACTGTCTATCTTTTTTTCAGGCCCACCATCCACAGACTGGCAGCCAAAACTCTGATCTCTGAACTGGAACATGGACCAGAGTCTCAGTCTGAAGAAGTGAAGAAGAAGATCTTGGAGACCAGTCTGCAGTCTGGCGTTGTCTCCTCTCTCACAGCCTATGTAGCCGTCAATAAGGATACCAAGACACGTGTGGAGGGTCCTCCTGTGCGCAGGGATGTCCCAGCTCCAGGTACATTGTTGCCACATTTAAATGCAGCAGACCAATCCTTAAAGGGGTTGTAAAGGTACAATTTTTTTTCCTAAATAGCTTCCTTTACGTTAGTGCAGTCCTCCTTCACCTCCGTCTCTTGTGTTTGCGGGGTTTGGAAGCACAGGAGTTTCTGCCCCACTGTGACTCTTCTACAGGCAAACACACACGTTCGCCAACAAGAGTACTGACCGTGTCATGTCTACATGTAGGTAGGCCTCGACCACAGCCATGGGAGACCTTGACAGGCCCATTTTTCCAGAAGTGAGCCAAGCAGGGACCACCGCCATGCACAATCTCGGTTGCAGCATCCACCTTCACAGCAGGCATACTCTCTTTATTTTTAGCGTCACTTACCTCCAGCGGCACGATTGGGGTAGCAGCCAGTGGCATGGTCAGAGTGGCAAGTGGTGGAAGAGGGTTCAGGCCATGGGACCTCTTCTTCCGCGGTCACCTTTCCGGCGATCCAATCTATCCAATACTCATGGGGAGACTCAAAAGGCAAGATCCGGGTGGCCAGCTCCAAACAGTGGGGGCAGGACAGTCCAAGGGCCTCCACGCTACCACTGGAGAACAAAAATTCCAAAACGTCCTCATTAGAATCCTGGTAACGGTCACAGGGACTCCGGTGGCAGCAGACATTGGGTTGACTCCCGGTACAGACAACGGGGGTCTTAGCCTTTCAAACGGTGTCGGTGGCACAGACATGGTTGCACGACTCTCTCTTGTAGGCAGGCAAGCACACTGTCCTTTTGGCGCTAAACTCAACCTACGTCTCACGCAGGGGTGGGTAGCTCCTCCCACTTTGAGTTATTATTCTTGCACGTCACTCTGCTGCACGTGCGTCCAAACTTTAATGATGACTGTGACAGACTCGGATTCTCCTATGTCTAAAATCATCCTATGACCACTAGGGCCATAGGATGAATGGAAGAATGATATCTTGGACTACCTGAGATAGGATTATTAGGTATGGATTATCCACATTATAGTCTGAGATATCTGTAGGGCTATTTTAAGTTTGTTAATTCTGAGCTTAAAGGGTTAATTGTAGAGTGACTCTTTCACTGCTAAATTCTAATGTCCTCTTCTCCAGCTAATTGACTCTCTTTTGTGTATTGTACTACAAGTTAGCAGTCTCCTGTCAGGTGTATTGAATTAGCATGACAATTATGTTCAGAAGAACTTGTCAAGCTTTGCGGTGCCGAAATATCTAGATACTGATACGATTATCTGTGATTGTGTATTCTAAAGGTTAATTGAATTCTATTGATAAAGGAATGTGACTTCTTTAGACTGGTGC
Source organism: Rana kukunoris (assembly GCA_029574335.1). Taxonomy (NCBI): domain Eukaryota; kingdom Metazoa; phylum Chordata; class Amphibia; order Anura; family Ranidae; genus Rana; species Rana kukunoris. Next base: position 725,907,866 of record CM056049.1, on the reverse strand, counting down.
CAAAGTGTCTACCTTGAAGCCCCCATGTGTAAGGAGGGGGCGGAGAGTTCCATTGTTCCTTTGATTACTTACAAGCTTGTAACTAGATATAAACCAAGAGATGTACCATTAAAGCATCCATACTTAGTACACATACAAGTCTCGTCTCGTTGTGTGTTTCAAGGCAGCTGAAATATCTGGTACCTATGTCGAGACTATGGGAAGCAGTATCTGACGGAAGCATTCGGTCTGGATGCGGGGTCGGTCCGTGACAGTGGTGGCACAGCAGCGGGATGCTTTCTGCAGTCAGGACATCAACCTCCACCTGGATCCAAGGTCCGGCTAGCAGGAGAGGAGAGGTACAGATACCAGCCGCCATGGAAGAGGAATTCGGAAGGAGGTTGTGAGAGAAGGAGATACAGCACACAGGACCAGAATCAGAGTAGGTCCTACTTGAATGGTCCGATTCGATCCGCTGCGACCTCTGGAAGGAAGCGCTAGCTCTCGAGCAGCAACACCAGGGAAAAGTCCTCCCCTCCATCCATGTAAGGTACTGGTCGCAGTATGAAGTACGAATGCTGTTATTGAGGGAACAACCAAAACAGGAGTGGACAGCAGAGTTAAGCAGGCTGATCCGGGCAGAGATGCGGTTGGACGAAAGCTACAGAGCCCTTCGGTGGTATGTAGCCCAAGAGTGCCCGTGGTCAGCGGATGACAGCCCCACGGAAGGTTTTGACTTTGATGGCCTGGGATTGTTGTATTGGAGGATGTACGATGACCCCGACTTTGGGAGCGATCGGGAGTGGCGTTTGGAGGACATAATGGATCACAGAGAGCAAAGACTGAATCTCTCGGAAGTGCACTGGCTACAGGAAGATTTGGAGTTTCTGGCCTATCAGGAATGGGAGCTGGAATTTGCCTACAGACGGCTGCTAGACTCTGCTCAGCGCCAGGGCTGGGCTCCCTTTGCCTGGGACTATCAGGAAATACCAGTGGACAATGCTGAAATCTTGGCTGAAGAATCAGCAATGTGGCAGGGTAACAGTGTGCTTTGCCAACCTGCCCCTGCAGCTATGGACCCGGAGGTCTTATGGCGGATGCAGCAAGTGCTAACTGGCCTTGATGATCCTGTTTCTGCATGGGATGATCGTGAATGGAGGAATGTGCCTGTCCAGCAGTATGCCAGTGAATCGGCAGTGGAAAATCTGGAGATTGCCATTCCCAAAGCTGAAGTACTGACCGCAGGGCCAAGCTCTGCTTATCTCTGCTCAGTACATAAAGCATCTTCTGGGTTCCATGGACAGGAGATGGTGAACCTCTATCCCCAGACACCAGTTTTAGAGACAGGGTATCTGATAGACTTTTCTGCTGAGGAAGAACAACCTGAGGAGCTTCCAACAGAAGAGCTGGTGTCGGGGCCAAACTTCACTGTGCTGTGCTCAGCACCAAGGGCAGTATCGGTGGAGTTGCAAGAAATTTCCCCAGCTGAAGCGCTGGTCACCAGACAGAGGGTTCAAGACCTCTTCCCCACCCCTGTGGCAGTTCCGGAGGCTCAGGGTGAGAAGGTGGCGATCACTTCCCAGCAGCAGATACAGGGGGAGAAGGGAGAGGAGGTGTTCATCGTCCCTCCCCAACAGTTGGCCAGGGTGGAGAACGTGGTCTTTCCTCCCCAGCAAGGATCCATGCATCTGGGAGACAGTACCACAGACATGTTGTCCCAGCAGCCAGATGAGGAAACGGAAAAGGAAGCAGCCAGCTCACCTCCCCAATGGCAGCTACACAGTTTGAGTGTGGAGGAATCCAGTCGCCTTTCCCAACGGTTAGCCGGAGTGGATGATATGATGTACCCAGCAGAAGAGCTGGCAACAGAGCAGAGTGCCACACGCCTCTGCTCTCAACTAACAGAAGAGGGGGTCCCTGTGGTAGTGGATGGGAATGTGGTCTCCACTCACAGCAACTCAGCAGAAGAGCTGGCAACAGAGCAGAGTGCCACACGCCTCTGCTCTCAATTAAGAGAAGAGGGGGTCCCTGTGGTAGTGGATGGGACTGTGGTCTCCACTCCCAGCAACTCAGCAGAAGAGCTGGCAACAGAGCAGAGTGCCACACGCCTCTGCTCTCAACTAATGGAAGAGGGGGTCCCTGTGGTAGTAGATGGGACTTCGATCTTCACTGACACAACCCCAGAAAATGGTGCTGCACTGAGACAGGAGGATGTCTGCTTTGCTGTGCAAGCATCCAGAGATTTTCACCTACCACCAGTGGATGGGACTTCAGTCTCCACTGGTATACCCCAGGGGTGGGGGACAGTTGGCCCAGAACCCCAACAGCATAATGGACTGAGCCCAGCCACCCTGTCCCCTCTCCAGCGGCTGAAAGGACTCCAGGGAGAAGGGCCAGTCCAGGCCTCTCCCCAGCGGACACACTATGTGAGTTCACCTTGTCCGACTAACACATGTCCAGATCAGGTGGAGATCTGAGACCTTGTTAGTCGTCTTCTGATGGGGGAGAAATGTGACAGACTCTGATTCTCCTATGTCTAAAATCATCCTATGACCACTAGGGCCAAAGGATAAATGGAAGAATGATATCTTGGACTACCTGAGATAGGATTATTAGGTATGGATTATCCACATTATATTCTGAGATATCTGTAGGGCTATTTTAAGTTTGTTAATTCTGAGCTCAAAGGGTTAATTGTAGAGTGACTCTTTCACTGATAAATTCTAATGTCCTTTTCTCCAGCTAATTGACACTCTTTTGTGTATTGTACTACAAGTTAGCAGTCTCCTGTCAGGTGTATTGAATTAGCATGTCAATTATGTTCAGAAGAACTTGTCAAGCTTTGCGGTGCCGAAATGTCTAGATACTGATACGATTATCTGTGATTGTGTATTCTAAAGGTTAATTGAATTCTATTGATAAAGGAATGTCACTTCTTTAGACTGGTGCCAAAGTGTCTACCTTGAAGCCCCCCTGTGTAAGGAGGGGGCGGAGAGTTCCATTGTCCCTTTGATTACTCACAAGCTTGTAGCTAGATATAAACCAAGAGATGTACCATTAAAGTATTCCATACTTAGCACACATACAAGTCTCGTCTCGTTGTGTGTTTCAAGGCAGCTGAAATATCTGGTATCTATGTCGAGACTATGGGAAGCAGTATCTGACGGAAGCATTCGGTCTGGATGCGGGGACCTTCCGTGACAGTGACATTAACTCTTTCCTCACCAGCACAGTCCAACACCATGACAATTCCTTGTATTAATGGTGGAATTAAACTTCTCAATTTGGTTGTTCGAGGTAACAGCCTATCCTGGATGACCCCCCACGTGTAGCCCTACCCCCGGAGGAGCTGCTGGTTGTTTTTGGGTGGCATGTTACCTCATGACTCCTCTGCCGTCTTAGGGGTGTATGGTGCATATAGCAGTAATGGAATGTCCACGACAGGTGTCTTTTCTCTGCTCTTTATTACCCAGCCGGGTAAAAAACGTAAACTTGTAGTGAAAGGATAGAAGTTGAAGGGAGAGGAGAACAGAAGATTCAGGCGTAGTATAGGGAAACAGTCCTGCTCCCACATGTAACACCTCCTGCCTGAGTGGACTTAGTGTACCCGGACAGGCCTCTCTCACTGACCTGGCAGCCAGAGTATCACTTGAACCTTTAGGTGAAAAGTCTTTGCCACAGATCCTCCTGGAATGAACTCAGGGAAAAGCCTCTGTCACAGGCCCTCTCTGTGCTTGTAATTACGGAGATGATCCTTCTTGATAGAATTACGCCTGTTTTTTCTTCAGATAGTTTCAGGTACCGACTGACAGATGACCAGCCTCTCAGCGTCCAGCTACCTCGATCCCCGGTGGTTTGTTGAGACCCTATTGGATCGCCAGCCTTTCATTGGCTCTCCTCAGATGGGACTCCCCACCGAACAGCTATCTCGCTTGGGATCTTCAAGATTTGGGAACCCAGTCAATTACTGGGCTCCCAGCCACAGCTTAAATGTTCTGGACCAACGTGGTCCCGGAACCAGGAACACCCTAAAGGTGGGTGCCTCACTCAAAGATGAAAAAGACCCAGACCAAATGGCGTCTGTCTCATAAATACCCTCCCTCAGCATGCACAGCGAGGAAACTCCCTCCTGATTGGCCGCTAGGGAAGAGCATCCAAACCTCGACTCCACTGCTGCCCCCTGTCGTCCTGGGGTGGGAACAGCACCCCAGAAGCAACAGAATGAGCCCACAGCACAGCCAAGCTGAGACACAGACCCAGTTTTGAACACATTAACTGGATCAGAGTCAATTAACACTCTGATCCCCCTCTAAATTTAAATAGCACCGGTACTTTGAAGTAACCATGCGCTACACTTGTAAGACTTCTAGTGAATACAGAAAATAACTCTTGTACAAGGCCTATTCATGGGCTATGAACTTAATTTCAACTTTAAGAGAGAATATGGCTGCCCTTCTGCTCATAATATATATGAGTGAGTGAGAGAATAACTTGTATAGCGCAACAATTGCAAACTTAATCGCCTCAAGGCGCATTGTATCCCTTTTGCTTCTGTTTCTCCTTCAGAATAAGTGGGTCTTAAGTTTTTTTTCTAAAGGCCAGATGATCAATTTCCATTCGTATGCTGGTTGGTAAAGCGTTCCACAGTCGAGGTCCTTGGTCTGCAAATCGACAATCTCCTTTGGTCTTGTATTGGGCATTGGGGATTTGTAGTAATTTTTGGTTGGTTGATCGAAGCACTCTCTTGGTGTTTTATTGTTTTATTTTCTCACATAAATATTGGGGGGCGCTTCCGTGTACACATTTGTGCGTTAGGCATAGGTGTCATGGTCTTACCTCTTTGCAGGCTTCTCATGACTGACTTGTGCTAGCAGCCATCTTGCTTCATGGGGTTCTTGTAACCTGTCACACCCTGCGGCTCCTCCTTCCCACTGGGAGGAGCTGGCTGCTCGGCATATATATAGATGGCAGCTGCAGCATTTCCTCGCTTGGGCCTTTCGTCTGATACCCGTTCTGTGATCGTGCTGCTTGCTCTTGGTCACCGACCCGGCTCCACGGACGTTCCTTCTGGTTCCTGATTCCCAGCTTTGTTTCACGACTTCTCTGGCTACGGACTCTGGCTTGGCTGACTCTCATCCCTGGCTACCGACCCTGGCACTGGTGGACGACTCTTCTGGCTGTTTGATCGTCAGTTTGGACTTTGACCTTGCTGTTTGGTTTTCAATGAAATCTTCATATTCATGTATCTGTTTATGTACGTCTGATTCATGCTTCCATGACAATAGGGTCCTAAATGTGACTCTGTCTTTTATTGGCAACCAATGGAGTGATCTTAGGGATGTGGTGATTTGATTCCCAGGGTTTTTTCCCTGTTACCAGTCTTGCTGCAGTGTTCTGGACGACTTGGAGACTGGCTAGCTGGTATTTTGGGAGTCCGAGGTAGAGGGAATTTGCATAATCTAACCTGGAGTTGATAAATGACCCTACCACTATTGCTGTGTCTTCCTTGGGGAAGGAGGGGGCAATTCTTCGCAGGAGACGTAGCAGATGGTGGGAACCACTAATGACTGATCCTATTTGGGCATCCATTGTCATATCAGAGTCAAAAGTAGATATGTGCATTTCGTTTTGTTACAAATTCGAATTCGGATGAATTTTTCTTTTTACGAATTACAAAATTAACGAATTTAAACAAATTCAAAAAAACGCGGACGAAATTCGAAATGAATTTGAATCGAATTTGAAAAAAAATCGAATTCAAAAACAAATTCTATTCGAATCGAATTCGAAAACAATTTGAATCGAAAACAAATTTGAATGAAAATTGAAAGCAAATTTGAATCAAAATCTAAAAAATATAAATCGATTTCTAAAAAAGAATACAATAAAATAGAATATAAAATAATAAAACAATAGAATGAAAATCAAAGAATAGTAAAGAACAGAATAGAATTTAATAGAATGTAATCAAATACAAATACATACAATCAAATTCGGTTGAAATCATTTCAAATCCGGTGGAAATAATTTCCAATCCGGTGGAAATAATTTCCAATCCGGTGGAAATAATTTCAAATTCGGTTGAAATAATTTCAAATTCGGTTGAAATATTTTCAAATCCGGTTGAAATAATTTCAAATCCGGTTGAAATATTTTCAAATCCGGTTGAAATATCATCGAATTTGGTTGAAATATTAACGATAGTGGATGAAATATTATTGAATTCTGTTAAAATATTTTCGAATCCGATCAAAATATGATCGAATTTGAATCCGGTAGAAATGCTTTCGAATTTGACCGGGTTTTTTCGAATTCGGTCGAAAACGATCGAATTTCCGAAAACGAATTTAACAAATTTAACGAATCTAACTTAACGAAATTAATTAAATAACGACTTAAAACTAAACAAATTTTTTCCTTTTGCACATGTCTAGTCAAAAGTGGCTCCGATATGGATAGGAACAATATGAAAAATATACAATATGCAACTTTATATGTATGCTTTTAACCCCAAATGTTCTGACAGTGTTTATCACTCATCATCTGTCCTGTCTTACAGCATTTATGATGATGTGCTCAGGATTTCATGCATCACCTAGAATGATGGCTTGTAATTCTGCTCCAATGCCTAAGAAAAAGATGGCATTAGGTAAGTGCCATATTTTTGTTGTTGTTGTGGTTGATGATTCTACTGTGCTGCCACTTTAGAAAGCTCATAAAACTCTGGGAATTCTTTCATGGGTGCAGCCTTATTTCTAAGGGAGATGCTGTGATGTAGAGTATAAGGTGGATGGGAGAGAGACGCTGTGACCAGGGGGGTTGGCGAGATGGTGGAAGGAAGGATCTGTGATTGAAGAGCTAGGGTGATTGGGAGGAAAGTGTTGTGATAAGAAAGGTAAGGTGGACAGGAGTGAAGTGCTGTGTTATATCGGAGGTTGGTGAGATGGGTGTGAGGGAGGTGCTGTGATGTGGTGGGGGACAATGCATGGAGAGTCAATAGCTGGAAACCAATGTTCAGGGAGGTGAGTGATGTTTTTAGTAGGTGGATGTGGTGGCAAGGTACAGGCAGGGCCGGACTTACCATTGGGCTTGACTGGGCTCAAGCCCATGGGCCCCGGAGGTCCCCAGGGGCCCGGAGGCCCCCAGGGCCCTGGACAGCAACCCCTACTTTTTTTATTTATTTTTTATAAAAAAAATATGTTTTATATATATATAGATATAGAGAGAGATATATATATATATATATATATATAGAGAGATATATATATCTATATATATATATATATTATCTCCAGGGCCCCCGGATTGGCAACCCCTCCTTTTTTTATGATTTTTATTTTTTTTTATATATATATATATATATATATATATATATTTTTTTTTTTTTTATTAAAGGGCTCAGAGGTCCCCAGGGCCCCATGTGGCAACCGCCCCCTTTTTTATTTTTTTTATAAATGTTTATTTTTTTTATTTTTGTTTACATTTTTTTATTTTTTATTAAAAGGGCCCCCGGATGGCAACCTCCCTTTTTTATGTATTTTTTTATAAATGTGTTTATTTATTTATTTATTTATTTTTTAGGGGTCTGGAGGTCCCCAGGGGCCCGGAGGCCCCCGGACAGCAACCCCCACTTTTTTTATTTTTTTTATAAAAAAATGTTTTTTTATATATATATATATATATATATATATATATATATATATATATATATAATATAATAATATTATTATTATTATTAAAGGGCCCAGAGGTCTCCAGGGCCCCCGGATGGCAACCGCCCTTCTTTATATTTTTTATAAATGTTTATTTTTTTATTTTATTTTTTATTTTTTATTAAAGGGCCCAGAGGTTTTTTTTTCTTTTTAGTAAAGGTGGAGAAAGAAAGTGCAGCGCTATACTAATTAGTTTTGTGAAAATGCTGCCAAATTCACATGACATAACAATGTGAAATCAAACAACAATTGTATGTAACAGCATAGTAAAAGACAATTGTACTCAACATGTGTGGAATACTGATAAAGTCCATACATATGTTGGCAAACTGATGAGTGAAAAAACCAACCAAACAAAATAAACAAAAATGAATAGTTCATAGGTGTGTCCCAAATGGATGAATGAAATCTTCACATATGATGCCAGTTCAAGGAAATTAAGACAACAATGATGGCTTGTCTGTAGCAACCTTCAGCCCTGGTTCACACTGGGCTGCGGGAGTGAAATTGCGCGATTTCAGCTGAACTCGCGCGATTTCACTCCCTCTGGCAGTCCCGATTTCGGCTGCGATTTAGGAGACATCTGTGCAGGTTTCTGCACAGATGTCAATGTAAATCGCATCCTGAAATCGCAAAAAGTAGTACAGGAACTACTTTTTGAAATCGGTGCAGCGCCGCAGATGCGGTGTCGCACAGATTAGGACGGTGTCATTGCCGGCAATTGCCGCCGATTTGAGATGCGATTTCACATGTGAAATCGCACCTCAAATCGAACCAAATCGTACCCAGTGTGAACCTGGGCTTAGACTATCAAAATCAATGGAAATGGATACTCTTACCAGCTGTGGTGGACTCACATGTTAGTACTAACAGCAAGTCAGATCAGGCATGGTGGTCACAGCGGACCCTGGGCTCTGTGCGTGAAAGGTTTTGCAGCGATGGTCACTCCAGCTGAGATGATGGATTCAATCTTGGTCGGATACCTCACTTCAGGGACAGGAACCCGGATAACAAAAGGCCAATGGAGGGATGGCCAGGCTCATGTATCAACACAACATGTGTGGCATGGGAAAAAGAAATGCTCCCAATGGTGCAGATCAAAAAACCAATGAAGGCTTTATTTAAAATAAATGAATAAAATCACGTGAAAAATATATCTAAAAGCAGTATGGGGTACTATGAATGTTACCATAGTACCCCATACTGCTTTTAGATATATTTCTTTATCGTACATCACGGGACACAGAGCGCATAGCCATTACATATGGGTTATATGGGTACCTTCAGGTGTGGACACTGGTGTAATCAACTTCACAGGAAGTTCCTCCCTATATAACCCCCTCCCACTGAGAGTGCTTCAGTTTTTTCACCAGTGTCTTAGGTGTTGGTCACGTCTAGCTGTCCCTCGGAGGTCTCGGGACCCAGGATAGCTAGCCGGATCCGTCCGAAGTGCTTCAAAGCCAAGGTGTACGGTACCCGGGCCCTGCTGGAGTGGGGTTTTGCCTATAATGCCTCTCCTTGGAGGGCTGGATTCTGGGCTCCAGTGCCTTAGTCTCTTCCAAGAACTAAACGCTACTGATGCCAGGACTATATAGGTCCAGGGGTGTGGGTTCCTTAAACACAGGACCCCGGTCCCTGAAGGTCCGAGACAATACCCACGGAGATGGGGGAAGATTGGGCCTCTTGCAGTTTGCAATACCCTGCGGCGTGGAGCAGGTAAGAGGGAACCTGCGGGACTTGGTTCGACAGTAGGTATCCCCCTGGGGGTTCTGGGTTGGCTAATAGTATGCTTGTGCATCAGCCACTATCTCCACTATGTCTGTGTGGGCAGGATGGGATACTAATGTTTACCCAGATAACATGTAGATATATGTATACTTGTGTAAGATATATATTTGCTACTCACCCCAGGTCTGCTTGTTAGCATTGATACTGCAACCCCACATGTTTTTAAAAGAGGAAAGTGCTGGTAAAACTCCTGTTTCTTAGGAAGCCCATGGGGACAGCTTCCTCTCTGTGTGTGCACTACAATAAGATTAGTGCTTACCTGGTGTCTGTTGGTGCTGCCTGGCGCTGGTCCATGTGTTTCCTCTGCTCTGCTTCCTCCATGTGGTTTTCAGCGTGGGGGGGGTGCGCGCGCGTGTGCGCGTACGCGCGCGTGCACGCCGCCTTTTATAGCGTCGGCGTGCGTTGGGGGGGCGGGCCAGCAGCGTCAGGGTCTGTTTAAAGGAAAAAATTTTTCTCTGGCTGGTCTTTCCCTCCTGGAGGCAGAGGAAGAAGGATACAGAGCGTGCAGCTGGGTCTTTTGGCCACACAGGGACACCTAGTGGCGGTTTTGTGGATCTTCAGGTCTAGGACTTAGTTCCACTATTGACCAGAAAAAAAAAAAAAAAAAGGAAGTTTTTTTGCTTAAAGGGACTCAGCCTTAGATCCAGCAGTATCTGAGTCTACCTTGGACTCCGGCTAACGGGCATTGGTGTGTCAATACTCACAGGTTTCCTCAGTATTGCCACCTCCCAGGCGGGTAAAAAAAAAAAAAAAGAATTTTTCATTTTCCTCATACCTGTCCTCATATTGGTTACTCCTAGCTGCAACAGTCAGGTGTTGGCTATAGGGGTGACTCAAGGTTGTACAATGGCTCCAAAGGGATCTGGACCAGCCAAGGCTGCTAAAGGTGCCAAGAAGCAAAAGGGGTCTCCATCGGGGTCAGAGGATTTGGGCCAGGCTTCAACGGCCCCACCCTCGCCAGTTAGAACACCGAGTGGCATAGTACAAGAGCCATTGGGGGTGCTGGGGGCAGAGGCGGCCCCCGATCCACCCATTCCCGTTTACGTGACGGAAGAAATGCTAGCAGCCACCATGAGTGGGCTAGAGAAAAGGTTAACTGCGTTGTTTGCCCGTCCTTGGCCAAGTAGCAAGCGGGCTAGATCCCCCTCACCCAGTGTGGGGTTTTCAGATGCGGAGGTCTCCTCTTCAGAGGAACGGGACCCACAAGGGGATCAGGCAGACCCAAGTCCCGACGGTTCAGACAGGGAAGGTTCCACTATAGATGAATATTTTTCGGCCTCTCAAGCGGAGAGCCTGTGGATCCAGTCTTTGACAGATATGGTTCGCACTGCCTTTAAACTTCCAGTGCCAGAACTAGTAGCCCCGGAGGTTTCCTCATTGGGTTCTTTAAAGGCTCCATTAACTTGTGCGTCTTTCCCAATGCACCCCCTTCTGCGGAACGTGATTTACCAGGATTGGGCTCGACCTGATAGAATCTTTGTCCCTCCTAAAAGATTCTCTATTCTCTATCCTATGGAAGAGGAATATTTAAAGAAATGGGCACTCCCCACAGTGGACGCGGCCATTTCCTGCGTGAATAAATCCCTGACCTGTCCGGTTGAAAATGTCCAGATGTTCAAGGATCCGGTCGACAAGAAATTCGAGACCCTACTGAAAGCCGCTTTTACCTCAGTAGGTGCCATGGTTCAGCCAGCAGTAGCAGCCATTGGTGTTTGTCAGGCCTTGAAGGATCAGGCAAAACAGATATTAAAGGACATGCCGGCTCAGCATACTCATGAATTAGCAGAATTCCCTAGGGCTCTCTGCTTTGCAGTAGATGCTATTAAGGACTCCATCCAACAGGCATCCCGTTCATCTCTACTGATGGTTCACATGCGTCGTCTTTTGTGGCTAAAGAACTGGTCAGCAGAGGCACCCTGCAAAAAGCTCTTAGCAGGGTTTCCCTTTCATGGGGGAAGACTATTCGGGGAAGACCTAGATAAATATCCACACCATATCAAGTGGAAAAAGTACTTCCTTACCGGTCAAGAAAAGACCGCGTGGGCCCACGTTTAAACGACAGGCCATTGTAGGCTCGGCCCCTTCGACTTCTCGTCAGTATCGACGGCCTCTCGGGCGTCCAGCGGTTAATAGCCGCCCACAGGGTCAAGCCGCGGCAAACAAGAGACCCTGGTCTCGCAAACCGGCTAAACCAGTCATCAAATCAGATTCATGAAGGGGCGCCCCCACTCTCTCGGGTGGGGGGAAGACTTCGGTTTTTCTCCGAAGTCTGGAAGGCCAGAATTCCCGACTCTTGGGTTCGGTCTGTGGTAGCCACGGGATACAAACTAGAGTTTCGAGAAATCCCCCCTCCTCATTTTCAGGGGTCAAGTCTTCCAAGCGACCCATTAAAAAGGGCCTCTCTCGTAAAGGCGTTGGATCGCCTATTGCTCCAAGGAGTAATTGTAGAAGTACCAACCCAAGAATGGGGTCGGGGATTCTACTCCAACCTTTTTGTTATACCAAAACCCAATGGCGACGTCAGGCCTATATTAGACCTCAAACGCCTAAATCGCTTTCTAAAGATTCAGACCTTTCGTATGGACTCCATACGTTCAGTGACAGCCAGCCTGCATCAGGGCGACTTTCTAGCATCTATAGACATAAAGGATGCATATCTGCATGTGCCGATTTACCCAGCACATCACAAGTTTCTTCGTTTTACGATAAATCAAAGTCATTACCAGTTCGTAGCCCTCCCTTTCGGGTTGGCAACAGCTCCGCGGGTATTCACAAAGGTGTTAGCCCCGGTGCTAGCCGTCCTAAGGACAGAAGGCATCTTGGTCCTGGCATACCTGGACGATCTCCTGGTTATCGACAGATCAGCTTCCAACCTCAATCATGCAGTAGTCCGCACAGTGCGGCATCTAGAAGAATTTGGGTGGATTGTGAACCAAGACAAATCAAGGTTACAACCCACAAGACAGTTGGAATATCTAGGCTTTCGGTTAGATACAGAATGCCAGAGGGTATTTTTACCTCAAGAGAAGATCAGGTCGTTGATTCAAACGATTCAAATAGTCTTAGGCAAAAAGAAGCCGACTATTCGCCTATGCATGCGACTGCTGGGAAAGATGGTGGCCGCCTTCGAAGCAGCGCCCTATGCCCAGATCCATACCAGAGTTCTTCAGGCAGCTATTCTCTCTGCTTGGAACAAGTCCATACAGGCATTAGACCGTCCATTAGTTCTTTCCCCAGGGGTCAAGCGCAGCCTGTACTGGTGGCTGATCCCTCAAAAATTGTCAAAAGGGAAAACCTTTTGCCCCATCACGTGGAAAATAGTAACCACAGATGCCAGCCTAACAGGTTGGGGGGCAATCTTAGGAAAACGGACCCAGCAGGGACAGTGGTCAGAGGCAGAAAGTCTGCTTCCCATCAATGTCCTAGAGATCAGAGCTGCTGGGTTGGCCCTGGTCGCCTGGACTCTCCCCCTGCAGGGTCTGCCAGTAAGAATACAGTCCGACAATGCCACGGCGGTGGCATACATAAACCACCAGGGGGGCACAAGGAGCCTAGCGGCTCAAAGGGAAGTAAACCTGATTTTCTCATGGGCCGAAGCCCATGTACCCTGCATCTCAGCAGTGTTCATCCCAGGGATAGACAATTCTCAAGCAGATTTTTTGAGTCGTCAACAGTTACTCCCGGGAGAGTGGTCTCTTCACCCCCAGGTATTCCAAGAGATTTGCCAAAGATTCGGAGTTCCCGATGTGGACATCATGGCAACAAGATTCAACAAGAAATTGGACAAATTCGTATCCCGAGCCAGGGACCCCTCGGCCTACGGGACCGATGCGTTGGTTTGCCCCTGGCACCAGTTTTCTCTCCTGTATGCGTTCCCTCCACTACAGATGATTCCCCGCCTTCTACGAAGGATCAGGGTGGAGCGCAGGCCGGTGATCCTGGTGGCCCCAGCCTGGCCCAGAAGGGCTTGGTACGCACTCATCGTGAGGATGTCAGTAGGGGCACCGTGGCCACTCCCCCTGCGCCCAGATCTGCTGTCTCAGGGCCCGATCTACCACCCTGCTTCACAGCAGCTAAATTTGATGGCTTGGCGGCTGAATCCCTAATTCTTAAGGGCAGAGGCCTCTCAGCCCAAGTCATATCTACGTTAATTCAGGCTAGAAAGCCAGTCTCTAGAAATATCTATTACAGAGTCTGGAGGACCTATGTGGAGTGGTGCGAGTCTCAAGGAGGGCATCCTCGCAAGTTTTTTATTGACAGGATCTTGCGATTCCTCCAGGTTGGCGTTGACAAGGGGTTGGCTCTTAGTACTCTAAAGGGGCAGGTGTCTGCCTTATCGATATGGTTTCAAAGGCCTTTGGCCACGCATTCGCTTGTGAAAACCTTTTTGCAGGGGGTCTTGCATGTGAATCCCCCTATTAGAGCTCCCCTCTGCCCCTGGAATTTAAATCTGGTCTTGTCAGCTTTACAAAAGCAGCCGTTTGAACCTCTGACAGAAATCCCTCTTGTGCTGCTAACCCGAAAGTTGGTTTTCTTGGTGGCTATGGCTTCGGCCAGAAGGGTCTCCGAGCTGGCAGCCTTGTCTTGCAGGGAACCGTACCTGATTCTGCATAAGGACAGAGTGGTTCTGCGGCCTCAGCCTTCTTTCCTGCCTAAGGTCATATCCAGTTTTCACTTGAATCAGGACCTAGTCCTACCATCCTTCTTTCCTACTCCCCAGTCCAGAGAGGAAAGATTGCTTCATACTTTGGACGTGGTCCGAGCCATGAGGGTTTATCTCAAGGCTACAGAAAAGATTCGGAAAACAGATGTGCTTTTCGTTCTCCTGGATGGCCCCAAGAAGGGTCAGCCGGCTGCCAAGTCTTCCTTGGCTAGGTGGATTAAGCAGCTGATTTTTCGGGCCTATGGTCTGAAGCGCGTTCCACCTCCCTTATCAGTTAAGGCCCATTCTACGAGGGCCATGAGTGCCTCTTGGGCGGCACACCATCAGATCTCTATGGCACAGGTTTGCAAAGCGGCAACCTGGTCTTCCGTACATACGTTTACTAAATTTTATAAGTTGGACGTCACAAAAGCTACGGACGCAGCATTTGGGCAGGCGGTCCTACGGGCAGCAGTATAGAATCCTCTGGCCCGGATTACGCCCTTTTTTTCTGTTGGTGGAGCTATTTTTTACCTCCTGATATATTTTCTGTTTGGCTAATTTTGGCCTTACGGTCTCCCTCCCCTCATGGAGCATTGCTTTGGGACATCCCATATGTAATGGCTATGCGCTCTGTGTCCCGTGATGTACGATAAAGAAAAAAGGATTTTTAATAAACAGCTTACCTGTAAAATCCTTTTCTTGAAGTACATCACGGGACACAGAGCTCCCACCCCTCTTTTGGGGAACATTGTGTAACCTCGGAGAAATTGCTTGCTACAAAACTAGAGCACTCTCAGTGGGAGGGGTTATATAGGGAGGAACTTCCTGTGAAGTTGATTACACCAGTGTCCACACCTGAAGGTACCCATATAACCCAAGTGTAATGGCTATGCGCTCTGTGTCCCGTGATGTACTTCAAGAAAAGGATTTTACAGGTAAGCTGTTTATTAAAAATCCTTTTTTTTCACGTCCCTGAAGTGAGGTATCCAACCAAGATTGAATCCATCATCTCAGCTGGAGTGACCATCCATTTGGGACACACCTATGAACTATTCATTTTTGTTTATTTTGTTTGGTTGTTTTTTTCACTCATCAGTTTGCCAACATATGTATGGACTATATCAGTATTCCACACATGTTGAGTACAATTGTCTTTTACTATGCTTTTACATACAATTTTTGTTTGATTTCACATTGTTATGTCATGTGAATTTGGCAGCATTTTCACAAAACTAATTAGTATAGCGCTGCACTTTCTTTCTCCACGTTCACTTTGACTTTGTTTGTCTGTGTGCTGGCTGCTACATTGTTTTTTGTTTTTCTTTGATAATTAGCGCAGTTGTTTTTCCCACTTTCCATACTTTTTAGTAAAGGGCCCAGAGATCCACAGGGCCCCGGATGGCTACCCCAGAATTTATTTTAATTTTCATAAAATTTCATTTTTGTTGATTTGTTTTTTTAATGAATTGCACATTTTCGGATTGATTCAAATTCAGTTCGAAAAATGATCAACCAATTAGAATTCTGTCTGTGTTATTGCTCTGCTCCCATGGCTGGTTGGTTGTTAAGCACCAGGCCGCCGCTCAGGGCTGTCTTTTCCATTGGGCACACCGGGCAGTTGCCCGGGGGCCCCACTTGCCTGGGGGGGCCCCCATCGGCTGCCCAGCGACCCCAGTAAAAAATGGTGGAGAATGGCGGGTCAGAACTGTAGAACTGTATCGTGTCTACAGTCTCTGAGGAAGAGTCTGGAGAGGAGTTAAGAGTGGGAGCGCCGCTGGGATGAGGGTCACAGGAGAAGTCAGACATGAAGAGACTATAGGATAAAACCAGAGCAGCCAAGCTGGAGCCATCTGACTGAGCCTTGCATGGTGCACCTGAGAGGAGGTCAGTAATAGCACCACCAGGCCAGTCTAAAGGCGGGTGGTTGCTGATGAAAGGGGGGAGTGAATACAAAAATATTAGTGCCCCCCCTTACCTTAGTGTATTTACTCTACCGAAGGTGGTTCCCCTTTACATCAGAGTCTGCAGGATTCCCCCTTACAGTGCTAGGGGGAACTCAGTCTGAGGACCGTGATGTAAGTGGGAACTCTGATGTAAAGAGAAAGCAGTGGATTCTGATATAAGGTGGTCTCTGGTCACCAGAGCCCCCCTCCACATCAGAGTTCCCCCTTACATCATGATCTGCAGTGTTCCCCTTTACATAAGAGTTCCCTTTCACTGTAAGGGGGAATCCTGCAGACTCTGATGCAAGAGGAAACTCTGATGAGGCTGGGTTACAGTAACCTAACCTTCATGCCAATGAAGAAATTTGTAAAACTGTAATTTTAGGTACTTTTTTGCAGTGCCAATAAAAAATTGTGGTTCTGCCAGTAAATTTCATGATTTTTGGCAGTAAATTCTTGAGCGTGATTGTGTAGACAGGGCCCCAGTGCACTGTATTGCCCGGGGGCCTATAATGCTCTTAAGATGGCACTGCCGCCGCTTCCTTAACAACTGATGACTCATCAGCTGTCAGCGAGCTTCCCCACTGACAGCTGAAAGGTAAACAGAACAATGTCAGCAATAGCACGTGCCCCCCCCCCCCCCCCTCCTGAACTATTGCTGTAGATCCATCTTCAACCATGTCACCCGCCGTTACTGCCGCTACTGCCAGACTAGAAGAAATAAAAAACTCTGGCATCGTCAAATGCTTCCCACCGAAAGCCTGCTCCTCCACTTGACATTTCTTAAATAGCCAAGGGGCAGGGTCACCCGATGACGCCACCAGATAGAATAGAAATGCCCCTTACATATTTAAGAGCTGTCACTTTTTTGCTGGGGGAGCCTCTTTTTGTTTTTTTGGGACCAGCGATGGGGGGGGGGGGGGGGGGGGGGGGGGGTGTTGTGATTGAGAGGGAGCATGGTTTTATTTATTTTTATTATTTTAATAAAGGACTTGGCAAAAACGACTGTTTTTCTTTATCTTCGACACGTTTTTTGGTACAATTTTTTTTCGTAGATTCGGGAACATCCCAATCTCTGAATAATCAAAAATGTGTCCATGTTTGTATTCAGAACGAAACAAATTGCACGTGTCTATTAGGCATATATAGCATCAGGGTCGGCGCTAGCGCAAGGCAAATTGGGCTCTTGCCTTACGGCGCCAGCGCTGACAGGAAACAGGGTCGGAAAACTGAGCTAGCCTGGTCACCGCCGGGACATTCGTAGTGTGTGTGTGTGTGTGTGGTGGGCTGGGCTCAGGGCTGCCGCTGCGTGACTGGCTGTGCTCTGGGCTCCATTCAGTGATTGGACGAATGGAGGTCACATGTGGTGGTAGGGCTGGATTGCTCCAGGAGTCCCGTCTCCGCCTTTCTGTGTGAACCGTCGCCGTCTTCTCTTCCTCCTCTCTGGATTGGATGATTTCCCCTACGTTGTGGCAGCCACTCTGGCACTGGTACTGCGGCGCCAGCTCTACCCCGGTCCCTGCATGCAATGAAATGATATCTCCAGGGATATGGATCTGCGGCTGCCAATGTCCCCCCACTTATCTCTAATGCCTCCCCCCCCCCCACACTTATCCACAATGCCCCTCCTCTCCTTTCACTTATCCCCAGGTCCCTAGGCCCGTCGGAACCCGACAGGCAAAGCAAGCATTTGCCTTGGGCCCCCGAGCTGGCCACTGAGTGTTCACTTCCTTTCAGTCTGGCCCCGGGAACAGCAAACCAAATCTCCTGTACCGCGCGGTTATGGTACACGGCCGGCCGGACTGCAGGAGGAGCAGGACTGTGCGGACACCAACATCTGCCGGCGTGTGCGTGTGAGGCGGAGGATAATTTGAAATGTCTTCAAACGGCCCTGCTTATCCCCGATGTCCCTCCAGTCCTGCCACTTATCCCAAATGTCTCCATCTGTCCTCCCACATATCCCAAATGTTTCTCCTCTCATGTATCCCAAATATCCCCCACTTATCCCAAGTAGCCCCGCTCTCCCCAAACATGTCCCAAACATCCCCCCACTTAGGACCATTGCCCCCCTTCCCCCACTTAGCACCAATGTTCCAACTCTCCCCCAAGTTAGAAATTAGCACATTGCCCCCCCTCCCCCCCCTATTTAGCACCAATGCCCCATTAACTTCGCACCAATATCATTGCCTATACCCCCTCATTCTACAAAGTGCATATACAGTGTTCACTGAAAACCTGTGGAGGGAAATCATTTATTGGGCTGCGTGTGCGCATGCGCGTGTGTGCATGCGTGCCGGGGAGGCGGCAGGGGGGGGGGGGGTAGGGCTGTCAGGTCTAGTGGTCTAGGCTGCTAGTGGCAGGATCTAAAGTCAAAAAGCTTTGCAACAGATTCACAAAATTATTATTATTTACTTTTTTACTGATTTTCTTCTTTTTGATGTTTATGAAGCTTTTTTTTAATGCACAGGTAAAAGAAGAACGGTTGGTTGTGCCATGGCATCAGATTCAGCAGGTATGTGATTGTACATTGTAGGGTAGGGGTCTCCAAACGTATTGTACAAAGAGACAGTTTACTCTCCTTAACTTTGGGGGGGCCGGACTGTGACCATAGGAAGTAGAAAAAGTTCCAGCATGGGTTGGTGTAAACAATGCCCAATCTTTAGTGTCAGTGACAGGAATTATGCCCCACCGTTGGTGCCTTTGTGAGGAATTGTGCCCCATCACTGGTGTTATTGGGCCCCATTGTTGGTGTCATTGGGAGTAATTGTACCCCATGTTGGTGTCATTGAAAGCAATAGTCCCCCATCATTGGTGTTATTCGGCCCCATTGTTGGTGTCATTGGGAGTAATTGTGCCACATCTTTGGTGTCATTGGGAGTAATTGTACCCTATGTTGGTGTCATTGGAAGGAATAGTCCCCTAACATTGGTGTTATTGGGCCCCATTGTTGGTGTCATTGGAAAGAATAGTCTGCCATCGTTGGAGTTATTTGGCCCCATTGTTGGTGTCATTGGGAGTAATTGTGCCACATCTTTGGTGTCATTGGGAGTAATTGTACCCCATGTTGGCGTAATTTGAAGCAATAGTCCCCCATCATTGGTGTTATTTGGCCCCATTGTTGGTGTCACTGGGAGTAATTGTGCCACATCTTTGGTGTCATTGGGAGTAATTGTACCTCATGTTGGTGTCATTGGAAGGAATAGTCCCCCATCATTGGTGTTATTGGGCCCCATTGTTGGTGTCATTGGGAGTAATTGTGCCCCATGTTTGGTGTCATTGGGAGTAATTGTACCCCATGTTGGTGTCATTGGAAGGAATAGTCCCCCATCATTGGTGTTATTGGGCCCCATTGTTGGTGTCATTGAGAGTAATTGTGCCCCATGTTTGGTGTCATTGGGAGTAATTGTACCCCATGTTGGTGTCATTGGAAGGAATAGTCCCCCATCATTGGTGTTATTTGGCCCCATTGTTGGTGTCATTGGGAGTAATTGTGCCATATCTTTGGTGTCATTGGAAGGAATAGTCCCCCACCATTGTGTTATTGGACCCCATTGTTGGTGTCACTGGGAAGAACTGTGCCCCTTTGTTGGTGTCAGTGAATGAAATGGTGCCCCAAGGCCCAGGTAAAATCAAGCAGAGGCCTGTAGTTTGGAGCCCACTGCTGTAGGGCATCACTCACTAGTAGAGAATTACTGCATGAGCAAAAGGGAAAACACAACAAGGTTTGCCTAAAGCAGCGTTTAGCTTAAATTAGAAACAGAAAAATTGTCACGAGGGACATAACTTACATTTTTAGTACATGTCCCTTGTGCTGATTGTTCATGTTTGGGTAGAAATCTTCCTCTGTCCAAGATCCCCCACTCCTGTCCCCATAATCTTCTGGTGCGGCATGGGTTAATACAGCACAAGGGCTGTAAGGAGATCTCAAGAGAGCCCGGCATTGCCCACCCTTTCCTGCCTGATGTCCATTCATAGAAGCCATACTACAGCTTCTATGAATGGCATAGGATCAGGGCTGCCATCAGGGGGGTACAGGCAGTACACCTGTAAGGGGCCCGGGGGTCCACAGGGGCATGTATGGCTTCCCTCTTTTTTTCTTTTTTTTTGTCAGCACCCAAAGCCCCCCCCCCCCACCTCTAAGGGGCCTGGTGATCCCCAGGGCCCTGGATGGCATCCCCCTTTTTTCAACTTAAGAAACTAAATTGTAATTTTTTTTTCTTTTTTTCATCAGCACCCAAAGCCCCCCGCCAGACCTCTAATGGGGCCGGTGGTCCCCAGTGCCCCGGATGGCACGCCCCCTTTTTTTTCCATCAGCACCCAGAGCCCCCCCCCCCCCCATCTCTAAGGGGCCCAGTGGTTCCCAGGGCTGTGGATGGCATCCCCCCTTTTTTTGTTCGTCAGCACCTCAAACCCCCCCCCCCCCGACCTCTAAGGAGCCCGGTGGTCCCCAGTTGCCCAGATGGCATCACTTTTCTTTTCCACCAGCTCCCAAAGCCCCCCCCCCCTACAGACCCCTAAGGGGCCCGGTGGCCCAGATGGCATCCCCTTTTTTTTTTTTTTCCGGCAGCCCGCCCTGCTTCTCGATTCGTGGCACCCTCCACTTCTCAAATTGCAACAATACCCCCCCCCCCCCTCTGCTTCTCAAATTTGCTGCAGCACACCCCCCCGGTCCTCCATACCTGCTCCAGGCAGGGGGCCTATGCCTGAAGCTGTGTAAGGGGCCCCAAAATTCCTGATGGCGGCCCTGCATAGGATCTGTACATGTAGAAGGTGGAGCTATAAATCATCTGCCCATCCTCCATTTTTCGATAAGCAGTAGTATGGTTTCTACGTAGAGTTGCCACCTCATCCCTTTAAACCCGAACACATATGAATTACACAGGCTCTGTGGCTGATTAAGGTGGTAATTAAACTCACTTGGTGCTTTACCTGCATTAAATTAGCCTCAGAACCTGTGTAATTCATATGTGTTCGGGTTTAAAGGGATGAGGTGGCAACCCTAAACAGACACTGACCCCTGACAGACATTGACCCCCCCCACACACAGACACTGACCCCCGACAGACACTGACCCCCCCACACACAGACACTGACCCCCCCACACACAGACACTGACCCCCCCACATACAGACACTGACCCCCCCACACACAGACATTTTCCCCCGACAGACACTGACCCCCCCACACACAGACACTGACCCCCCCACACACAGACACTGACCCCCGACAGACACTGACCCCCCCACACACAGACACTGACCCCCCCCCCACACACAGACACTGACCCCCCCCCCACACACAGACACTGACCCCCCCCCCCACACACAGACACTGACCCCCCCCCCACACACAGACACTGACCCCCCCCCACACACACAGACACTGACCCCCCCCCCACACACACAGACACTGACCCCCCCCCCCCACACACAGACACTGACCCCCCCCCCCCACACACAGACACTGACCCCCCCCCCACACACAGACACTGACCCCCCCCCCCCACACACAGACACTGACCCACCCCCCACACACAGACACTGATCACACACAAACACTGACCCCCACACACAGACACTGACCCCCCTTCTACGTGTGGCAGATCTGGAAGGAGAAGGCAGGGCATAGTCAGCTCTCTGGATGAGAGCTCCTTACAACCCTTTACCTGTATTAAACCAGAGTTGCACCCAAAAGTTGAAGCTCTGCTTATCTGTCTTCCCCCTTTGGGAGGGGGGGGGGAGCGGGTACCTGTTTTTGACAGGTACCACTTCCAGGAGATTGAGCTGCGGCACGATCACTCAGAGAATTGATATTAAAAGAAGAGGCATTTACAAGGCACACATGTATTGAAGACTAGGATTATCCCGGTACCACTTTTTATTTATTTTTTTCAAAAAGTTTTTATTAGAAGTTTCAGAAACAAGCAAAATGCAAATACAGCAGAAACATAGGCTGCGGGTTCGTATAAACAAAAAGGGGGGAAAGACAAGGCGAAAGAGGGGAAAGGAAAAGAAAAGTAAAGAAAAAAGAAAGATATAAAGGGGAGAGCAGAGGTGAGGGGGAGGGAAAAACAGGGCATGAACGTCTGCAGTGCAAATAACATTGGTGAGAGGATAGAATACTTGCCCAACATACAAACAAAGGATTGAGGCATAGACATTCCCGTTCCCCCGGGGGGAGGATAATATTCCTACTATGATATGAACTGGTGGGATCTAAGAGATGCGTATATAGACTAGGTATACAGTAAGAATACAAGACAAGAAGATCCAATAACAACAGTTATAGTGCAGCTCTGCGATGGGGGGAGCAGAGTCAAGACCACTTTTTTAGGACCGAGTACAAGTACCGATACTTTTTATGAAGTACTCACCGATACCGAACACCGATACTTTTTTTAAATCTCATGTGACAGTGGCACATGTGTCAGTATTTTTTTTTTAAGTTATTTTTCAATTTTTTTATTTATTTATTTTTACAATTTTTTTTTTCTACAATTTGTTTCATTTTTTCGATGCTTTCTTTTTTTTTAAGGGGGTGGGGTGAAAAGTACAGTGTCAGTGTTTTTTATTTAATTTTTTACAATTCCTTTTTTTTTATTATTTATTGCAATTCCTTTTTTTTTATCAGCCCTGCTGGGGGGCTTTGGTGAGATATCAGGGGTCTTAACAGACCTCTGACATCTCCCCTTTAAGACAGAGAAAGGGACTAGGGACACAGTTTCCCCAGTCCCTTTCTCTACAGCCTCAGCTGCGCTGAAAATGAATGGAGAGAAGACAGCGGCTTCTCTCCATTCATAAACTGAAACATCGTAATCACAGGTGGTCTACGGCGTGCGCACAGGGTGTGCATGGGCACCACACCCTAATCACCCCATGTGCATTAGCATTATCCAGGAGCAGCACCTGGTGGGCGGTTGGGGGTACCAGTGGCCATTGTAAATGCCCCTAATATATTAAAGTATAGGTTCAACTTTAGGAACACGTTACACCTGTATTTGAGGTGTATCGCAATATGCTCCCAATTAACAGTCTCCCACCAGAAGAGCCCCCTTCCTGTGACAGCGGGTGGTGTACATGTGTGTTTTAACTTTGGGGTACACACCCTAATGCAATAGGCTGCGTACACCTATGCAGGAGGTTACAGTGTTTCAGTTATGTGAATGGACAGAGTCAGTGATCACTGACTCTGTACATTCGGAAAAGGTAGGAGCCGGGTTTACCGGCTCCTACCGCTGCTCTCCATCCTGACAAATAAAGAAAAATATTGCACTAACCAGAGTGAAAACAACGAGAAAAAAATATATGATGAAAATAAAAGCAGCTACACTTTACAATTTAACGAAAATTGGAGGGAAATGTGTAAGAAATGTAGCGCTGTGAAACAACAAAAGTGATATCTATGATAATAGAGGTATGGTCATTAGACCATAAATGCAGTGATAAATCAAAATCCACAACAGTGAAAGTGAAGTCCTTATGAGAGGAGGTGTTGAGTAACACCAAACACATGAACATAAATATAGTCCATCCACAATTGAAGTAACAAATAGAAAGGAGGTGACTTCATGGATCCTCAGACACTAGAGGGTGCTACACAGGTATACAGTGAAACCTTGGATTAACAAATGTATCTCAATACAACCTTTTTTTTTTTCAATCCTGACTCGGTTTGTAAATGTGTTGTCTCGCAAAATGAGCAGGATTCAAGTCACAGCGGTGTGCAGTACCGCATTTGGCCAGATGTGCGAGGGGGGCGCCGCTTCAGAGCCGAGCGGAGCAGATCGGAGCCGTTCGGAGCTGTTTGGAAATACTTGGATAAATCTCGGAAATACTCAGTTCCCTAACCTTTCCAAGGTCTTCCGAGTTCCCTGAGCCTTTCTGCGTATTTATGAGGCTCTCTGGCGCCCCCCCCCACTTCTGGCCACATGTGGTATTGCATCCCATAGAAGTCCACACGAAACTAATTATTTTCGTTTCCATTGACTTCAATGGGGAAACTCGCTTTGATATGGAAGTGATTTGGATTACGAGCATTCTCCTGGAATAGATTTTGCTGGTAATCTGAGGTTCCACTACAGGTATATAGGGAACAAGTAGGGAAATCTCCATCAGAGATTGAAGGTAAAAGGACAAAATAAAAATACTAATTTTAGTTTTCTTTCTGCAATGTTTTAACAGCACCTTCGTTTGGGGGATCACCTGTGATGTTTCAGTGTGCGATTGAAGAAATTGAAACAGGAGGTAAGAAGAACATTCATCTTTATTTTCCAGGTACAACGTCATGGTTAACCACTTGAGGACTTCATTCACGCCGATATACGTCGGCAGAAGGGCACGGCTGGGTTCAAGCATGTACAGGTACATCGCCTTTAAGAGCCCAGCCGTGGGTCGCGAGCGCGCCGCTGGTGGCGTGCTCGCGACCTAGTCACAGGAGCTGTAGAACGGGGAGAGGTGAGTGTAAACACACCTTCCTCGTTCTTCTCTGTGTCTTGTCACTGATCGTCTGTTCCCTGTCATAGGGAACGACGATCAGTGACGTTACACGTCCAGCCACGCCCCCCCTACAGTAAGAAACACACAATAGGACACACTTAACCCCTACAGCGCCCCCTAGTGGTTAACTCCTTCACTGCACTTGTCATTTTCACAGTAACCAGTGCATTTTTATAGCACTGGTTATGTGTCAAAAGTGTCTGATGTGTCCGCCGTAGTCGTAGTCACGAAAAAAAACGCTGATTGCCGCCATTACTAGTAAAAAAAAAATATTAATAAAAATGCCATAAAACTATCCCCTATTTTGTAAACGCTTATAACTTTTGCGCAAACCAATCAATAAACTTTACCAAAAATATTTAGAAGAATACATATCGGCCTAAACTGAGGAAAACATTTTTTATATATATATATATATATATATATATATATATATATATATATATATATATATATATACACATATTTTATTTTTTTTTAGGAATATTTATTATAACAAAAAGTAAAAAATATTGTATTTTTTTTTTTTTAATTGTTGCTATATTTGTGTTTATAGCGCAAAAAATAAAAACCGCAGAGGTGATCAAATACCACTAAAAGAAAGCTCTATTTGTGGGGAAAAAAGGACACCAATTTTGTTTGGGAGCCACGTCACACGACCGCGCAATTCTCAATTAAATCGATGCAGTGCTGAATCGCAAAAAGGGGCCAGGTCCTTTACCTGCATAATGGTCTGGGTCTTCAGTGGTTAAAAGTCATGTCACAGCATGGGACATTAAAGGGGATTTCCAGGCATTTCCAAAATTCAACGCCAAACCTCACTCCCCCAGTCTAGGCCATGTTTCGACATTCATAATTTTCTATTAAATTGGAGTTCCACCCATTTTTTTAAGTTTGTCTGTGCTGCATGCCCTAATCTCATAGTGTTCAGAATGGACAATTTTTATTTATTTTGTTGCTTCTAAATACCTTTATTTTGTAGTCCTTCATTACTTCCTCCTCCTTATTAGCCTAGGCTATTAGGTCACAAGGCTATTTGCAAGGGTTTCTGGGATAGGCATCATGTTTCCCAGTAGTCCTTGCAAACCTGACTGAAACCTATTACATTGCTTGTGCAGCACTGAGCATGTGCGAGATATGCAAAGCTGAAATCCAGGAAGTCATACAGTCTGGCTTCATGATGCCCACACTTAAGATGGCCACGGTCTATTTCTAGATTATAAACTTATCTAAATGCTGTAACAACCTAACAAAACGGACCTTAGTTTACAGACTAACTTTACTAGAATACATTAAGCTTGTGTATTACAGGGGTATTTATATTTAAAAAGTGAAATTGTGGGTGAAACTCCCCTTTAACTTAGTAAGAAACAGCCTTTCTCTGACATCAACACCAGACTTGTAAATCTCTGACAGTGAAGCTCTGTTCCTATTGATGCAGACACCCCCCCAGAACTACATCCCCTAAGAGCCCTTTCCTTATGCAGTGTAGGGGCAGGCTCCTGGGAGTCAAGGCAATGGCTTTGTTTTGCTTGTGACCCCATGGCTGGGCTCTTAAAGAGGACCTACAGGTACGTGCCTGTGCCCAGCCGTGCCATTCTGCCGATGTACATCGGCGTGAAGGGGTCCTTAACTTATCAGTATGTCTTCTCCCCGACCATCTCCAATTTATTACATTCTAAATGGGTGACACTGAAGGAGCACAGCTGGGAGATGGGGACAGAGCGTTGTCACCTTATAACAGGAAGTGCCTGAACAAGGACCTTTATGGCAGGATCAGCAGGGATTATTTAAATGAAGATGAAAGCCTCAGATAAAAATATAAACTTTTTTGAATGATTGAAATGAGCTACATGTATTAAAAAAGATTACATATATATATAAAATTATTGTTCTGGATTTAGATTCACCCGAAAGTTTTTTTAAGTATATGTTTTATCCTACCTTTGTTACTTTAGTTTTTTTTTTTATTGTCTGTTTTCATCCCTGCCAGCACCTCCCCCACCTGCTGTCCTAGTGGAGACCCCCGCTCTTGTGAGGCTGATCACCCTGCAGAATGCGGACGGATCCTGGGACTTGACCCCCCCAATCTCTTCTGTCCTGGGAATATCTGAGACAGATATAAAGACCGGGAACCCCGACCAGGTATTTGTGTTATTTGTGTTATTGACCATAATTGCAATATTTTATATTTACCTTGGAATTTTTTTTTATTATTATATATATATATATATATATATTTTTTCTGACTATAATAAATAAAGTAAAGGAACGTGTACACATCTAGAGGTAATATTTGATGGTTGACTTGGAGCCTCCAAAATCCAAATCAGTCCCTGTTGGGTGATGTCTGGTCACGTACTTGGTAGGAATTCAGAACCCAGAATTAACCACTTGACCTCTGGGAGATTTACCCCCATTCATGACCAGGCCAAAGGATAAAGTTGTGGAGAAGTATAAAGCAGGGTTAGGTTATAAAACAAATCTCCCAAGCTTTGAACATCTCACGGAGCTTCTGTTCAATCCATCATCGGAAAATGGAAAGAGTATGACACAACTGCAAACCTACCAAGACATGGCTGTTCACCTAAACTGACCGGGCCGGGCAAGGAGCGCAGCAGCCATGGTAACTGGAGGAGCTGCAGAGATCCACAGCTCAGGGGGGAGAATCAGTCCACAGGACAACTATTAGTGGTGCTCTCCACAAATCTGCCCTTTATGGAAGAGTGACCAGAAGAAAGACATTGGGGAAAGAAAGACATAAGAAGTCCTGTTTGCAGTTTGTGAGAAGCCATGTGGGGGAGGGGACACAGCAAACATGGGGAAGAAGGTGCTCTGGTCACATGACACCAAAATGGCCTTGAAGAAAAACCCTCTGGCCCGGATTCACAAAGCACTTATGCCGACGTATTTCTAGACATGCAGCGTAAGTACAAATATGCGCCGTCGTATCTGTGCGCCAAACCCACAAACATAGATACGCCTAAAAACTGACTTCATCCCACCGACGTAACTTGCCTACGCAAAAGACATACACTACGGCGGCATATATATGCGCTGATGTATGTGAATCCGGGCCTATGTGTGGCAGAAAACTAAGGCCCGGATTCACATATATCGGCACATATATATGCCGCCGTAGCGTATCTTTTACGCTAGGCCGGCGCAGTGCGGAGAGGGAAGCATGGAATTCACAAAGCAAATGCTCCCAACTCTGCGTTGGCGTAGCATAGCGTATATTCGTAGGTGTAAGCCAGTGTAGGTGGAAGTGGGCTGGAAGTGGGCGTGATCTATGGTAATGAAGCGTGACATCATGCAAATGATGGGCTGAGTGCCAGACAAGTACTTGAACTGCGCATGCGTCGTGTCGTGGCCGCATCCCAGTGCACATGCTCAGAATCACGTCGAAACAACTGTCTAAGATATGGCGAACCTACGCCCTATTCGCGTACAACGTAAACTACGTAAAATTTGACGGCATTCCTTCCCTGGTCCATACCTTTGCATGAGTTGCGCCTCAAATATGGGGAATAACTTTATGCCGGACTTACGACTTACGCAAACCACGTATATTATGCGCTGGGCGTGAATCGCCGTATTTGCCTCGTTTGCATATTTGAATAGAAAATCAATGGGAAAGCCACACGTGTCCAGCGTAAAAATGCGCCCACTCTACGCCGGCGTAGGCAAGTTACGTCGGTCGGATGAAGTCAGTTTTTAGGCGTATCTATGTTTGTGGGTACGGCGCACAGATACGGCTGCGCATATTTGCACTTATGCGGCGTATCTAGAGATACGTTGGCGTAAGTGCTTTGTGAATCCGGGCCGAACACTGCACATCACCCTGAACACTGCACATCACCCTGAACACACCATCCCCACTGTGAAACATGGTGGTGACAGCATCATGTTGTGGGGATACTTTTCTTCAGCAGGGACAGGGAAGTTGGTCAGAGTTGATGGGAAGATGGATGGAGACAAATACAGGAAAATCATAGATTATGGGCCAGATTCAGGTAGTCCAGAGCATCTTTGCTCTGGAGTAACGCTTCTCATTTGCGTTGCGCTGCAGAAATTTTAGGAGCAAGTGCTGTCATTCACGAAGCACTTGCTCCTAAAGTTGCGGCAGCGCATCGCAAATGAGCCGGCGGAATTCAAATTGGGCGGGTACGGGGCGTGTAGTATGCTAACTAAGCGCGATCCCGCCGCCAACGTACTGCGCATGCGTCGAGTGTCAAAACATCCCCGTGCGCATGCTCCAAAATCTGTGAATGAAAGTCAATGACGTCACATTCCCATTCATGACCGTTTTACGCAAGCGACGTTTTTTTTTTTTTTCCGACGCGATGACGACGCCTATACCTAACATAGGATATTCCAACCCCATGTAGGTATAACTATGCGCCGCGTATCCCGTCCGGAAACGTCGTATCGTCATTGCGTCGCGCCGGAATTCGATCGTGAATTGCCGATTTCCGCTCATTAACATATTTTTTGAGCGTAAATCGGCGGGAACGCCCCCGGCGCCATTTTTAAGTTGACGTAACGATGCGATGGCGAAACTCAGTTACGCTCATCGCATCGGACCTTCAACCCGGCGTTTCTTGTTTTCTGGTTACAGAAAACAGAAACGCCGGCTCAAAGTCACAGTTAGGCTGGCGGATCACTGGATCCGCCAGCCTAACTGATCGTGAATCTGGCCCTAAGAGCCTGCAAAAGACTTGAGACTGGGGGGAGGTTTCACCTTCCAGCAGGACAATGACCCTAAACATACAGCCAGAGCTACAATGGAATGGTTTAGGTCAAAGCATATTCATGTGTTAGAATGGCCCAGTCACAGTCCAGACCTAAATCACATTGAGAATCTGTGGCAAGGCTTGAAAATTGCTGATCACAGACGCTCTCCATCCAATCTGACAGAACTTGAGATATTGTACAAAGAAGAATGGTCAGAAATGTCCCTCCTAGATGTGCAAAGCTGGTAGAGACACCCCCAAAAAGACTTGCAGCTGTAATTGCAGAGAAAGGCGGTACTACAAAGGATTGACTCCGGGGGGCGCCATACAAATGTAGCCCCCACACTTTTCACATATTTATTTGTAAAACAATTTGAAAACCATTTATCATTTTCTTTCCACTTCAAAATTATGTGACACTTTGTGTTGATCTCTTACATCATTAAATCCAAATAAAATACATTTACGTTTTTGGTTGTAACGTGACAAAATGTGGAACATTTCAAGAGGGTATGAATACTTTTTCAAGGCCCTGTAAATGAAAAAAAGACAGACAATTTTGAAAAAATAAAAACGTCCAATAACAAAAAATGTCAAGTCTAAATTCTAAATTAATTTAGGCCAATATGTATTCTGCTGGAGAGAGAGAGATGTAGCACTACTCCCAAAGGAGCTGCTGGTTTGTTTTGGGTGGCACGTTACCTCATGGCTCCTCCGCCGTCTAGGGGTGTATGGTGAATGCAGTAGTAACGGAATGTCCACGACAGGTGTCTTTTTCTGTGCTCTTTATTACCCAGCCGGGTAAAAACAATAAAACTTTGTGGTGAAGAGTAGCGATTTAGCAGAAGGTGAAAACAGCAGATTCAGGTGTAGCAATAGGGAAACAGTCAGCCAGACCAATGGCGTCTGTCCCATAAATACCCTCCCCCAGCATGCACAGCGAGGAAAACCCCTCCTGATAGGCTGCTGGGGAAAAGCACCCAAACCTCGACTCCACTGCTGCCACCTGTCGTCCTAGGGTGGGACCAGCACCCCAGAGGCGACAGAACGAGCCCACAGCACAGCCAAGCTGAGACAGAGACCCAAATTCAAACAAACTAGATTGGTCAGAGCCAACCAACTCTCCGACCTCCTCTAAATCCAAACCAGCACCGGTTCTAAAGTAACCAGGCACTACAGAGAGAAGAAAGAAAGGAGAGAGAGAGAGAGAAGACAGAGAAAAAAGAGAGAGAGGAGAGAGAGAGAGGAGAGAGAGGGGGAGAAGAGAAGAGATAAATAGAGAGAGAGAAGAGAAAGAAGAGAGAAAGGAGAGAAAGAATAGAGCTAGAGAGAGAGAAGAGAGAAGAGAAGAGAATATAGAGAGTATAAGAGAGAGAAGATAAAGAGAGATAGAGAGGAGAGAAAGAAGAGAAAGAAGATGGAGAGAGAAAATGGAGAAGAGAATAGAGAGAGAAGAGAAAGAAGAGAGAGAGGGAGAGAGAGAGAGAGAAGAGAAAGAATTGAGATAGAAGAGAGAGAGAGAGAGAGAGGGGAGAGAAAGAAGAGAGAGAGAGGAGAGATAGAAGAGAAAGAGAGAGTAGATAGAAGAGAGAGAGAGAGAGAGAAGAGAAATAAGAGAGATAGAGAGAGAGAGAGAGGGAGAGATGAGAAAAAAGAGAGATAGAGAGAAGAGAAAGAAGAGAGAAGAGAAAGAAGATAGGAGAGAGAAGAGAGAAAGCAGAGAGAGAGAGAAGAGAGAGAAGAGAGAGAGAGAGGAGAGATAGAGAGAGGAGAGATAGAAGAGAGAGAGAGAGATCAAAGAGAGAGAGAAGAGAAATAAGAGAGAAGAGAGACAGAAGAGAAATAAGAGAGATGAAGAGAACGAAGAGAGATGGAGAGAAGAGAAAGAAGGGAGATAGAGAGGAGAGAGAGAGAAGAGAAAGAAGAGAGATAGAGAGAAGAGAGAGAGAAGAGAGAAGAGAGAGAGAAGAGAAAGAAGAGAGATAGAGAGAAGAGAAAGAGAAGAGAAAGAAGAGAGATAGAGAGAAGAGAAAGAAGATAGAGAGAGAAAATGAAGAGAATAGAGAGAGAAGTGAAAGAAGAGAGAGAGGGGGGAGAGAGAGAAGAGAAAGAAGAGAGAGAGGAGAGATAGAGAGAAGAGAAATAAGAGAGATAGAGAGAAGAGAGAGAGAGAGAAGATAAAAAGAGAAGAGAGCGGAGAGAGAGACGAGAAAAAAGAGAGATGGAGAGAGAAGAGAAGATAGAGAGAAGAGAGAGAGAAGAGAAGATAGATAGAAGAGAGAAAGAAGAGAGAGGAGAGATAGAGAGAGGAGAGATAGAAGAGAAAGAGAGAGAGAAGAGAGAGAGAGAAGAGAGAGAGAGAGAGAGAGAGAAGAGAAATAAGAGAGGAGAGAGAGAGAAGATAAAGAGAGAAGAGAGAGCGGGGAGAGACGAGAGAGAAAGAGAGAAGAGAAAAAAAGAGATAGAGAGAAGAGAAAGAAGAGAGAAGAGAAAGAAGAGAGATAGAGAAGAGAAGATAGAGAGAAGAGAGAGACGAGAGATCATAGAGAGAAGAGAAATAAGAGATAAAGAGAAGAGAGAGAGAGAAGAGAGAAATAAGAGAGGTAGAGAGAAGAGAAAGAGAGAGAGATGAGAGAGAGAAGAGAAAGAGAGACGAGAGACGGACAAGAGAGAAGAGAAAGAGAGAGGGAGAGAGAGAGAAGAGAGAGAGAGAGAGAGAAGAGAAAAAAGAGAGATAGAGAGAGAAGAGAGAAGAGAAAATAGAGAGAAGAGAAATAAGAGAGATAGAGAGAAGAGAGACAAAAGAAAGAGAGAAGAGAAAGAGAGATGGAGAGAGATAGAGAGAGGGAGAGAGAGAGAAGAGAGAGGGAGAGAGAAGAGAGATAGAGAGAAGAGAGAGACTGCACAGCTAGCCTGCAATGTAGCAGTAAAGCTCACAGTGTGTGATCGGCAGATGATTGTACAGATAAGTAACATTTCAGGTCTTGTATAATAATTT
Organism: Rana kukunoris; assembly: GCA_029574335.1. Classification (NCBI taxonomy): domain Eukaryota; kingdom Metazoa; phylum Chordata; class Amphibia; order Anura; family Ranidae; genus Rana; species Rana kukunoris. Next base: position 725,875,570 of record CM056049.1, on the reverse strand, counting down.
CCTCCTTCCCTCCTCTGCAGAACATGGAGGTGTCGGTGTGGGTGACGGTCCTGGCGGTGATCTGGCTTCACACCACCTGTGAGGATCAGAGAGAGGAGTGGGAGCTGCTGGAGGGGAAGGCCGTCTCCTGGGTCAGGGCTAAAGCAGGTAAGTGCTGAGTGCAAACTACAGAACCATCACTGACCAATCAGAATCCATCTTTTACTGATAGGACTCCTATATTGATTTTTTTTAATAATTCCATCACTTTGATTGGTCTCCCCTGTATAGGTAATAATCCTGTGGGTTTTTTTTTTGTCTCTGAAATTTCATTGGAGCAGTTTAAATGTAAACGGTTCTTCATTACCCCCGAGGACAGGCGCACGCAGCGATTGTTTTAGTAGTACAATCCTGCAACCACATTTGAAACAGGAAAGGGATTGCCACTGTCACATGACAGAAATAGAACCTCCTGATTGGCTTCAGATTTTCTGATTGATGGAATGACTAAACTGCTGACCGGCTGCTGATTAAAGTGGAGTTCCACGTAAAAATAGAACCTCCGCTTTTCGGTACCCTCTCCGGTGTCACATTTGGCACCTTTCAGGGGGGAGCAGATACCTGTGTAATACAGGTATTTTGCTCCCACTTCTGGGCATAGGTACCCGAGCCACCCTCGGGTATCTACGCCACTTCCTTTGTTTCCCCCCACACTGTCTTCTGGGAGACACACAGGTCACAGAAGACATAGGTTTATGTACAGTAGGTAGGTACTGTGTGTGGTAGCAATTAATCATACACATTGGGCCAGATTCTCGTCTCCTGGCTAAGTGCCAGCGGGGAGTAGCGTATCGTATTTACACTACGCCGCCGCAACTCTGGACGCAAGTGCCGTATTCTCAAAGCACTTGCGTCCTAAGTGACGGCGGCGTAGCGTATATGGCCCGGCGTAAGCCCGCGTAATTCAAAATGTGAATGAGGTGGGCGTGTTTTATGTAAATTAATCGTGACCCCACGTTTTTGACGTTTTTTTTTTTTTAACTGCGCATGCGCCACCCGTGGACGTATCCCAGTGCGCATGCTCCAGATTACGCCGCAAATACATTGGTTTTGACGTGAACGGAATATACGCAAAGCCCAGTGGGATAGCGCAGCGCGTTTTGCGCATGTGCAGTAGGGAACCAGGAAGTGAAGCCGCAAGGCTTCACTTCTTGGTTCCCTTACTAAAGATGGCGGCGGCAGCACACGAGAGCCGAGCGATAGATTGCCTTCAGGTGCCGACATGGTGGGTGCCCAGGACAGGTAAGTGTCCTTATTTTAAAAGTCAGAAGCTGCAGTATTTGTAGCTGCTGACTTTTAAAAAAAATAATAATAATTTGGCGGACCTCGGCTTTAATTGATTTTAGCTATCATTTCTCCTTCCCTGCACCCACTGTGCAGAATGGCTACACCCGGCAGAATATAGCCATTCTATGAAAATCAAATTTTCTAAAAAGAATAGAGTAGAATAAAACACAATAGAACAAAATATAAAAATAGAATAGAATAGAAAAAAAGAAACAAATAGAGTGAAACAGAATAGAAAAGCATAAAATCGAATAGACCAGAATAGAATAAAAGAGAAAATAAAGAAATTGAAAAGAAAGATAGCATATAATAGAAAAGAGTAAAACAGGACAGAATAGAAAATACTGTAAAAGAATAGAACATAACATAATAGAGTAAAACAGAAAATAATAGAATATTAAATAGAAGAATGTAATAGAATACTTCAAATCCATTGGAAAAATGTGACTCCGGTTGAAAACAAATAAACAATACAAAACTGCAGTGAAATGAGTAACTTAACGATTCGATCCGAAACTAAATATATTTTTTCATTCTGCGCGTTCCTAGGAGATATGTACAGGAATCGCATGTGATTCGCTAATGATCAGGCAATGCTCACAATGGGCCAGGTTCTCAAAAGGATTCCGGCGGCGTATCTCCAGATACGCCGCCGTAATTTTAAATCTGCGCCGGCGTATGTTTACGCCGATTCTCTAACGCAGATACGCAAAAAAAATAGGCTTCCTCCCCCGACGTAACTTGTCTACGCCGGCGTACAATTGTGTGCAGCAATTATACGCTGGCCGCTAGTGGGCGCTTCCGTCGATTAGCCGCATTGAATATGCAAATGAGCTTGATACGCCGATTCCCGAACGTAATTGCGGCCGGGCGTCGTATTTTACATTTATGGGGGGTAACTTTGCGTAGGTTCGGCGTATGCAATGTTAAGTATGGACGTTGGACAGCGTAGTTTTTTTTCCGTCGTTTACGTAAATCGTTCGCGATTAGGGCTTTGCGTAAATTACGTTTGCGTCAAAACCAATCTATTTGCGGGGTAATTTGGAGCATGCGCACTGGGATACGTCCACGCATGCGCAGTTAAAAAAAAAACGTCAAAAACGTGGGGTCACGATTCATTTACATAAAACACGCCCACCTCATTCACATTTTGAATTACGCGGGCTTACGCCGGGCCATATACGCTACGCCGCCGTCACTTAGGACGCAAGTGCTTTGAGAATACGGCACTTGCGTCCAGAGTTGCGGCGGCGTAGCGTAAATACGATACGCTACTCCCCGCTGGCACTTAGCCAGGAGATGAGAATCTGGCCCAATGTGTATGATTAATTGCTACCACACACAGTACCTACCTACTGTACATAAACCTATAGGACCTTGTGCAATATATAAACCTCTTGATGACATCACCCATTCCTCCAATATATTTATATACATCTGGGGTCCCAAATCTGGGCCACATCCAGTCCACTACAAGATTTTATCCAACCCCCAGCTAGGGTCAGTGGCATATCCTCAATGTGTACTGACATCAGTAGAGGCTGTCTATGGTCTCTGCTTCTGATGTAAAGGGGGGTTTTGATGAGGACCCTGATGTAAGGGGGCTCCAATGTGGAACTAGATGAAAGGGGACACTCTAATGGGGAACATGATATAAGGAGGGAATCTGATGAGGATCCTGATGTAAGGGGGCACTCTGATGTAAGCAGGGCACTCTGACCCCTCTACGCCCCAGATATCCCCCCAGCACTCTGACCCCCTCTATACCCCAAATATCCCCCCAGCACTCTGACCCCTCTACGCCCCAGATATCCCCCCAGCACTCTGACCCCCTCTATACCCCAAATATCCCCCCAGCACTCTGACCCCTCTACACCCCAGATATCCCCCCAGCACTCTGACCCCTCTACACCCCAGATATCCCCCCATCACTCTGACCCCTCTACACCCCAGATATCCCCCCAGCACTCTGACCCCTCTACATTCCAGATATCCCCCCAGCACTCTGACCCCCTCTACACCCCAGATATCCCCCCAGCACTCTGACCCCATCTACACCCCAGATATCCCCCCAGCACTCTGACCCCTCTACACCCCAGATATCTCCCCCAGCACTCTGACCCCCTCTACACCCCAGATATCCCCCCAGTACTCTGACCCCATCTACACCCCAGATATCCCCCCAGCACTCTGACCCCTCTACACCCCAGATATCTCCCCCAGCACTCTGACCCCCTCTACACCCCAGATATCCCCCCAGTACTCTGACCCCATCTACACCCCAGATATCCCCCCAGCACTCTGACCCCTCTACACCCCAGATATCCCCCAGCACTCTGACACCTCTTCACCCCAGATATCCCCCCAGCACTCTGACCTCTCTACACCCCAGATATCCCCCCAGCAATCTGACCCCTCTACACCCCAGATATCCCCCCAGCAATCTGACCCCTCTACACCCCAGATATCCCCCCAGCACTCTGACCCCTCTACACCCCAGATATCCCCCCAGCACTCTGACCTCTCTACACCCCAGATATCCCCCCAGCACTCTGACCCCTCTACACCCCAGATATCCCCCCAGCACTCTGACCCCCTCTACACCCCAGATATCCCCCCAGCACTCTGACCCCTCTACATTCCAGATATCACCCCAGCACTCTGACCCCCTCTACACCCCAGATATCCCCCCAGTACTCTGACCCCCTCTACACCCCAGATATCCCCACAGCACTCTGACCCCTCTACACCCCAGATATCTCCCCAGCACTGTGATACCTCTTCACCCCAGATATCACCCCAGCACTCTGACCCCTCTACACCCCAGATATCCCCCCAGCACTCTGACCCCTCTACACCCCAGATATCCCCCGAGCACTCTGACCCCTCTACACCCCAGATATCCCCCCAGCACTCTGACCCCTCTACACCCCAGATATCCCCCCAGCACTCTGACCCCTCTACACCCCAGATATCTCCCCCAGCACTCTGAACCCCTCTACACCCCAGATATCCCCCCAGTACTCTGACCCCATCTACACCCCAGATATCCCCCCAGCACTCTGACCCCTCTACACCCCAGATATCCCCCAGCACTCTGACACCTCTTCACCCCAGATATCCCCCCAGCACTCTGACCTCTCTACACCCCAGATATCCCCCCAGCAATCTGACCCCTCTACACCCCAGATATCCCCCCAGCAATCTGACCCCTCTACACCCCAGATATCCCCCCAGCACTCTGACCCCTCTACACCCCAGATATCTCCCCAGCACTCTGACCTCTCTACACCCCAGATATCCCCCCAGCACTCTGACCCCTCTACACCCCAGATATCTCCCCCAGTACTCTGACCCCCTCTACACCCCAGATATCCCCCCAGTACTCTGACCCCATCTACACCCCAGATATCCCCCCAGCACTCTGACCCCTCTACACCCCAGATATCCCCCAGCACTCTGACACCTCTTCACCCCAGATATCCCCCCAGCACTCTGACCTCTCTACACCCCAGATATCCCCCCAGCAATCTGACCCCTCTACACCCCAGATATCCCCCCAGCAATCTGACCCCTCTACACCCCAGATATCCCCCCAGCACTCTGACCCCTCTACACCCCAGATATTCCCCCAGCACTCTGACCTCTCTACACCCCCGATATCCCCCCAGCACTCTGACCCCTCTACACCCTAGATATCCCCCCAGCACTCTGACCCCCTCTATACCCCAAATATCCCCCCAGCACTCTGACCCCTCTACACCCCAGATATCCCCCCAGCACTCTGACCCCCTCTACACCCCAGATATCCCCCCAGCACTCTGACCCCTCTACATTCCAGATATCACCCCAGCACTCTGACCCCCTCTACACCCCAGATATCCCCCCAGTACTCTGACCCCCTCTACACCCCAGATATCCCCCCAACACTCTGACCCCTCTACACCCCAGATATCTCCCCAGCACTGTGATACCTCTTCACCCCAGATATCTCCCCAGCACTCTAACCCCTCTACACCCCGGATATCTCCCCCGACACTCTGACCTCTCTACATCCCAGATATCCCCCCAGCACTCTGACCCCTCTACACCCCAGATATCCCCCCAGCACTCTGACCCCTCTACACCCCAGATATCCCCCCAGCACTCTGACCCCTCTACACCCCAGATATCCCCCCAGCACTCTGACCCCTCTACACCCCAGATATCCCCCCAGCACTCTGACCCCTCTACACCCCAGATATCTCCCCCAGCACTCTGACCCCCTCTACACCCCAGATATCCCCCCAGTACTCTGACCCCATCTACACCCCAGATATCCCCCCAGCACTCTGACCCCTCTACACCCCAGATATCTCCCCAGCACTGTGACACCTCTTCACCCCAGATATCTCCCAGCACTCTGACCCCTCTACACCCCAGATATCCCCCCAGCACTCTGACCTCTCTACATCCCAGATATCCCCCCAGCACTCTGACCCCTCTACACCCCAGATATCCCCCCAGCACTCTGACCCCTCTACACCCCAGATATCCCCCCAGCACTCTGACCCCTCTACACCCCAGATATCCCCCCCAGCACTCTGACCCCTCTACACCCCAGATATCCCCCCAGCACTCTGACCCCTCTACACCCCAGATATCCCCCCAGCACTCTGACCCCTCTACACCCCAGATATCCCCCCCAGCACTCTGACCCCTCTACACCCCAGATATCCCCCCAGCACTCTGACCCCTCTACATCCCAGATATCCCCCCAGCACTCTGACCCCTCTACACCCCAGATATCCCCCCAGCACTCTGAACCACTCTACACCCCAGATATCCCCCCAGCACTCTGACCCCTCTACACCCCAGATATCCCCCCAGCACTCTGACCCCCCTCTACATCCCAGATATCCCCCCAGCACTCTGACCCCTCTACACCCCAGATATCCCCCCAGCACTCTGAACCACTCTACACCCCAGATATCCCCCCAGCACTCTGACCCCTCTACACCCCAGATATCCCCCAGCACTCTGACCCCCTCTACACCCCAGATATCCCCCAGCACTCTGACCCCTCTACACCCCAGATATCCCCCCAGCACTCTGACCCCTCTACATCCCAGATATCCCCCCAGCACTCTGACCCCTCTACACCCCAGATATCCCCCCAACACTCTGACCCCTCTACATCCCAGATATCCCCCCAGCACTCTGACCCCCTCTACACCCCAGATATCCCCCCAGCACTCTGACCCCTCTACATCCCAGATATCCCCCCAGCACTCTGACCCCTCTACATCCCAGATATCCCCCCAGCACTCTGACCCCTCTACACCCCAGATATCTCCCCAGCACTCTGACCCCTCTTCACCCCAGATATCCCCCCAGCACTCTGACCTCTCTACACCCCCGATATCCCCCCAGCACTCTGACCCCTCTACACCCTAGATATCCCCCCAGCACTCTGACCCCCTCTATACCCCAGATATCCCCCCAGCACTCTGACCCCTCTACACCCCAGATATCCCCCCAGCACTCTGACCCCCTCTACACCCCAGATATCTCCCCAGCACTCTGACCCCTCTACACCCCAGATATCTCCCCCGACACTCTGACCTCTCTACATCCCAGATATCTCCCCAGCACTCTGACCCCTCTACACCCCAGATATCCCCCCAGCACTCTGACCCCTCTACACCCCAGATATTCCCCCAGCACTCTGACCCCTCTACACCCCAGATATCCCCCCAGCACTCTGACCCCTCTACACCCCAGATATCCCCCCAGCACTCTGACCCCCTCTTCACCCCAGATATCCCCCCAGCACTCTGACCTCTCTACACCCCAGATATCCCCCCAGCAATCTGACCCCTCTACACCCCAGATATCCCCCCAGCAATCTGACCCCTCTACACCCCAGATATCCCCCCAGCACTCTGACCCCTCTACACCCCAGATATCCCCCCAGCACTCTGACCTCTCTACACCCCAGATATCCCCCCAGCACTCTGACCCCTCTACACCCCAGATATCCCCCCAGCACTCTGACCCCCTCTACACCCCAGATATCCCCCCAGCACTCTGACCCCTCTACATTCCAGATATCACCCCAGCACTCTGACCCCCTCTACACCCCAGATATCCCCCCAGTACTCTGACCCCCTCTACACCCCAGATATCCCCACAGCACTCTGACCCCTCTACACCCCAGATATCTCCCCAGCACTGTGATACCTCTTCACCCCAGATATCACCCCAGCACTCTGACCCCTCTACACCCCAGATATGCCCCCAGCACTCTGACCCCTCTACACCCCAGATATCCCCCGAGCACTCTGACCCCTCTACACCCCAGAAATCCCCCCAGCACTCTGACCCCTCTACACCCCAGATATCCCCCCAGCACTCTGACCCCTCTACACCCCAGATATCCCCCCAGCACTCTGACCCCTCTACACCCCAGATATCCCCCCAGCACTCTGACCCCTCTACACCCCAGATATCTCCCCCAGCACTCTGACCCCCTCTACACCCCAGATATCCCCCCAGTACTCTGACCCCATCTACACCCCAGATATCCCCCCAGCACTCTGACCCCTCTACACCCCAGATATCCCCCAGCACTCTGACACCTCTTCACCCCAGATATCCCCCCAGCACTCTGACCTCTCTACACCCCAGATATCCCCCCAGCAATCTGACCCCTCTACACCCCAGATATCCCCCCAGCAATCTGACCCCTCTACACCCCAGATATCCCCCCAGCACTCTGACCCCTCTACACCCCAGATATCTCCCCAGCACTCTGACCTCTCTACACCCCAGATATCCCCCCAGCACTCTGTCCCCTCTACACCCCAGATATCTCCCCCAGCACTCTGACCCCCTCTACACCCCAGATATCCCCCCAGTACTCTGACCCCATCTACACCCCAGATATCCCCCCAGCACTCTGACCCCTCTACACCCCAGATATCCCCCAGCACTCTGACACCTCTTCACCCCAGATATCCCCCCAGCACTCTGACCTCTCTACACCCCAGATATCCCCCCAGCAATCTGACCCCTCTACACCCCAGATATCCCCCCAGCAATCTGACCCCTCTACACCCCAGATATCCCCCCAGCACTCTGACCCCTCTACACCCCAGATATTCCCCCAGCACTCTGACCTCTCTACACCCCCGATATCCCCCCAGCACTCTGACCCCTCTACACCCTAGATATCCCCCCAGCACTCTGACCCCCTCTATACCCCAAATATCCCCCCAGCACTCTGACCCCTCTACACCCCAGATATCCCCCCAGCACTCTGACCCCCTCTACACCCCAGATATCCCCCCAGCACTCTGACCCCTCTACATTCCAGATATCACCCCAGCACTCTGACCCCCTCTACACCCCAGATATCCCCCCAGTACTCTGACCCCCTCTACACCCCAGATATCCCCCCAACACTCTGACCCCTCTACACCCCAGATATCTCCCCAGCACTGTGATACCTCTTCACCCCAGATATCTCCCCAGCACTCTGACCCCTCTACACCCCAGATATCTCCCCCGACACTGACCTCTCTACATCCCAGATATCCCCCCAGCACTCTGACCCCTCTACACCCCAGATATCCCCCCAGCACTCTGACCCCTCTACACCCCAGATATCCCCCCAGCACTCTGACCCCTCTACACCCCAGATATCCCCCCAGCACTCTGACCCCTCTACACCCCAGATATCCCCCCAGCACTCTGACCCCTCTACACCCCAGATATCTCCCCCAGCACTCTGACCCCCTCTACACCCCAGATATCCCCCCAGTACTCTGACCCCATCTACACCCCAGATATCCCCCCAGCACTCTGACCCCTCTACACCCCAGATATCTCCCCAGCACTGTGACACCTCTTCACCCCAGATATCTCCCCAGCACTCTGACCCCTCTACACCCCAGATATTCCCCCAGCACTCTGACCTCTCTACACCCCAGATATCTCCCCAGCACTGTGACACCTCTTCACCCCAGATATCTCCCCAGCACTCTGACCCCTCTTCACCCCAGATATTCCCCCAGCACTCTGACCTCTCTACACCCCCGATATCCCCCCAGCACTCTGACCCCTCTACACCCTAGATATCCCCCCAGCACTCTGACCCCCTCTATACCCCAAATATCCCCCCAGCACTCTGACCCCTCTACACCCCAGATATCCCCCCAGCACTCTGACCCCCTCTACACCCCAGATATCCCCCCAGCACTCTGACCCCTCTACATTCCAGATATCACCCCAGCACTCTGACCCCCTCTACACCCCAGATATCCCCCCAGTACTCTGACCCCCTCTACACCCCAGATATCCCCCCAACACTCTGACCCCTCTACACCCCAGATATCTCCCCAGCACTGTGATACCTCTTCACCCCAGATATCTCCCCAGCACTCTGACCCCTCTACACCCCGGATATCTCCCCCGACACTCTGACCTCTCTACATCCCAGATATCCCCCCAGCACTCTGACCCCTCTACACCCCAGATATCCCCCCAGCACTCTGACCCCTCTACACCCCAGATATCCCCCCAGCACTCTGACCCCTCTACACCCCAGATATCCCCCCAGCACTCTGACCCCTCTACACCCCAGATATCCCCCCAGCACTCTGACCCCTCTACACCCCAGATATCTCCCCCAGCACTCTGACCCCCTCTACACCCCAGATATCCCCCCAGTACTCTGACCCCATCTACACCCCAGATATCCCCCCAGCACTCTGACCCCTCTACACCCCAGATATCTCCCCAGCACTGTGACACCTCTTCACCCCAGATATCTCCCCAGCACTCTGACCCCTCTACACCCCAGATATCCCCCCAGCACTCTGACCTCTCTACATCCCAGATATCCCCCCAGCACTCTGACCCCTCTACACCCCAGATATCCCCCCAGCACTCTGACCCCTCTACACCCCAGATATCCCCCCAGCACTCTGACCCCTCTACACCCCAGATATCCCCCCCAGCACTCTGACCCCTCTACACCCCAGATATCCCCCCAGCACTCTGACCCCCTCTACACCCCAGATATCCCCCCAGCACTCTGACCCCTCTACACCCCAGATATCCCCCCAGCACTCTGACCCCTCTACACCCCAGATATCCCCCCAGCACTCTGACCCCTCTACATCCCAGATATCCCCCCAGCACTCTGACCCCTCTACACCCCAGATATCCCCCCAGCACTCTGAACCACTCTACACCCCAGATATCCCCCCAGCACTCTGACCCCTCTACACCCCAGATATCCCCCCAGCACTCTGACCCCCTCTACATCCCAGATATCCCCCCAGCACTCTGACCTCTCTACACCCCAGATATCCCCCCAGCACTCTGAACCACTCTACACCCCAGATATCCCCCCAGCACTCTGACCCCTCTACACCCCAGATATCCCCCAGCACTCTGACCCCCTCTACACCCCAGATATCCCCCAGCACTCTGACCCCTCTACACCCCAGATATCCCCCCAGCACTCTGACCCCTCTACATCCCAGATATCCCCCCAGCACTCTGACCCCTCTACACCCCAGATATCCCCCCAACACTCTGACCCCTCTACATCCCAGATATCCCCCCAGCACTCTGACCCCCTCTACACCCCAGATATCCCCCCAGCACTCTGACCCCTCTACATCCCAGATATCCCCCCAGCACTCTGACCCCTCTACACCCCAGATATCTCCCCAGCACTCTGACCCCCTCTACACCCCAGATATCCCCCCAGTACTCTGACCCCATCTACACCCCAGATATCCCCCCAGCACTCTGACCCCTCTACACCCCAGATATCTCCCCAGCACTGTGACACCTCTTCACCCCAGATATCTCCCAAGCACTCTGACCCCTCTACACCCCAGATATCCCCCCAGCACTCTGACCTTTCTACATCCCAGATATCCCCCCAGCACTCTGACCCCTCTACACCCCAGATATCCCCCCAGCACTCTGACCCCTCTACACCCCAGATATCCCCACAGCACTCTGACCCCCTCTACATCCCAGATATCCCCCCAGCACTCTGACCCCTCTACACCCCAGATATCCCCCCAGCACTCTGAACCACTCTACACCCCAGATATCCCCCCAGCACTCTGACCCCTCTACACCCCAGATATCCCCCAGCACTCTGACCCCCTCTACACCCCAGATATCCCCCAGCACTCTGACCCCTCTACACCCCAGATATCCCCCCAGCACTCTGACCCCTCTACATCCCAGATATCCCCCCAGCACTCTGACCCCTCTACACCCCAGATATCCCCCCAACACTCTGACCCCTCTACATCCCAGATATCCCCCCAGCACTCTGACCCCCTCTACACCCCAGATATCCCCCCAGCACTCTGACCCCTCTACATCCCAGATATCCCCCCAGCACTCTGACCCCTCTACACCCCAGATATCTCCCCAGCACTCTGACCCCCTCTACACCCCAGATATCCCCCCAGTACTCTGACCCCATCTACACCCCAGATATCCCCCCAGCACTCTGACCCCTCTACACCCCAGATATCTCCCCAGCACTGTGACACCTCTTCACCCCAGATATCTCCCAAGCACTCTGACCCCTCTACACCCCAGATATCCCCCCAGCACTCTGACCTCTCTACATCCCAGATATCCCCCCAGCACTCTGACCCCTCTACACCCCAGATATCCCCCCAGCACTGTGACACCTCTTCACCCCAGATATCTCCCAAGCACTCTGACCCCTCTACACCCCAGATATCCCCCCAGCACTCTGACCTCTCTACATCCCAGATATCCCCCCAGCACTCTGACCCCTCTACACCCCAGATATCCCCCCAGCACTCTGACCCCTCTACACCCCAGATATCCCCACAGCACTCTGACCCCTCTACACCCCAGATATCCCCCCCAGCACTCTGACCCCTCTACACCCCAGATATCCCCCCAGCACTCTGACCCCTCTACACCCCAGATATCCCCCCAGCACTCTGACCCCTCTACACCCCAGATATCCCCCCAGCACTCTGACCCCTCTACACCCCAGATATCCCCCCCAGCACTCTGACCCCTCTACACCCCAGATATCCCCCCAGCACTCTGACCCCTCTACACCCCAGATATCCCCCCAGCACTCTGACCCCCTCTACATCCCAGATATCCCCCCAGCACTCTGACCCCTCTACATCCCAGATATCCCCCCAGCACTCTGATCCCTCTACACCCCAGATATCCCCCCAGCACTCTGACCCCTCTACACCCCAGATATCCCCCCAGCACTCTGACCCCTCTACACCCCAGATATCCCCCCAGCACTCTGACCCCTCTTCACCCCAGCTATCCCCCCAGCACTCTGACCCCTCTACATTCCAGATATCCCCCCAGCACTCTGACCCCTCTTCACCCCAGATATCCCCCCAGCACTCTGACCCCCCTACACCCCAGATATCCCCCCAGCACTCTGACCCCTCTACACCCAGATATCCCCCCAGCACTCTGACCCCTCTACACCCCAGATATCCCCCCAGCACTCTGACCCCTCTATACCCCAGATATCCCCCAGCACTCTGACCCCTCTATACCCATATATCCCCCCAGCATTCTGACCCCTCTACACCCCAGATATCCCCCCCGGCACTCTGACCCCTCTACGCCCCAGATATCCCCCCAGAACCCTGACCCCTCTACACCCAGATATCCCCCCAGCACTCTGGGCCCTCTACACACTATATATTCCCCCAGCACTGTAACCATATACCATAAGATACCCCTTGTATTGTGACCCCACTACATTCCTGATACCCCCTACACTGTGGCCTCTCTACATCCCTGATACCTTCTAGCACTATAGCCACCCTAGATTCCCCTCAGCATTGTTTTCCCTCATACACCCTTGATATCCCCCAGCACCATTATTCCATCCATGTAGTACCCACTTTTTCAGTGGAGCTCCTACCCCGCATCCTTCGAGTTCAGAGCATTCAAGCTGCATGAGGATGGGGGGGGGGGGGATTAGAGCATCACTGGCACTCCGGCCCTGCCCCTCCCTGCTGGGTGTGAAATAATAGGTATCGTTCTGCACAGCGCGGCGCACCGCTGCCAGCCTTCCTCTGCTGTGTATCCATAACTCTCAGTGTCATCATGGGGCCCCTAATTTTGGGGCAGCATGGGCTCAAGGACCAGCTGCTTTGGGGAAAGTGCAAGGGCCCCCTATGCAGCTGGGGCCCATTGGCAGTGCCCAGGTGTGCCCTCTCATTAAGCCAGCCATGGATGTAAGGGGGATCTTTAATAGGAAACCTAATGAAAGGGGGATTCTGATGGGAAACCTGATGTAAGGGGGTTTCAATGGGGAACCAGAGGAAAGGGGGAAATTCTCATAAGGAGAACATGATGTGAGGAGGGATTCTGATGGGAAACCTGAAAGATGAATTCCAGATTGTGATAATTTACCCCCCATTACGTGGCCCCGGAATAAATAAAAGTGACATTTGATGTGTCCTCAGGTTCCTCTCTGGGGGAGATTGTCAGAGCCGGGAATCAGCTGCTGAAATCCTCCGTGGACCCCAAAGTATTCGGCCTGTAAGAGGAGACTTCTGGAGGAACCAAGATGGCGGAAGACTCCTGATGGATTCTGGAATCTTCCTGGAATGTCGCTGCATCTCCTTCTTTGCCCAACCAGTTGTGTGCCTTTGTACTGCGCTCCTGTAGCTGTGAGCGATACCAAAGTTAGATGTGCCGAGTTTACTATTTAGGGAATAATAACCGTTTGCACTATTTACGTGTCCTTGTTCTTTACTATTCTGCGTACTCTGCAATGTTCAGAGAAGTGCTTTGTTGCAGTATTGTTTAAAGGAATAAACCACTTTATATGTTTCCATTGTCTGTATTTCTAATAAAGTCATAGAGAGCCCCCCCCCCCCATTAAACTGAAAAACCTCTGGGTGTAGTAATGGAGACCCAGGTCTTCTCTGTTCCTCACAGTCTCAGTATAGAGATGCGTCTTTGTCCCACTGAGTGTTCTTTCAGATATAACTCTGCTCATTAGACGTGCAATTTGTTTTGTTCCCAATCCGTTTTTTTCAGAATTTCAACATATTCGTAAATATCCGATTTAACGAAAACACGTTTAACAAATTTTTTTAAAATTTACAAATTTCCGAATTTCGAGTTTATGAATTTTCAAAATCCAGAAGTAAAAAAAATTGGAAATTTACCGTATATACCCGAGGATAAGCCGACCCGAATATAAGCCGAGGCACCTTATTTTACCACAAAAAAATAGGAAAACGTATTGACTTGAGGGTTTCCATGTGCATGCCTCACTGTGCCCATGCCTCACTGTGCCCATGCCTCGCTGTGTCCATCTGCATGCCTCATTGTGCCCATGCCTCGCTGTGTCCATGTGCATGCCTCACTTTACCTTATTGTGTCCATGTGCATGCCTCACTTTGCTTTACTGTGTCCATGCCTCACTGTGTCCATGTGCATGCCTCACTTTGCCTCATTGTGCCCATGCCTCACTGTGTCCATGTGCATGCCTCACTTTGCCTTACTGTGCCCATGCCTCACTGTGTCCATGTGCATGCCTCACTTTGCCTTACTGTGCCCATGCCTCACTGTGTCCATGTGCATGCCTCACTTTGCCTCATTGTGCCCATGCCTCACTGTGTCCATGTGCATGCCTCACTGTGTCTATGCCTCACTGTATCCATGCCTCGCTGTGTCCATGTGCATGCCTCGCTGTGTCCATGTGCATGCCTCACTGTGTCCATGTGCATCCCTCGCTGTGTCCATGTGCATGCCTCACTGTGCCCATGCCTCACTGTGTCCGTGTGCATGCCTCACTGTGTGCATGCCTCACTGTGTCCATGTGCATGCCTCACTGTGTCCATTTCCATGCCTCACTGTGTCTATGCCTCACTGTGCCCATGCCTCACTGTGTCTATTTCCATGCCTCACTGTGTCTATGCCTCACTATGTCCATGTGCATGCCTCACTGTGTCCATGCCTCACTGTGTCCATGCCTCACTGTGCCCATGCCTCACTGTGCCCATGCCTCACTGTGCCCATGCCTCAATGTGCCCATGCCTCACTGTGCCCATGCCTCAATGTGCCCATGCCTCAATGTGCCCATGTGCATGCCTCACTGTGTCCATGTGCATGCCTCACTGTGTCCATATGCATGCCTCACTGTGTCCATATGCATGCCTCACTGTGTCACTGTGTCCATGCCTCACTGTGTCCATGTGCATGCCTCACTGTGCCCATGCCTAGACTTACGTTTAACATGGGAGTCTATGGAAGGGGTGCCCGACTTTTAAAAATTGCTGCCCCCCAGCCGTAGGTCCCCTGGACAACAAACTTTGCACACTCGTAGAGGAAGAGTCGGCAATATGTGTACCCAGTTTGTACTCAACATTTTTGAGAATGACACAAATATTACTTTTCACAAAGTCTGCTGCCTCAGTTCTTAAGATGGCATATACTCAAGAATGTTATTAAGAGTGTTCAGATGAATTGCAATTAATTGCAACGTCCCTCTTTGCCATGAAAATTAACTTCATCCCATAAAAAAAAACTTGTCGCAAGCAAGTTTGAATTAAATTTTTTCCTTTTAGAAATATAATTTTGCTGCGGCATGTTCTATACATCACACAGATGCACCACTTTACAGGCAAACTAAGGTGACCCCCCCCCCCCCCCGGCACGATATTTAAAGGAATCTTTCATTTTTATTGTTTCACTTTAAGCATTCTTAAAATCACTGTTTCTGAAAAAACGGTTGTTTCAAAACTTTTTTTTTTTGCATTGATACATGTCCCCTGGGGCAGGACCCGGGTCCCTAAACACTTTTTATGGCAATAACTTGCATGTTAACCTTTAACCACTTAACCCCCAGACCATATTGCTGGTCAAAGACCAGAGCACTTTTTGTGATTCAGCACTGCGTCGCTTTAACTGACAATTGCGCGGTCGTGCGACGTGGCTCCCAAACAAAATTGGCGTCCTTTTTTTCCCACAAATAGAGCTTTCTTTTGGTGGTATTTGATCATCTCTGCGGTTTTTATTTTTTGCGCTATAAACACAAATAGAGCGACAATTTTGAAAAAAATTCAATATATTTTACATTTTGCTATAATAAATATCCCCAAAAAAGAAATAAAAAAACATTTTTTTTCCTCAGTTTAGGCCGATACGTATTCTTCTACCTATTTTTCGTAAAAAAAAATCGCAATTAGCATTTATTGATTGGTTTGCACAAAATTTATAGCGTTTACAAAAAAGGGGGTAGTTTTATGGCAGTTTTATTAATATTTTTTTTTTTACTAGTAATGGCGGCGATCAGCGTTTTTTTTCCGGTACTGCGATATTATGGCGGGCACATCAGACACTTTTGATACATTTTTGGGACCATTGGCATTTTTATAGCGATCAATGCTATAAAAATGCATTGGATTACTATAAAAATGCCATTGGCAGTGAAGGGGTTAACACTAGGGGGCGGGGAAGGGGTTAAGTGTGTTCCTATTTGTGTTCTAACTGTATGGGGAGGTGGCCTCACTAGGGGAAATCACTGATCTTCTGTTCATACATTGTATGAACAGAAGATCAGCGTTTCCCCCGCTGACAGGAACGAGAGGTATGTGTTTACACACATACCTCCCATTCCCCGCTCTGTAACGAACGAGCGCGCATGCCCGGCACCGGTCGCGCCAGCCGGGCACGCGTGCGGGACTCGGGGGACGAGCGGGGACACGCGCGCGGGCCGCCGGCGGCGGCGCGCGCGCGTGCCCCCTAGCGGCCGTTTAAGGTAGGACGTAGAGCTACGTGCTCTCGCCCAGCAGTGCCACCGTCCCGCCGTATAACTGCGGTGGGCGGTCGGCAAGCAGTTAAAATTAGCACTTTTGATTTTTCACGTTCGTGTCCTATAGACTTTAATAGGGTTTGCATGTCTTTTTGCCTGCTCATATGTTCTGGTGCGAACCGAGCCGGTTGGGGGGGGGGGTGTTCGGCCAATCCCTAATTGTTTAAAGATATTGATTAGACGGGAGATAGAGAGATATAAAGTAACTTGTCATAGTTACATAGTTACAGATGAGGTTGAAAAAAGACACAAGTCCATCAAGTCCAACCTCTGTGTGTGATTATCTGTCAGTATTACATTGTATATCCCTGTATGTTGTGGTCATTCAGATGTTTATCTAATAGTTTCTTGAAGCTATTGATGCCCCCCCCCCCGCTGAGACCACCGCCTGTGGAAGGGAATTCCTCATCCTTGCCGCTCTTAGGCGGCGTACACACGATCGGACATATCCGATGAAAACGGTCCGCGGACCATTTCCATCGGATATGTCCGATCGGGAGTTTGATCCGATGGCGTGTACACACCATCGGATCAAATTCCCCGCCGCCGGACGGCGCGGTGACGTGGCGGTGACGCGGCGGTGACGTTGACGCCGCCGCGTCACCGCCACGTGACCGCACCAGGAAGTAAAACACTTCCGCGCATGCGCCGAATCCATTCGGCAGCGGCGCGGCGGCGGTGGGGGCCGACATGTCTGCTGGTAAGTGTACTAACCAGCAGACATGTCGGGCGGACAGATTCCCACCGGATAGATTTCAAAGCATGCTTTGAAATCTGTCGGGTGGAGAAATCTGTCCGCTAGCCCATACACACGAGCGGAGATGTCTGCTGAAACGGTCCATCGGACCGTTTTCAGCGGACATATCCCCTCGTGTGTACGCGGCCTTACAGTAAAGAACCCTCTATGTAAACCTCTTTTCTTCTCATTTTAATTAATGGCCATGTGTCTTGTTAAACTCCCTCCCGCAAAAAGTTTTATCCCTATTGTGTGGTCACCAGTCTGGTATTTGCAGGGCTTTTTTTTTGGCAGAACGCACCGGAACGGCGTTCTGCCACCTATTTTCAGTCAGTGTCTGTAATACTCGCTCAGTAAGTAGAACAGTATAGCCGGCGGCGTGCCCGTAAAAACCTCCTTAGCGCTGTGTAGTCCCAGGCCGGCTCCTCCTTCTGCTCATCCTTCTGCCCTGAGAGTTTGTATGAGCAGTAGGCGGAGTAATCTGTACTTTGCGGCTCTGCCCCGCCCCTCAGTGCTGTGCGGGAGATCGCCGTGAGTCAGCTTTGAATGGTGGCAAGACGACCCTGCCTGTAAAAACCTCTGTAGTCCTGGGCGGCTCCTCCTCCTGCTACTCTGTCAGTCTGTCTGACCTGAGGGATCAAACAGAGCTTGCAAGGGCGGTAGGCGGAGTAATCTGTATTCGTGGCTCTGCCCCGCCCCTCAGTGCTGTGTGGGAGACCGCGGTGAGTCTTACGTGAAAGGTGGTCTTCCTACTCCTCACTAGCCCCAGGCCAGGTCTGTGTGTTAAAAAATAAAATGCTCAATGAGGTTGGGCTGGGTGGTCTCCTGAATGGGTTGGGCACTCTCTTTCATGGGCAGTGGGCACTATTTGCTGGGCAGTCTCTTTTCTGGGCACTCTTTCCTGGGCACTCTTTGCTGGGCAGTCTCTTTCCCTGGGTACTCTTTTCTGGACAGTCTCTTTCCTGGGCACTCTTTTCTGGACAGTCTCTTTCCTGGGCACTGTTTGCTGGGCAGTCTCTTTCCCTGGGCACTCTTTTCTGGACAGTCTCTTTCCTGGGCACAGTTTGCTGGGCAGTCTCTTTCCTAGGCACTGTTTTCTGGGCAATCTCTTTCCTGGGCACAGTTTGCTGGGCAGACTCTTTCCCTGGGCACTGTTCACTGGACAGTCTATTTCCCTGGGCACTGTTTGCTAGACAGTCTCTTTCACTGGGCACTGTTTGCTGGAGAGTCTCTTTCACTGAATGAATGAAAGAATGAATGAATGAATGAATGGGAACTTATATAGCGCAGCACATGCGAAGTAAATCGCCTCTGGGCGCTTGTTGTTCCTGTCTCTTTTGAGATCAAAAGAGATGAGTCTTAATCTTTCTCCTAAAGACTAAGTAGTTCTCCTCCAGCCGAATGCAGGCTGGTAAGGCGTTCCATAGTCTGGGACCTTGGACAGCGAATCTCCTGTCTCCTTTGGACTTGTATCTGGCTTTCGGTATCTGAAGCCGATTTTGATTGGTGGATCGTAGAATACGATTGGGATTGTGAATTTTTAATTTTTCGCATAGATAATGGGGAGCATTCCCATGGATACATCTATGCGCTAGACAGAGAGCTTTAAAGGTGATTCTGTCTTTAACTGGTAGCCAGTGAAGGGATCTCAGTGAAGGTGAGATCGATTCCCAGGGTTTTTTCCCTGTCACAAGTCTGGCGGCCGTATTTTGAACGACTTGAAGACGAGCAATTTGGTATTTGGGGAGTCCGAGGTAAAGGGCATTTGCATAGTCCAGTCTGGAGTTTACAATTGCTCCCACCACGACCGCTATGTCATTCTTGGGAATAAAAGGCGTGAGTCTGCGTAGTAGGCGCAGCAGATGGTGAGATCCGCTGACTACTGCCCCTATTTGTGCGTTCATTGTCATGTCGGAGTCAAAGATGACCCCAAGACTTTTGACTTTGGTGCTAGGGGTGATGATTTTGCCCAGAATGGGCGGGGGGATC
This sequence comes from Rana kukunoris, assembly GCA_029574335.1. Lineage (NCBI taxonomy): Eukaryota > Metazoa > Chordata > Amphibia > Anura > Ranidae > Rana > Rana kukunoris. The sequence goes on along the minus strand of CM056049.1, from coordinate 725,855,648 downwards.
CAGGTTGTTGTCGATTGATTCCTACGCTTGGCGTGAAACAGAAGGAGTTCTGTTTTCGCTCCGTTGAGTTTGAGATAACTCTTTGTCATCCAGTCCTCTATCATAGAGAGGCATGTCTCTAGGTTGAGGTGGTGATCCTTTTTATTGCAAATGCGGAAGTACAGTTGCGTGTCGTCTGCATATGAGTGATATAGCAGTTTTTGGCTGCTGATAATTTCGAAAAGAGGACGCACATAGATGTTGAATAACATCGGCGACAGGGGAGATCCTTGAGGGACCCCGCAAGATAATGTGCGTTGTTCAGAAGTGAAGGGTCCTAGCTTCACTATTTGCGAACGGTTTTCCAAAAAAGAGGAGAACCAGGATAGATCTGCGACTTTGGCTATTTTAGCCAGCCGAGTCAATAGCAGCTTGTGATCAACTGTATCAAAGGCTGCGCTTAGGTCCAGCAAAACCAGAAGAGAAGATTCTCCTTCGTCTGCGGCCTCGAACGTCGTCCCATATCTTAAGCAATGCTGTTTCCGTCCCGTGACCGGGACGGAATCCTGATTGAAGTGGGTCGAGTAAGTTGTGGGTATCTAGATGCAGTTGCAGCTGCTGTACCACAGCTTTCTCCATTACCTTGGAGAGAACATTTAGGCCTGTTATGGGGCGCCAGTTGAGTGGATCCTTAGGATCCAGGGTGGCTTTCTTCAAGATGGGTTGAATGAAACCCTCCTTCAGCTTGGAGGGCATTATGCCCTCCCTGAAGGATTGGTTAATAAGCTGCGTGACAGGAGGTGCCAGGATATCGGCGCATTCCTTGAGCAGTTTAGTGGGGATAATATCATTTGGCGCAGTGCTGTTGCGCAGAGTGCCGATGATATTTTTAGTGGTCTGAATAGAGATGGGTTCCAGCGTGAACTCACCTAACTGTGGTGAATTGCTGCCGGTGCTGTGTAAATGACTACGGGGGGGGCTGGGAGAGCAATTGTTCTGCTGAATGCTTTGCCGGATTGCCTCAATTTTGTTAATGAAGCAATCCGACAACTCATCGCAAAATTCTTGTGTATCCAAGTTGGGGGCTTCCAGACATCCTGGATTCATGGTCTGCGTGACCAGCTTGAAGAGTTCGCGGGGTCGATTTAGGGCACCGTTGATAGCCTCAGAAAAATAGTTTTTCTTGGCTTCGAAGATTTGCTTGTAGTATTTTCTGGTTTTTGCCTTGTAGATCGAGAGGTTCTCATCTGAAGAGCTTCTTTTCCAGGCTGCTTCTGCCCTTCTGCGCTCTTGCTTCAGTAACGCCAGCTGGTTGTTGAACCAGCCAGAGTTATTTTTCCTGATCAGAGTCTTTCGTTTCGGCGCTATCAAGTCAGCTGACTGCAATAGTGCTGTGTTTATGGCCTCCAGAGTTTCTTCCGCTGTTTGGTGCGGTTGAATTGTGTTTAATTTTTCCCCTAACGTGGCTTTGAAGAGTTCCGAGTGGAGCTTCTTCTGACATCTGGTCCAGTGTGTTGTCACTGGATTTGATGTTTTTGTTAGGGGGGGGAATTCAGAAATAATGAACTTTATTGCATGGTGATCTGTCCATGGCAATGGTTCATTATCCAATATTTTTATTTCCAGATCTTGTCTGAAAATAAGATCGAGCGTGTGACCTGAAGCATGTGTGGGCCCACATACTAGTTGCTGAAGCCCTAATCCTTCCAAGTGGTCGATGCAGGCGTCAGCAATGGGGTCTTGCGGGGAGTTGGCCCAGAGGTTGAAATCCCCGAGCAGCAAAAGGTGTTTGCTGTTCAGGGTATAGGTGGAGACAAAGTCCGTCAAAGATGGGAGCAGCTGCGACTTGGGGCCGGGTGGCCTATAGCAGAGTAGAATCCGGACGGTCTCCTGGCTGTTTACTTGCAGTTGAAGAGTAAGGGTTTCCATGAATGGAAGAGGGTTTTGGAGGCTTGGTTTTGTGATCACGAGACGCGTCTTATGGATCACCGCCAGTCCTCCTCCTCTTTGCCCTATTCTGTTTTCCGTTATAATACGGTAGTTTTCTGGCACCAATTCTCCTAGAATGGAGTTACAGTCGGCTGTGAGCCAGCTCTCTGTAATAAAGAGGCAGTCTAAGTCATGTTGTAATAAGAAATCATGGATTTCTAATCGGTGTTTTACTGCCGATCTAGTGTTGATCAATGCACATGATATGTGCTTAGGCTGGGGTAAATGGCTGCGATTTCTGGCAGTCGATCGTCGATCGATCCTCAAAAGTCGCAGATTTCTTAGGGCTTTTTTGGTGGCGGCCGGCAGAATTGCGGCAAATCGACCCAGATCCCAAATGATCTCCGCCGAGTATTGCCGATTAACCATGTCCGCCGTGGAACCAAGGGCGGGGGGGGGGGGGGTGGGGTGGATTCACAAGGATAACTGAATCCTCTGATCCTGGGCTTGGTCCAGAGGAAGGCAAAAAACCCTCACCACGCTGAGCCAATATGCTGCGGTAGGGGAAAAAATTCCTTCCTGACCCCTGAAGAGGCGATCGGGTATTAGCCCTGGATCAAGTTATAGTGAATTTGAGAGTGATAGGGCTGGGTGGAGGAAGATGGCCGCCGACCTGGCAGCAGGATCCAGGCTGGGGGGTACCAGGCTGAGTGGTGCCTGGTGGGCTAAGGGAAATGATCGGAGGGCAAAGGGGCTCTACTGGGGTGGGGGGGGGGGCTTTGTGGCCCGATTGATTAGGTGGTGCCGGCTGATTGGGGGGTGGAGAGCGGCGCGCCGCTAGGCCGCGGGTGAAGCCGCGGCCTTTCCTGAGTAGCGGCTGCCGCGAATCTGCACTGATCGGCGCGGAGGGAACAAAAACACCGCGCCCGAGGGTAGCGGTGGCTTGTGGGGATGGCTGGCGGAAAGGACACCCGAGCGGGGGTAGAGGTATGGGGGTGAGGAGCGGGGAGAAGCCGTGGGGATTGGGGGAAGCCGGCTGATTGGGGGGTGAAGAGCGGCGCGCCGCTAGGCTGCGGGTGAAGCCGCGGCCTTTCCTAAGTCGCGGCTGCCGCAAATCTGCACTGATCGGCGCGGAGGGAACCAAAAAACGCCCGAGGGTAGCGGTGGCTTGTGGGGTTGGCTGGCGGAAAGGACGCCCGAGCAGGGGTAGAGGTATGGGAGTGAGGAGCGGGGAAAAGCCGTGGGGATTGGGGGAGGCTGCTGTGGCTTGTCCTAAGAAGGACGGCCGCCTGCAGCTCCCAAGAAGTGGCTTACCAGGTCAGGTGGAAGTCCAGGAGGGGGGAGAGCAGCTAGTCCGAGTGGTGGCAGGTGGATGGCAGGTGGATGACAGGGAGATGGAAACCCTGCCTGCCTGTCTGTGAGGCCGGAGCCGCACAGTGGGAGGACCCTGCACTATCCCTGAGAGAGTGACTCGTTGGAGAGCGTCCTGCTCTCTCAATGTCTGACTGCAACTGAACTCAATGACAGTGTAATCCCTCTGGGCACTGTTTGCTGAGCAGTCGCTTTCCCTGGGGACTGTTTGCTGGGCAGTCTCTTTCCCTGGGCACTTTTGCTGGGCAGTCTTTCCTGGGCATTGTTTGCTGGGCAGTCTCTTTCCCTGGGCGCTATTTGCTGGGCAGTCTCTTTCCCTGGGCACTTTTTCTGGGCAGTCTCTTTCCCTGGGCACTTTTGCTGGGCAGTCTCTTTCCCTGGGCACTGTCTTTCTTGGGCACTCTTTGCTGGGCAGTCTCTTTGCTGGACTAATCTGGGCAGTCTTTTTGCTTTACTAATCTGGGGGGTTTCTTTGCTGAGCTGGGCAGTCTCTTTGCTGGACTAAGCTGGGTTGTCTCTGTGCTGGACTGTGGCTGTCTCTAATGCACTGGGAATGTCTCCGTGCTGCACATTTGGTAATGCCTCTTTGGTGCACATTTGGGAATGCCTCTTTGGTGCACATTTGATAATGTCTCTTTGCTGCACATTTGGGAATGTCTCTTTGCTGCACATTTGGGAATGTCTCTTTGGTGCACATTTGGGAATGTCTCTTTGGTGCACATTTGTGTATGTCTCTGTGCTGCACATTTGGGAATGTCTCTGTGCTGCACATTTGGGAATGTCTCTTTGGTGCACATTTGGGAATGTCTCTGTGCTGCACATTTGGGAATGTCTCTTTGCTGTACATTTGGGAATGTCTCTGTGCTGCACATTTGGGAATGTCTCTTTGCTGCACATTTGGGAATGTCTCTTTGCTGCACATTTGGGAATGTCTCTGTGCTGCACATTTGGGAATGTCTCTTTGCTGCACATTTGGGAATGTCTCTTTGCTGCACATTTGGGAATGTCTCTTTGCTGCACATTTGGGAATGTCTCTTTGGTGCACATTTGGGAATGTCTCTTTGGTGCACATTTGGGAATGTCTCTTTGCTGCACATTTGGGAATGTCTCTTTGCTGCACATTTGGGAATGTCTCTTTGCTGCACATTTGGGAATGTCTCTGTGCTGCACATTTGGGGATGTCTCTGTGCTGCACATTTGGGAATGTCTCTTTGGTGCACATTTGGGAATGTCTCTTTGGTGCACATTTGGGAATGTCTCTGTGCTGCACATTTGGGAATGTCTCTTTGGTGCACATTTGGGAATGTCTCTTTGCTGCACATTTGGGAATGTCTCTTTGCTGCACATTTGGGAATGTCTCTGTGCTGCACATTTGGGAATGTCTCTTTGGTGCACATTTGGGAATGTCTCTTTGCTGCACATTTGGGAATGTCTCTTTGGTGCACATTTGGGAATGTCTCTTTGCTGCACATTTGGGAATGTCTCTTTGGTGCACATTTGGGAATGTCTCTTTGCTGCACATTTGGGAATGTCTCTTTGCTGCACATTTGGGAATGTCTCTTTGCTGCACATTTGGGAATGTCTCTTTGCTGCACATTTGGGAATGTCTCTTTGGTGCACATTTGGGAATGTCTCTTTGCTGCACATTTGGGAATGTCTCTTTGGTGCACATTTGGGAATGTCTCTTTGCTGCACATTTGGGAATGTCTATTTGGTGCACATTTGGGAATGTCTCTTTGCTGCACATTTGGGAATGTCTCTGTGCTGCACATTTGGGAATGTCTCTGTGCTGCACATGTGGGAATGTCTCTGTGCTGCACATTTGGGAATGTCTCTTTGATGCACATTTGGGATTCCATACAATTATTTTTATAGCCCCAATTTTTACTTGCATCCCTGTTCTATAAAGGGGCGGTTCTAGGGGCGGTCCTAGGGGTGGGTAGGGGCGTGGCCAGGGGAGGGGGGTGAGTTCCACCACCTTTTCTCTGAGAAAAAAAGCCCTGGGTATCTGTAATTTGAAATCATATCTCCTCTCAAGCGTCTCTTCTCCAGAGAGAAAAAGGTTAAGTGCTCAAAACCTTTCCTCATAACTAATATCCTCCAGACACTTTATTAGCTTTGTTGCCCTTCTTTGTACTCTCTCCATTTCCAGTACATCCTTCCTGAGGACTGGTGCCCAGAAATGGACGGCATACTCTAGGTGCGGCTGGACCAGAGTCTTGTAGAGCAGGAGAATTATCGTTTTAGCTCCGGAGTTAATCCCCTTTTTAATGCCAATATTCTGTTTGCTTTGTTAGCAACAGCTTGGCATTGCTGAGCCTCTCATCTACTACACGGGTGTCAAACTCCATTTCATTGTGGGCCACATCAGCATTATAATTACCCTCAAAAGGGCCGGTTGTATCTGTAAGATTAGATGTCCAGCGCATCCCCTCCCCTTACATTAGATATCAAGAGCCCCCCCACCATCAGAAGTTGAGTTCCCCACTCTCCCTTACAGTGCACCCCCCTTTTCCTTATGCTGCTGTTGGGAAGAATCTGGATGCATTTCTTGAAAGCAGAAAGTAGGGGTCTAGAGACAGACCATCGGTCTTCTCTCCCTGACTGGAGCTCTCCTGCAGTTGCCGGATTCGGCCAGCGGCAGGTTCTTTTCTATCTTAGATTCCCCCAGAGAATGGGCCAGATTCTCAAAAAATGGCGTATCTGGCGGCGTTGCGTATCGTATTGCATTTACACTACGTCTACGCAAATTACTGGAGCAAGTGCCGTATTCTCAAAGCACTTGCTCCGTAATTTTTGGCGGCGTAGCGTAAATGCGGCGTCGTAAGGCCGCGTGATTCAAATACTGAAGGAGGGGGAGTGCTGTATTTAAATTAAGCGCGCCCCCGCGTCAAACAAAGTGCGCATTCCCCCGGCCGGGAAAAAAGCCCAGTGCGCATGCTCCAGCTCACGTCGGAAAGCGTTGTTGAAACCGACGTCAAAACGACGTGATCGTCACTTACGCAATTCCCTATTCGCGAACGACTTAGTAAAACGGCGTAACCGACGGAAAAAGACGACGCTGAACCGACGCCATACTTAACATGGAAACATACCCCTCATACAGCAGGGGTAACCTTACGCGTACGCAACCTACGTAAACTACGTCGCCGCGTCGCAAAAATGTTCGGGAATCGGCGTATTAGGCTCATTTGCATAGGCAAATGAGAAAACAACGTAAAGGCCACCTAGCGGCCGGCGTTGTCATTACATCTAAGATCCGACGGTGTAATTGCTTTACACCTGTCAGATCTTTAGTGTATCTATGCGTAAGTGATTCTAAGAATCACTCGCATAGATACCCATTGAAAAAAACTGCGATACGACCGTCGTATCTCTTTTGAGAATCTGGCCCAATGTTTATAAATATTGATCAGACTGGAAATAGAGAGATGCAAAGTAACATTGTTTATAAACATTGATCACTCAGGAGATAGAGAGATACGTTATTTATAAACATTGATTAGACAGGCGATAGAGCGATACAAAGTAATATTGTTACTTTTGTATCTACTTTGTTTTATTCATCTGCAGATCAAAAAGCACAAACTTGGGTCTACAGATGCTGTCAGTGAAAGCAACCTGACATGTAAAAAACAAAACATTTTTTTTTTTTTTTTAAAGGTGTTGTAAAGGTAATTTTTCCCCCTGCCTAAATAGCTTCCTTTACCTTAGTGCAGTCCTTCTTCACTTACCTCATCCTTCCATTTTGCTTTTAAATGTCCTTATTTCTTCTAAAAAATCCTCACTTCCTGTTCTTCTGTCTGTAACTCCACACAGTAATGCAAGGCTTTCTCCCTGGTGTGGAGTGTCGTGCTCGCCTCCTCTCTTTGACTACGGGAGAGTCAGGATGCTCTCTACGTTGCAGATAGAGAAAGGAGCTGTGTGTTGGTTGGCGTCCTGACTCTCCAGTAGTCCAAGGGAGGGGGCGAGCACGACACTCCACACCAGGGAGAAAGCCTTGCATTACTGTGTGGAGTTACAGACAGAAGAACAGGAAGTGAGGATTTCTCAGAAGAAATAAGGACATTTAAAAGCAAAATGGAATGATGAGGTAAGTGAAGGAGGACTGCACTAAGGGAAAGGAAGCTATTTAGGGGGAAAAAAATTGTACCCTTACAACTAGGGTTGTCCCGATACCGATACCAGTATCGGTATCGGGACTGATACAGAGTATTTGCGGGAGTACTTGTACTCCCGCAAATACCCCCGATACCTAAATAGAATACTCCCCCCCCCTCCGCCGCTGCTGCATCGAAAGCCGCTGCATCGAAAGCCGCCGCATGGCTTAAATGGTGTGCAGGAACATCACAGCTTTCATTTGAATAGTTGTAGTTTTCCCGCTGCCTATAGACAGTCCCCCTTGCTCGGGATTGGATGGGTGATCGTGATCTGTCCAATCCCGAGCAAGGGGGAGTGTCTATACACGCGGGCAAAACAGCTATTCAAATGAATGCTGTGATTCGGCAAAGGTATGGGGGAAATGGCTGGAGGGACATGGCTGAAGGGACATGGCTGCATATGCGAGGGACATGGCTAGAGGGACATGGCTGAAGGGACATGGCTGCATATGTGAGGGACATGGCTGAAGGGACATGGCTGCATATGTGAGGGACATGGCTAGAGGGACATGGCTGAAGGGACATGGCTGCATATGTGAGGGACATGGCTAGAGGGACATGGCTGAAGGGACATGGCTGTATATGTGAGGGACATGGCTGAAGGGACATGGCTGCATATATGAGGGACATGGCTAGAGGGACATGGCTGAAGGGACATGGCTGCATATGTGAGGGACATGGCTGAAGGGACATGGCTAGAGGGACATGGCTGAAGGGACATGGCTGCATATGTGAGGGACATGGCTGAAGGGACATGGCTGCATATGTGAGGGACATGGCTGAAGGGACATGGCTGCATATGTGAGGGACATGGCTGAAGGGACATGGCTGCATTTGTGAGGGACATGGCTAGAGGGATATGGCTGAAGGGACATGGCTGCATATGTGAGGGACATGGCTAGAGGGACATGGCTGAAGGGACATGGCTGCATATGTGAGGGACATGGCTGCATATGTGAGGGACATGGCTGCATATGTGGGGGACATGGCTGGGGGGGACATGGCTGCATTTGGGGACACATTTAAAAAAAGTATCGGTATTCGGTATCGGCGACTACTTAAAAAAAAGTATCGGTACTTGTACTCGGTCCTAAAAAAGTGGTATCGGGACAACCCTATTTACAACCCCTTTAAGGATCGGTCTGCTGCATTCAAATGTGGCAACAACGTACCTGGAGCTGGGACATCCCTGCGTAAAGGAAGCTATTTAGGGGGGGAACATTGTACAAACCCTTTAAGGCAGCTAGCGAAAGGAAAAATCTCCAAAACAAATATCAAAACAATCAATATCTCAAAAACGCAACGCCTTAAAATATTAAAGGTAAAGCATTTCTTTTAAATATAGAGTCCTTCAACACGAAGAAAGTAAGAAAATGTCTTGGTTAAATCTTGCTGTTCCAGCACGACTTTTACCATTCAGGTCTTTTCTTTTTATAAAAATAAAAAAAAATGGGTCAAGACTAATTTCTCTGCATTGTCTCTTCTTCATTCAGCAATCTCCCTGACAGATGGCGCGTATTGCTGGCACTTCCCAGCTCTGAGTGTGACGCCGTTGTATCCAGTGTCTTTTATGTGCCAGTCACTATAACCGGTGATGGGGAGACGGATTGTGGGTGTAATCCGGCAGACCGGTGAAGCAGGCCGCACAGTAATTACGAAAATGATATTTGTACTACGCCACCCTCTATGATTCCTCCTCTCCATCTGCAGACAGTACAGTAATCAGGGTAATGGATTATGTACTACGTCTCCCTCTATGATCCTCGCTCTTCCCCTGGAAGGACACTCCCCACAGAGACTGCGCAGAGATCACTCCCTCCAACAGAGGAAGAGAGCCAGAGAGAGAACTGTACACAGGTACCACCTATGTCATATGTGTCATCTATACATTATATATAGACAGACTGTACTGTATATACATTATATATAGATAGACGCTGTATATACATTACATATAGATACACTGTATATACATTATATTAGGGCTGTTACTGATCAAAATTTTTGTGTTCGATTGATCGTTGTTTTTTTTTTTATCGATGAATCGACTAATTTTGATTATAACGCACATACAGATCCCACTACTTTTAGCTGATCTCCTTGCAGGCTGATTACCAGTGCAGCTCCAACCACGGGAAAAATGGATAGCAGGATACAAAAAACACACAAAGGCAGCGCCCGATGGGAAAAGCATTGAGTACCAATCAAAAGAATTTTAATCGATCAAAAAAATTAAAGAATAATCGATTAACCACTTAAGACCCGGACACATACGCTGCTAAATGACCCAAGGTGTTTTTACAATTCGGCGCTGCGTCGCTTTAACAGACAATTGCGCGGTCGTGCGACGTGGCTCCCAAACAAAATTTGCGTCCTTTTCTTCCCACAAATAGAGCTTTCTTTCGGTGGTATTTGATCGCCTCTGCGATTTTTATTTTTTGCGCTATAAACTAAAATAGAGCGACAATTTTGAAAAAAATCACAATTTTTTTACTTTTTGTTATAAAAAAAATCAAATAAACTAAATTTTAGTAAAACATTTAGGCCAAAATTAATTCAGCCACATGTCTTTAGTAAAAAAAAAAAAATCGCAATAAAAAAAATAGCTACCTAGCGGGAACAGCGACACTAATACAGCGATCAGAAAAATGATCGCTTAGTGACGCTGGCAATAGGGAGTGAAAGGGTTAACTAGGGCGGTGATCAGGGGGTTAAAACTTTATTAGGGGGGGTGGGGGGGCTATCCTGAACCTAACACTAACTGATTTTACACTGCCTGTCACACTGACACTAAATGCAGTGATTAGATCACTGCATTCAGTGACACTGTGACAGGGGGGTGGGGGGGGCGATCACAAGGGGTTAATGTGCCTATGTGAGTGTGTGTCAGTGTTGTGTTGGTGCACACTTACCTGTGACGTCTTCTCTCATCAGCAGCGCTGGGAAACATCGCTGCGATGAGAGGTGACATCATTTCCTCCTTCCTGTGTAAACACAGGAGGAGGAACTGAAACGAAGGGGGAGCGCTTCCATTGGCTGGGAGCGATCGCGGGGGGGGCGGAAAACACGGACATCCGTCCGCTCGTCGGCGATCGCTCCCAGAGCCAGGGGGACCCCCGCACGCCGCGGAGGGGGTCCCGATGGGACCCCCGAACCGCACGAAGGCGGGGACGTAAATTTACGCCCTTGTGCCTGTACGAGCCATGTTGTGGCCGTAAATGTGCGTGCGGGGGTCCTTAAGTGGTTAATTAAAAGTTCATTTGCACAGCCCTACATTATATATATATATATATATAGACAGACGCTGTATATACATTATATATATATATATGACTTTGTATATATAATACATAGATATCCACTTAAGCCCCGGACCAAAATGCTGCTAAAGGACCTTGCCCCTTTTTGCGATTCGGCACTGCGTCGTTTTAACTGACAATTGCGCGGTCGTGCGACGTGGCTCCCAAACAAAATTGGCGTCTTTTTTTCCCCACAAATAGAGCTTTCTTTTGGTGGTATTTGATCACCTCTGCGGTTTTTATTTTTTGCGCTATAAACAAAAATAGAGCGACAATTTAAAAAAAAAATCAATATTTTTTACTTTTTGCTGTAATAAATATCCCCCAAAAAAGATATAATATTTTTTCTTTCCTCAGTTTAGGCCGATACGTATTCTTCTACATATTTTTGGTAAAAAAAAACGCAATAAGCGTGTATCGGTCGGTTTGCGCAAAATTTATAGCGTGTACAAAATAGGGGATCGTTTTATTGCATTTTTATTATTATTTTTTTTTTTTTACTACTAATGGCGGCGATCAGCGATTTTTTCATGACTGCGACATTATAGCGGACACTTCGGACAATTTTTACACATTTTTGGGGACAATTGTCATTTTCACAGCAAAAAATGCATTTAAATTGCATTGTTTATTGTGAAAATTACATTTGCAGTTTGGGAGTTAACCACAAGGGGGCGCTGAAGGTGTTATGTGTGACCTCATGTGTGTTTAACTGTAGGGGGGTGTGGCTGTAGGTGTGACGTCATCGATTGCGATTCCCTGTATAAGGGATCACGCAATCGATGACGCCACCACAGAGAAGCACGGGGAAGCTGTGTTTACAAACGGCTCTCCCCGTTCTTCAGCTCCGGGGACCGATCGCCGCACTCCAGCAGCGATCGGGTCCGCGAGTCCCGCGGTCCTGGTCCCGGAGCCACGGACCGGGGCACGGGAGCGCACAACGGGCACGTGCCTGCGACCCACGGCTGGGTACTAGTACAGGACATACCTGTACGTGCTTGTGTCCAGCCGTCCCATTCTGCCGACGTATATATGCAGGAGGCGGTCCTTAAAGTGGAAGTAAACCCTTCTATCATTTTCAGCCAAGGAAGCTGCCATATTGGCCTATGTTTAATCTTCAACTGCCGTGGTGCTGCACATGTGATCAGTTATGACACCAGCCATTGGATGGTTTGGCAGTTTGGTTGAGAGCACAACCAATGTGACAGTTGGCAATCCCGGCATGCCGTAAATGTAACTACTTTTTGAAACTGTGAAATCGATGGGTTTACTTCCGCTTTAAGTGGATATAGACACTCAAACTCTGTATATACAGTATATATATATATAGGCCCAGATTCACAGAGAGTGGGCGCACATTACGCTGCCGTAGCGCAAACATTGTACGCTGCGCCGACGCAGCGCGGAGCGGCAAGCACTGCATTCAGCAAGCTATTGCTCCCGACGTTGCGTCGCCGTGGCGTAGGTTTCGAAAGGCGCAAGCCGGCGTAGGTGGAAGTGGGGGTGACCCCATGCAAATGATAGTCCGAGCATGGTGCTGTGTTTTACGCCCGGCGTGTCACCAACTGCGCATGCGCTGTGACGTGGATGCATGAAACAGCACCCTTATGCGCATGCTCACAACCACGCCGGTACCAATGCCTATATATAATAGTGTAATGATTCTGTTAAAAAAACAGTAAATACCTATTAAAGGGTTTGTAAAGGATTTTTTTTATCTTAATAGCTTCCTTTAACTTAATGCAGTGCTGTTTTCATGTCCTCGTGCGTTTTTGCTCTCAAGTTGCTGTAATTCTTCTCTGATCTCCACACTTCCTGGTTGTCTGTTTCCTTAGAACCACAGTACTGGGAGCTTTCTCTCTGTGGTCACTAATCAAGGAGGTGTGATTACTGTGTGTCTAAAACCCCTCAGCACCAATCAGTTTCGTTTTACAAACCATCACTGCCCTGTATTGGCTCTGTGGCTCTGTACATCACAGAAGCATGAAAAAGCATGCAAAAACGAAACTGAAACTACAGGTACATTATATGATTGTTTTTTATCTATTTTTGAATGTATTTAAAAGGAATCAGTTAACTATTATGGTCCGGATTCACGTAGGACTTACGCCAACGTATCTCAATATACGCCGCGTAAGTGTCAAGATGTGCCGTCGTATCTATGCACCATACTCCCATAACTAAGATACGCCAAAAATCCGGCTTCAGTCCACCGACGTAACTTGCCTACACCGGCGTATCTTGGGTGCATAATTACGCTGGATGCCCCATTGCAAATATGCAAATGAGGGAGATACGTCGATTCACGATTGTACTTGCGCCCGGCGGAAAAGTTACGTGGTTTGCGTAAGGGTTACGACCGGCGTAAAGTTATTCACCATATTGGAGGCGCAACCCATGCAAAAGGTATGGACCAGGGAACGAACGCCGTCGTATTTTACGCCGATTACGTAGTACTACGTGAATAGGGCTGGGCGTAGGTTACGTTCACGTCGTGTATTGATGTATCTTAGGCAGTTATTTCGACGTGGCTGTACGCATGCGCACGGGGGATACGTCCAAGTTACGACGCATGCGCCGTTCGTTTTAAGTACTTGGATGACGCTCAGCCCATCATTTGCATTGGGTCACGCTTCATTACCATGCATCACGCCCACTTCCAGCCCACTTCCACCTACTTTGACTTACGCCGGCGAATATACGCTACGCTGGCGCAAAGTTGGGCGCATTTTCTTCGTGAATTTCATACTTGCCTCTCAACATTGCGCCAGCATATCGTAAAGAAGATACCCTACGGCGACATTAAAGATGCGCCGATGGCTGTGAATCTGGGGCTATGTCTCTATACCCTGTAAACAGTAATTTCAGAAAAAAAAAATGTTTTCCTTTAAAACTCCTTTAACCACTTGCAGACCGCCGCATGTACATATACGTCGGCAGAATGGCACGTACAGGCAGATTGGCGCCCCCTCCGGATCGCTCCCAGCCAATCCGCGCGCTCCCCCTGCAGTGTCACTTCCTCCTCCTGTGTAAACACAGGAAGGGGGAAGTGATGTGATCTCTGCTCTCTGCGTTTTTTTCAACCACTGCTGAGGAGAGATCACATCACATAGTAAGTCTGCACAACACTACACTGACACCAGTACACACAAGCACATTAACCCCTTGCGATCACCCCCCCCCCCCTGTCACTGAATGCAGTGATCATATATGTACTGATCACTGCATTTAGTGTCAGTGTGACAGTTAGTGTGACAGGCAGTTAGTGTTAGGTCCAGAGTAGCCCCCGTACCCCCCCTAATAAAGGTTTAACCCCTTGATCACCGCCCTAGTTAACCCTTTCACCCCCTATTATCAGCGTCACTAAGCGATCATTTTTCTGATCGCTGTATTAGTGTCGCTGTTCCCGCTAGGTAGCTATTTTTTTTTTTTTTATTGCGATTTTTTTTTTTTTACTAAAGACATGTGGCTGAATTAATTTTGGCCTAAATGTTTGTCCAAAATTTAGTGTATTTGATTTTTCTTATAACAAAAAGTAAAAAATATTGTTTTTTTTTTTCGAAAATGACGCTCTATTTTTGTATATAGCGCAAAAAATTAAAATCGCAGAGGCGATGAAAATACCACCAAAAGAAAGCTCTATTTGTGGGAAGAAAAGGACGCAAATTTTGTTTGGGAGCCACGTCGCACGACCGCGCAATTGTCTGTTAAAGCGACGCAGTGCCGAATTGTAAAAACCCCTTGGGTCATTAACCAGCATATTGGTCCGGTCCTTAAGTGGTTAAGTTCCCTCATCTATATCACCTCCGGTGTTCTAGTTTCTGTTCTCTCATTCACTTCCTGGTTTGCGGCGCTCGTTCATGTAAAAACGACATTTCCCAGTATGCATTGCGGCACAATCAGTAATTCACGCCTCCTTGAAGTCTCTAACACGTAGAGAGCGTCCTGCCGCACAGATGTAGTTCCCAGGAGGGGGAGAGCACATCACTGACCACCGCAGTAAAGTCTCCCTTCACGGTGGTAACAATCAGACAAGCAGGAAGTGAACAGAACAGAGAAGAAATAGAGCAACTTCCGAGCAAAAACGAACAATGAGGAAGTGAAAAGAGGAATGTCAGCGGGTAAAGGATGCTTATTATGAAAAAAAATGTTTTCCTTTACAACACCTTTAACCACTTAAGACCTGGACCTTTAGGCAGCTAAAGGACCCGGCAAGGTTTTCCGATTTGGCACTGCGTCGCTTTAACTGACAATTGCGCAGTTGTGCGATTTGGCTCCCAAACACAATTGGCTTCCTATTTTTCCCACAAATAGAGATTTCTTTTGGTGGTATTTGATCACCTCTGCGGTTTTTATTTTTTGTGCTATAAACAAAAAAAGAGCGACAATTTTGAAAAAAAATGCAATATTTTTTACTTTTTGCTGTAATAAATATCCCCCAAAAAATATATAAAAAAAACATTTATTTTCCTCAGTTTAGGCCGATACGTATTCTTCTACATATTTTTGGTAAAAAAAAGTGTTTTTCGATTGGTTTGCGCAACATTTATAGCGTTTACAAAATAGGGGATAGTTTTATGGCATTTTTATAAAAAAAAAAAAAAGTTTTACTACTAATGGCGACGATCAGCGATTTTTTTTCGTGACAGCGACATTATGGCGGACACTTTTAAAATGCATTGTTTATTGTGAAAATGACATTTGCAGTTTGGGAGTTAACCACAGGGGGCGCTGATGGGCTTATGTATGACCTCATATGTGTTTACGCATATGAAAACAGTGTTCAAACCACACATGTGAGGTATCGCCGCGATCGGTAGAGCGAGAGCAATAATTTTAGCCCTAGACCTCCTTTAACTCAAAACATGCAACCTGTAGAATTTTATAAACGTCCCCTATGATGATTTTTAAGGGTAAAAGTTTGTCGCCATTCCACGAGCGGGCGCAATTTTGAAACGTGACATGTTGGGTATCAAATTACTCGGCGTAACATTATCTTCCGCAATATAAAAAAATTGGGCTAATTTTAATGTTGTCTTATTTTTTCATTCAAAAAAAGTGCCCTTGTAAGACCGCTGTGCAAATACAGTGTGACAAAAAGTATTGCAACGACCGCCATTTTATTTTCTAGGGTGTTAGAATTTTTTTTTAAAGTTTGGGGGTTCTATGTAATTTTCTAGCAAAAAAACAACAACAAATCTATGAAAGTGGCTTGGTCCTTAAGTGGTTAAAGGGGCTGTAAAGGTTTGTTTTTTATTTTCTAAACAGGTTCCTTTAAAGGGGTTTTAAAGGTAAAGTTTTTTTTTTACCTTAATGCATCCTATGCATTAAGGTAAAAAAACACCCCCCCCCCCCCCCCCGAGCTCCCGTTTTACTTACCTGACCGTTCGAAGTTCCCAGGCGCGTGCTTGTCATCCAGCCTGGCCGTTGATTGGCTAGGCTGGGTGGATTGATAGCAGTGCAGCCATTGGCTGGCGCTGCTGTCAATCACAGCGGATGACGCGGCGCTCCGGGGGGGGGGCAAGTGATACAGTTGGCGGCTATGGCCGCCGCAGTATCATGGGAGCGCGCTCGCAAAAGCTTTCCACCGTGCGAGCTCGCATGAAGGTAGAAAGCTTTTGCGAGGAGGAGCCGAGACAGCCGCCGAGGGACCCCAGAAGACAGCGTGTGCAAAACGAGCTGCACAGTGGAGGTAAGTATAACATGTTTGTTATTTAAAACAAAAAAAAAAGATCTGCCTTTAGTGTTCCTTTAGGCTCGTGCATTGTTGGTTCACTTACCTTTTCCTTCCATTTCCCTTCTAAATGTTTTTTTTTCTTTGTTTTCTTTGTCTGAATTTCTCACTTCCTGTTCCTCCTCAGTAAGCTGTTTTAAATGACTTTCCACCGCTCGGATGATGGTGGAAAGCTTACTGAGGAGAAATAGGAAGTGAGAAATTCAAACAAAGAAAAAAAACATTTAGACAGGAAATGGACGGAAAAGGTAAGTGAACCGTCAATGCACGAGCTTAAAGGAACCAATTTAGAAAATAAAAGACAAACCTTTACAACCCCTTTAAAGAGGACCTGTCATGCTTTTTTCTATTACAAGGGATGTTTACATTCATTTATTGAATTGTGTGTCACCATAGAGGAGATTGTACAATCAGATTGTATCATGGACGGCCAGCTTTACATTTATGTGAGGAGTGGACCTCATTATACAATCGGTGTGTCATGGTTGTCATTATGGGCCAGATTCAGGTAGATCAGAGCATATTTGCTCTGGAGTAACGCTTCTCATTTATGTTACTCTGCCGAAATTTTAGGAGCAAGTGCTGTTATTCATGAAGCACTTGCTCCTAAAGTTGCGGCAGCGCATCGCAAATGAGCCGGCGGAATTCAAATTGGGCGGGTACGGGGCGTGTAGTATTCAAACTATGCGCGATCCCGCGGCGAACGTACTGCGCATGCGTCGAGTGTCAATGCATCCCAGTGCGCATGCTCCAAGTTCTGTCAGTGAACGACAATGACATCACATCCCCATTCATGAATGTTTTACGCAAACGACGCGATTTTTTTTTTTCCGACGTGATGACGACGGCTATACTTAACATAGGATACTCCACTAGGGGCTGCTTTATCTTTACGTCGCGTATCGCTTACGGAAACGTCGTAAAGTCACTGCGTCGTGCCCGAAAACGTTAGTGAATTTCCGACTCCCGCTGATTTTTTCAGCGTTAATCAGCGGGAACGCCCCCGGCGGCATTTTTAAGTTGAAGTAACGATGCGATGGCGAAATTCAATTACGCCGATTGCATCGGAACTCCAACCCGGCGTTTCTTGTTTTCTGGTTATAGAAAACAAAAACGCCGGCTTAAAGTGACAGTTAGGCTGGCGGATCCATTGATCCGCCAGCCTAACTCTACCTGAATCTGGCCCTATATATATATATATATATATATATATATATATATTATAGTGGAGATTGTATAATGTGATATGGAACAGGAAGGAGGACATCGTTGTGGAGATCAGGATCTGCCCAGTGATTCTGGAAAGATCCCGGACTCTGTGTCCTGTGATTGGCCAGCTGCAGGTTTGCTCTCAGCCAATCACAGGAGAGGAGCTGTTAAGCCTGGACATCTGAGGTAACTTCTGTGAGGTGAGTGACACAACTCCCTTAGATTTCATTCTGTGATTGGCCAGCTGCAGGTGTCCATTCAGCCAATCACAGGAGAGGAGCTGTTAAGCAGGAAGACCTGAGGACCTCTAAGGGAGTTGAGGGAGTTGTGTCACTCACCTCACAGAAGTTACCTCAGGTCTTCCTGCTTAACAGCTCCTCTCCTGTGATTGGCTGAGAGCAAACCTGCAGCTGGCCAATCACAGAAAGAAATCTAAGGGAGTTGTGTCACTCACCTCACAGAAGTTACCTCAGGCTGAGGTAACTTCTGTGAGGTGAGTGACACAACTCCCTTAGATTTCTTTCTGTGATTGGCCAGCTGCAGGTTTGCTCTCAGCCAATCACAGGAGAGGAGCTGTTAAGCAGGAAGACCTGAGGTAACTTCTGTGAGGTGAGTGACACAACTCCCTTAGATTTCTTTCTGTGATTGGCCAGCTGCAGGTTTGCTCTCAGCCAATCACAGGAGAGGAGCTGTTATACCTGGACATCTGAGGTAACTTCTGTGAGGTGAGTGACACAACTCCCTTAGATTTCATTCTGTGATTGGCCAGCTGCAGGTTTGCTCTCAGCCAATCACAGGAGAGGAGCTGTTAAGCAGGAACACCTGAGCTAACTTCTGTGAGGTGAGTGACACAACTCCCTTAGATTTCTTTCTGTGATTGGCCAGCTGCAGGTTTCCTCTCAGCCAATCACAGGAGAGGAGCTGTTATACCTGGACATCTGAGGTAACTTCTGTGAGGTGAGTGACACAACTCCTTTAGATTTCATTCTGTGATTGGCCAGCTGCAGGTTTGCTCTCAGCCAATCACAGGAGAGGAGCTGTTAAGCCTGGACATCTGAGGTAACTTCTGTGAGGTGAGTGACACAACTCGCTTAGATTTCTTTCTGTGATTGGCCAGCTGCAGGTTTGCTCTCAGCCAATCACAGGAGAGGAGCTGTTATACCTGGACATCTGAGGTAACTTCTGTGAGGTGAGTGACACAACTCCCTGAGGCCCCGTACACATGGCCGAGAACCTCAACGGGCGGAACACATTGTTCCCGCCAGTCGAGGTTGCCGGCCGTCAGATTCGGCGACCAACCCGTCGGGAAAGGCGACCAGCCATTCATCCCGACGGGCCGTCGAGCAAATAGAGAACCTGCTCTCTATTTCGGCTCAACGGTATTCCCGACGGGATGCTCGCCGAATCCGTACACACGGCCGAGGTTCTCGGCAGAATCAGGATGCCGGCGAGGTTCTCGCTGGTTTCTGCCGATAACCTCGGCCGTGTGTACGGGGCTTTAGGCCGTGTACACACGATCAGACATGTCCGATGAAACAGGTCAGACGGACCGTTTTCATCGGACATGTCTGAAGGGATCTTTTGGTCTGATGTGTGTACACACCATCGGACCAAAATCCCACGGACCAGAACGCGGTGGCGTAGAACACACCGACGTGCTGGAAACAGGACGTTCAATGCTTCCACGCGATCAATTCGACGCATGCGCGGGATTTCGGTCTGATGGTTGGGCGTACTAACCATCGGACATGTCCAACGGACAGGTTTCCAGCGGACAGGTTTCTAGGCATGTTTAGAAACTTTTGTCCACTGGAAACCTGTCCGCTAGGCCAGTTTCAGCGGACATGTTCGATCGTGTGTACGCGGCCTTAGATTTCTTTCTGTGATTGGCCAGCTGCAGGTTTCCTCTCAGCCAACCGCAGGAGAGGAGCTGTTAACCACTTAAGACCCGGACCTTTAGGCAGCTAAAGGACCTGGCCAGTTTTTGCGATTTCGGCACTGCGTCGCTTTAACAGATAATTGCGCGGTCGTGCGACGTGGTTCCCAAACAAAATTAGCGTCCTTTTATTCCCACAAATAGAGCTTTCTTTTGGTGGTATTTGATCAACTCTGCGGTTTTTATTTTTTGCGCTATAAACAAAAATAGAGCGACAATTGACATCTGGACCAGTTTCAGCAGACATGTTCGGTCGTGTGTACACGGCCTAAGGCCTCGTACACACGATCAAATCTGTCTGCTGGAAACGGTCTGCTAGACCGCCCCAGCAGACAGATTCGATCGTGTGTACGGGCGAGCCGACGGATTTGGCCACCCGACAGATTTCAAAGCATACTTTGAAATCTATCGGGTGGGAATCCGTCCGCCCGACATGTCTGCTGGTTAGTACACTTACCAGCAGACATGTCGTCTCGCACCGGCGCCGAATGGATTCAGCGCATGCGCGGAAGTGTTTAACTTCCTGGTGCGGTGACGTGGCGGCGTCAACGTCACCGCCACGTCACCGACACGTCAGCGCGCCGTCTGCTGGCGGGGATTTTGGTTTGCTCGTGTGTACACGCGAGCAAACCAAAATCCTAGCAAACAGATTTGTTCAAATCGGTCGGTCCGACCGATTTGAACAAATAGATTGCCTCGTGTGTACGAGGCCTTAGTGTGAAGTTAGTGAGCAGAGCAGTAAGCGAATGTCCATAAATAAATAAATGCTTTATTTCTTGGGTCCAACACGACCAACATCAACAGGAGGTAGACAGGACAGGTTGATGAAATAAAGAAAACCTTGCAGTATCAGGCTTGGATGAACAGGAGAGCAAACCTGCTTTCAGTAACTGTATATTGCGTTGCCACTCTAGCCAGATAAATAACTTGCTTCTGAGCATGCGCGGGTTTAAAACGTCGTTTTAGCCCACACACGATAATTTTTTACAACCCGAAAAACATAATTTTTTTAAAACAACGTGAAAAAATGCAGCATGTTCGAATTTTGATGGCACATGTTCGAATTTTTTTTTTTATTGTCGTTTTTCAGAAGATGAAAGACGATGTGAAGCCCACACACAATCATTTTAAATGACTTTTTAAAAAACGTCTTTTTTTTTCATGCTGAAAAACGATTGTGTGTACGTGGCATGAGAGTCAGAAATGAGTGTAGTTATAAAATCTGACACTTGTTGTATCTCTTATTTCCCTTCAGATAACCTGCAATAATGCCGCCCTCTTCTCCATACTATGGCCTCATCAACGTGAATTCCTACCAGCCAGGTGAGTGTATGAGCAACGGCAGATTACAGTGTGGCCCCCCGGCTTTGAACCCTTTCCTGGGTGACACATGAAGGCTGCATTTGATAACCTCTCATTCTGCAGATACGGGGGGTGCAAACAAACAAAACAAAAAAAACTTAAATTGCAGCCACTGTGCCCATCAAACGCTGCCACTGTGCCATCAATTGTCACTACTGTGCCATCGAACACAGCCACTGTTCCATGAATTGTCTCCACTGTGCCATTAATTGTCGCCACTGTGCCATCGAACACAGCCACTGTGCCATCAATTGTCTCCACTGTGCCATTTATTGTTGCCACTGTGCCATTAATTGTCACCACTGTGCCATCAATTGTGTCCACTGTGTCATCAATTGTGTCCACTGTGCCATCAATTGTGTCCACTGTGCCATCAATTGTGTCCACTGTGCCATCAATTGTCGCCACTGTGCCATTAATTTTCGCCACTGTGCCATTAATTTTCGCCACTGTGCCATCGAACACAGCCACTGTGCCATCAATTGTCTCCACTGTGCCATTTATTGTTGCCACTGTGCCATTTATTGTTGCCACTGTGCCATTTATTGTTGCCACTGTGCCATTTATTGTCGCCACTGTGCCATTTGTTGTTGCCACTGTGCCATTAATTGTCACCACTGTGCCATCAAACACAGCCACTGTGCCATCAATTGTCTCCACTGTGCCATTAATTGTCACCACTGTGCCATTTATTGTCGACACTGTGCCATCAAACACAGCCACTGTGCCATTAATTGTCACCACTTTGCCATTTATTGTCGCCACTGTGCCATTTATTGTTGCCACTGTGCCATCAAACACAGCCACTGTGCCATTAATTGTCACCACCTTGCCATTAATTGTCGCCACTGTTCCCATCAATTGCCGCCAGCTTGCCCCTTAAAATGTTGCCAGTTTGCCCATTAAAATGCCGCCAGATTACCCCCCGCCCGGCACTGACCTTTCTCGGGTCAGCCATCCTCAGATCGATCCCTCGAAGTAGTCCCACCCCCCGATGTCGCTTCAGCCAATCAGGTTATAGGTAATCCTGGATAACTATTTGGAAGCTGATTACAGCCCTCAGGCTGGCTCTGATAGACACTTCCAAAGCCAACCAGCCGCCGTTATTCAGATGGCCGGCGCTCACCAGGGGGCGGGCCATCTGAATAGTGGGCAGCGACAATACATAGATTCATGCAATGCATGAATCTGTGTATTGATTTTCAGTGGCAGTGCGGGAGCTAGAGAAGGCGGCGCTCCTGTGCCCTCTATTGACGCACCGCCACTGAGATACGAGGGGTGGTGACATAACACTCTCCATCTCATCCAATTAGAGAATGCTTTGCATTCAATCAGAAAATGCAAAGCCTCCACTGACTGGCGCCCGTGCCGAGTGGCCGACCTTCTGTGTTCAGAATGCATCAGGTTGGTAGAGTCCCTCTTTATATCAGGTGTCCCCAATAGAGTCCTCCTTTACATGTGTCCCACAGCATCTTCTCCTCTACATCGCGGAGGCTTCTGCCTCATGTCGACTCCCTCTTCCTCCTAGGCATCCAATAGGATCGCCGGTCCTTTCAGCCAATCGGGTGACCCGCTTCCTGAGTGGCCGAGAGGAGGATCAGTATGAGAATAGCGAATATTCAATCGATATTGTCACACAAATAGGTGGGATCGGAGGGAAGTGCCCTGCGCCCCGAGCCCACCCTATTTTGAAGCCCTGCATGTAGATTAGATGGCCGGACGCACTGCGCCCAAGCCCACCCAGTTGGGTGACAATAGTGAATTATTATTTGCTATTGTCTATCTAATTTTCATTGTGGCAAATCAGGAAGCAGGTCCTGAGATCCGTCACCTAATTGCCCCGAGAGGAGAAGCGATATAATTGGCCGCCAAGCAGGAGGAGGAGGGAGGAGACGCAGGGGAAGATGTCGTAAAGCAGGAGAAGGAGACGCCGCCCGGAGGAAGCGCTGCCCGCGATGGGGGTAAGTGTGGGGCTAGCGACCGACCAACTGGGGGGGGGGCCTGTGACCTGACCGACCGGGTAGGTAGAAAATGCCCCCCCCCCCCCCCCGAAAAAAAAATATACCATCAGCCACCATTGGTCTGAACTCAGGGAGTCAGGAGACTTACAGGGTCGGGGCAACAGTGGGGTACAGATACAGTAAGCAGCCCTCATGGAGGTAGCGTTATAAAATTGTCGGGGGGGGGGGGGGGCAGAGAATGCAAGGTCAGTGTGAATAGAAGGTAGGGGTGAAGAGAAGGGGTTTGTGTTTTCCGTGCACAATTACACAGGATCTCTCAGCTGTAAATGGCAGGGTGTGGAGAGCTGAAGTTACACTTACTGAGGAGAGCGCTGAGAACTGATTGGAGGGAAGGGGCACAGCACACAGGAACAGTTTCGAGGCTGTCAATCAGCTAGAGGTCCCTCCCCTGTCACCTTTTTTTCTCTTGGTGTCAAGAAAACTTGTCAGGAGTGACTCACGCTGATAGCAGAGGAAGGAGGCAGCAGACAGAAATGACACTTAGTGCTCTGGATTGTGACAAGTACACAATATAGAGGGATGTGCTTTGTTCATATTTCATGTCTGAGGTTTACAACCACTTTCATTTTATAAGATACAAGACAGCAGATATCATTTTGTGATTCCCCTGTGTGTGTTCAGTCCCTCTTCAGGGGATCTCGGTTGACGTCCAGGTGAAAGGCTTTGTGGCGGACGTATCGGCGACTCTCAAGTATAAGAACAAGGAAGCGAATGCAGTGGAAGCCATCTTTGTGTTCCCCATGGATGAAGACTCTGCCGTCTGCAGCTTTGAGGCCACAATGGAGGGGAAGAAGATTATAGCCGACCTCCAGGAGAAGGAGCAGGTAATGAGGATTACAGGACAAACACATGAGAACACATGGAAATTTCACCTGAGACATAATTATACACGCTGGGGGCCCATATATGCAAATTGGATGCGTTTTGAACCGCATCCAATGCAGCCGTAGATTCCATTTACCGTAAAACAACACTCATAATGACTGTGAAGCCGCTTGATCATTCTTACAGGCAGCAGGAAGGGACGTCCCCGCTACCCTCTGGTGCTTCTGCGGAAGTTAGTCATAGAGAAAACCGAGGGCCAGATGGTCCCCGGCAGTCTCTATGATTCTCAGAGGCACAATTGTGACGTTATGACGTCACGTTCGGGCCGGCGGAAGTAAACAATGCCGTGGACTCGGCTGGAACACCTGTGATTGTGAATTTATTTATTTTTTGATTATCTGCTTTCCAGCCTGGAGGAGACACGTCTCCATAAAGAGGACCTGTCACACACTATTTATATTACAAGGGATATTTACATTCCTTGTAATAGCAATACAAGTGATAAAAAAAATTATACAGAGAAAGTGTAAAAATAAAGTAAAATAAACGATATTTTTATATATATATATATATACCGTATTTTTCGGACCATAAGACGCACTATTTTGCCGCAAAAATATGGTGGAAAATCTGCCTGCGTCTTATGGTCCGAATACTGAATGTCCACCCCTCCCCCGACTTCGCCTTTTAACATACCGGTGTCCACAGAGAGCAGGCAGCCAGCGCGATCAGGGGGGCGGCCATTGTAGCCACCAGGAAGCTTTGCAGAGCATGGATGCACGCCCACACAACGTCACTGTGTTGCGCCGTGTAAGATGCTCGCCGCTGACTCTACTGCGCATGCTCCACTCTTAGAGGAAACCAAGCGTAGAGCTGCTGCACACCACTATAACGGACTCGTATTAACCCTTCACATGCCGCAGCAGCTGTGGGATATGGCTATGTCTCACAACGGAGACGCAGGCTGGCCGTATTAGCTAACACAGGCTGGATGGGGAACACCATAGATATGGGCTCACAATGGACACACAGGATGGCTGTATTACATAACACAGGCTGATCCATGTATGATGGAAGAGGTGGGCAGTGTCCCCACCTCTTCCATTATCATACATGGATCAGTGCCCCCCCTTTATCATACAGGAATCAGTGCCCCCCTCCCCCATCTTATTCATGGTGTGCCCCATCCAGCCTGTGTTATGTAATACAGCCAGCCTGTGTGTCCATTGTGAGCCCATATCCATGGTGTTCCCCATCCAGCCTGTGTTAGCTAATACGGCCAGCCTGTGTCTCCGTTGTGAGCCATCGCCATATCCCGCAGCTGCTGTGGCATGTGAGGGGTTAATATGAGTCAGCTATAGTGGCGTTGCCCTATCCAGCCTGTGTTATCTAATAGTGTTCACTTGGTT
This sequence comes from Rana kukunoris, assembly GCA_029574335.1. Lineage (NCBI taxonomy): Eukaryota > Metazoa > Chordata > Amphibia > Anura > Ranidae > Rana > Rana kukunoris. The sequence continues at coordinate 725,830,414 of CM056049.1, read as the reverse complement.
GCAATATTATTCTGTTATATTTTAATAAATATTTCAGTAGACCATTTGGGTCACAATATTTTTTTTTTCTCATTTTCCTCCCCTAAAACCTAGGTGCGTCCTATGGTCAGGTGCGTCTTATGGTCCGAAAAATACGGTATATTTAAAGCGCCACGTCCGCACAGAAGCGAACGCAAACGTAAAGAGGACCTGTCACGCACTATTCCTATTACAAGGGATGTTTACATTCCTTGTAAAAGGGAAAGTATAAAAAAAAGTAAAAAAATGTAATGAAAGTGAAATAAACAATAAAAAAAATATATATATTAAAACCCTGTCCCCGCGTGCTCGCACACAGAAGCGAATGCATACATAGGTCCCATCCGCATATGTAAATAGCGTTCAAACCACACACGTGAGGTATAACCACCAATGATAGAGCGAGAGCAATAATTCTAGCCCTAGACCTCCTCTGTAACTCCAAACATGTAACCTCTAAAGAAATTTAAAGCCTAGAGAGATTTTTAAGTACCGTAGTTTGGCGTCATTCCACGAGTGTGCACAATTTCAAAGGGTGACATGTTGGGTATCTATTTACTTGGCATAACATCATCTTTCACATTATACAAAAAAAAAATGGGCCAACTTTACTGCTTTTTTTTTTTTTTAATTATTATTCATGAAAGTGTTTTTTTTCCTCAAAAAAAATCACGTTTGAAAAATTGCTTTGTGACATAAACAGTTGCAATGACCGCCATTTTATTCCCTAGGGCAGTGATGGCGAACCTTTTTGAGCCCGAGTGCCCAAACCGCGACACAAAACCAACTTATTTCTTTCAAAGTGCCAACACAGAATTAAACCTACTCCGTACAGAGGATGGGACTGATTATCCCTCTGAATGAGCTCCAAGAGGCCAAAAATGTACAATAATGCCAGATTCGCTCAGAATGCAGGGTTCAGGAATGCATTGTGCTCAGAATGCACTGTGAAATATACTGACCTACCTGATACATGCACTGACCTACCTATTACACTCACCTACCTGACCATTAAACTCACCTACCTCCTCGATATCCCCGCCACCTGGAGGTCAGCTACAAGCCATTGCACCGCTCCTCATGCCCATGGATGATCTGCTCAGAGCACTGCTCCTCCTTCTCCGCTTTTTCACAGGCTGCACTAAGACAGACTGAACCAAAGTCGTCCTGGAGCAGGGGGAGCTGGAATATCATGCCTGCAGAAAGGAAAGCCCGAATGCCTTACCAGAGGTGTAGGGATTCGGGGAGGCAATAAGCTGCCGAACAGAGTAAGGACGGTGGAAGAAGAATTTTACACCCCCCTAAAACAGCACACATGATGGCTGACTGCCCACCCTCTTGCCGACATCACTGGCACCTATGCAAAGAAGGGAGACGGTGTCCTGTCGAGTCAGTGCAATTGACTGCCTGGCTGGGGGAATCCCATGGCGTGCCAACAGAGAGGGCTTGGAGTGCCAGCTGTGGCACCTGTGCCATAGGTTCGCCATCACTGCCCTAGGGTGTCTGTTAAAACTATATATATAATGTTTGATGGTTCTGAGTAATTTTCTAGAAAACAAAATATGAGTTTTACATGTTGGATGTCTTTCTTAATTCGGTAGCACCCTCCCTGATAGGTGCTGGAGCTGCATTTCATTGTTAGTTTTGTAACCCATGTGCATGTGTTTGATTGTTCTGGTCTGTTTGGTGTTTCAATGGCTGTAGGATTGGCTGCTTCCCCCTAGCTGGTCCAGAAATGTTCTGGAAGTTAGTGGGCAGGAATATTCTAATCAGCAGCTGAATATTCATATAGCATTGGCCAATCCCTGGGGAGAGGTAGCCAGATGGTGACTGAGAGTGTGTATAAATACACTGAAACTGTAAGCAGTGGGGTCTTTTTTTTTCCTGAGGAGAAGATCACGACCTGGGGGGGGGGGGGCTGAGGACTACTAGCAATTCTGCCATGTGCTTGTCAATGCCTCAAGTGGGCTACCTGGAAGCCTGCATTGCTTGAAGCTGACTGAGGAACTATTGTCGGAGGATCTAGGAGGGCATTTCAGCAGCATTCACAGCTTCCAGAACTGAAACCAAATTGCATGTAGATTGTATTTGCAAAACGAAACTGCTATAAAAATGTGCAGATTACATGACCGTAACCAGTTTGCTGACGCCCCTTCTCTTCTCCAGGCTCACAAGACCTACGGTGAGGCCATCATCCGGGGTAGGCAAGCCTTCCTCCTGGAGAAAGATAAGACCTCAGGGGACATCTTTACCTGCAGTGTTGGGAATCTCCCTTCTGGCCAGGAGGCCGAGGTCACCCTGCAATACGTACTGGAGCTGCCAGTGGAGGCAGACGGAGCTGTGCGCTTTGTACTCCCGGTCATCCTTAACCCGAGATATACCCCAGAAGGTACAAATAAGCTTTTTTTTTTTCTTCAACATTTGTATTAGTCTTCAAACCAGTTCACTGTGTCCCCATAGAGCCCTTTTCATCATCGGCCTATGTTGTAATGGGGCCTTGACGTCTGAGCAAATTTCAATCCCAACACTAAACCAACCCAAATAAATATCCAATGACAGAACTTCCATGTTTAGTGGAGCAGTGATGATCAATCTTCCCGATAATAGAGACCAGTGGCGGCTGGTGCTCAAATTTTTTTGGGAGGGCACAAAAAAAATAAAAAAACATCAATTGCAGCCTTACTGTGTCTATCAATTGCCGCTACTGTGCCCATACTGTGCGCAGCCACTGTGCCATAAAATGGTCATCACTGTGCCCATCAATTGTCGCCACTGTTCCATGCCAAACGCAACCACTATGCCACCAATTGTCACCACTGTGCCATGCCAAACCTCACCAATGTGCCATGCCATTGTTGCCACTGTGCCATGCCATTGTTGCCACTGTGCCCATAAATTGTTGCCACTGTGCCATGCCAAACGCAGCCACTGTGCCATGCCATTGTTGCCACTGTGCCCATCAATTGCCGCCAGTTTGCCCCTAAAATGCCTCCAGATTGCCCCCCCCCCCCCGCCTGGCACTTACCTTTCTTGGTCGGCCATCCTCGGATCCTCCTTCACGATCCCTTGAAGTAGTCCTGCCCTCGATTTCACTTCAGCCAATCAGGTAACCGGTAAACCTGATTGACTGAGATGCCTGCCAGTGTTAACCAGGGAACGAACCCCCCCGTGCATCCCCTGGTTAACCATTTGGAAGCCAATAGCTCTGACAGACACTTAGACATAGCCAACCAGCTGCCGTTATTCAGATGGCCAGCGTTCACCAGGGGACGGCCATCTGAATAGTGGGCAGTGGCGACAATACATAGATTCATGCAATGCATGAATCTATGTATTTTTCAGTAGCGGTGCGGGAGCAAGAGGGGGTGGGGCTCCTACGCCCTCTATGGACGCACCGCCACTGATAGAGACCCCAAGTACAGCCCCTGATATCACCACAAGAACGCAGATATTTTTCAGGGAATGTAATGTTAATGAAAGCTGCCAGTGACTGCAGACACTGAGGTTGATTTACTAAAACTAGAGAGTGCAAAGTCTGGTGCAGCTGAGGTAACGACTAAGCACTAACATTTGCACGAAACGCGTCTACATTTTTGTCCCCTGCTCCATCTGTTAACCACCTGTCATATGAAGCTTCAGTAAAGAAGATTTTGGTGCAGCCATCTGGAATCTTTATGACACACAGCATGTGAGCTGGGCCAGCACCTGACTAGTATGTGTGGGGGGGATTAACTAGAGACTCACTCACCTTAAAGCGGTATTTCACCCTAAACATAATATCTCCCATGCGATCCAGCATACTGGCGTCAGCGCCAGTATGCTGTTTTTTTTTTTTTTTAATAGCACACTTACTGTATTATTGTAGAATTCCTTTTCTGTCCCCCGTGGTGGACGGCGCCAGTATAGCGCGTCACATCTTCCTAAAATACCCGATATGCACTCGGGTAATCTCGGCGAAAATGCGGCGCCTGCGCACAGACCTAGGAGCTGACTGCGCAGGCGCCGTATTTCTCCGAGTCCTACGGCTATGGCGCGTCACGCCCTCCGAAATAGGACTCGGAGAAATACGGCGCCTGCGCAGTCAGCTCCTAGGTCTGTGCGCAGGCGCCGCATTTTCGCCGAGATTACCCGAGTCCATATCGGGTATTTTAGGAAGATGTGACGCGCTATACTACAGCCGTCCACCGCGGGGGACAGAAAAGGAATTCTACAATAATACAGTAAGTGTGCTATTAAAAAAAAAAAAAAACAGCATACTGGCGCTGACGCCAGTATGCTGGATCGCATGGGAGATATTATATTTAGGGTGAACCTCCGCTTTAAGCGCCTTTCTCGGTTTCATTGAAGCCTTTTATGTACAGAATGTACTGAATCAGAGGGGCTGCACAGGGATGCTCACCGGTAGATATGTGCACCACCAAAAAAAAATTGTTTTTGTTTTAATTCGGTATTTTTTTGGGGTCATTCATTATGATCCCAATTTGTAAATTTGAAAAGCCAAAAATCCGAACTAATAACTAACAATTTAGTTTTAAGTATTGGAATTTTCTTTTAAATTACAGTGAACGTAAAGAATACGAATTTATTTGAAGTTACGAATTACCCCAAATAACAAATGCTGCATCTAAACAAATGGAACGGAACAAATGAATAATAATAATAATAATAAAACGTTTGTAGCGCTACCCCATTCAGGAGCCGCTGATTAGATTTGGGATCGGCATATTTAAGTTAACTCTGTGTGGTGTCTAGGGGTGAAGGTGGTGAGCAGAGCAATAATTGAATGTCCAGACCGATAGCTGAATTTTCCGATGCTTTATTCCTGGTCAAACACGACCAACATCAACTTGAGGTAGACAGGATAGGTTGATGAAAGAAAGAAGATGATCCTTGCAGCATCAGGCTTTTGATAAGTAAGGCAGTCCTGCATTCAACGATAGTATCTATCACGTCGCCACTCTAGCCAGAGCGCTCACAGGCCTGGCAGCCAAAGTGTCACTTAAAGCTTCTGGGAAGGAACAAGTCTCTGCCACTGACTTGGCTCTAATAAGATTAGGATTTAAGATGGAAACCTCTCTCCCAGGCCCAATGTTAGCAGAGTGGAGCTGTAGAGCAAATCCTCCCAGTGGGTATTTTAGTAGAGGTCACCAGCTGACAGTCTGATTATGTTCTGTCAGTTTCTGGTAACCAGATCCCCGATGGTTCGTTCAAGCCCTGTTGGATCACCTGCCTCCGGGTTCTCCTGAGACCGATCCCCCACCGAACAGCAACCAGCTTGGGATCTCCTCAGTAGAAGTGGGAACCCAGTAAGTCACAAATGGGAAAGACAACCACTCCAGGTGAGCTCCAGGCAATCAATGTCCGTTTAGAACCCAGGCAGGTGCCGGCAATGCACTAGGCAATCAGAAGAAGAGGTTTGGACAGCTGCACTCAAAAATAGGTAAAATTCAAAAATAGCCCTTTATTGTGGTAAAATAAATGGATGCACTACAAAGAAAGCATACACTGGGAACAAAAACCACTGACGCGTTTCGCATTGAGCTTCAATGCTTAGTCATAGCTATACACCACCCAGTAAGTCACTGGGGTCCCTGACAGCATCAATTGCCATGAGTTCGTAGCTCCGCGTAGTGTAGGCCCCGGCCAGGTAGGCCATAGTGGCGGCATCATGACTTGCGCGCACCCTGAAGGTGGGAGGAGACCTGGACAAAAAGGTGCCCGCATCAGATATACCCTCTCCCAGCATGCCCAACGAGGGAAACACTCCTCTGATTGGCTGCTGAGGAAAGGCGGCTCTGTTCTGTAACCCCTCTGGCACCATCTGCTGTCCAAGGATGGTAACATCCTCAGCACAGAGAATGGGACCACAGGCAGCCCAGCCCTGAAACGCAAATTTAGGGAATTAACATGGATGAGAGCAAGGTAACTCTCTCATCCCCCCACTAAATTTACAATAACGTCCATTACTGACAGTAGGGGGCGCTACACGTTTTTATTACTATTATTATTATTGTTATTTATTATTACTTTCTTATGTTCCATTTGTTTATTAGGATCATTCGTAACTTCGGATGAATTCGTATTCGTTGCATTCACTAACAGTCAAATTTGAAAGGAAATTCCAATACCTATAATTTATCCACTTAAGACCCGAACCATTATGCAGGTAAAGGACCTGGCCCGTTTTTCCGATTCGGCACTGCGTCGCTTTAACTGACGTGGTGCCAAAACAAAATTGACGTCCTTTTTTTCCCACAAATAGAGCTTTTTTTGGTGGTATTTGATCACTTCTGCGGTTTTTATTTTTTTGCGTTTTAAACAAAAAGGGAGGGACAATTTTGAAAAAAAATCAATATTTTTTACTTTTTGCTATAAGAAATATCCCCCAAAAATATATATAAACATTTTTTTTCCTCAGTTTAGGCCGATACGTATTCTTCTACATATTTTTGGTAAAAAAAAAAAAAAAATCGCAATTAGCGTTTATTGATTGGTTTGCGCAAAAGTTATAGCGTCTACATGAGTTTTATGGCCTTTTTTTTAATATATATTTTTTTACTAGTAATGGCGGCAAACAGCATTTTTTTTTCATGACTGCGACATTATAACGAACACTTCGGACACTTTTGACACTATTTTGGGACCATTGTCATTTTCACAGTGAAAAGTGCTATAAAAATGCACTGATTACTGTGGAAATTACAATGGCAGTAAAGGGGTTAACCACTAGGGGGCGCTAAGGGGTTAATTGTGTCCTAAGGTAGTGATTCTTACTGCAGGGGGGCGTGGCTGGACGTGTGACGTCACTGATCGTCGTTCCCTATGACAGGGAACAGACGATCAGTGACAAGCCACAGAGAAGAACGAGGAAGGTGTGTTTACACTCACCTCTCCCCGTTCTTCAGCTTCTGTGACCCCGATCGTGGGGTAACGGCGGCGATCGGGTCCGTGGGTCTTGCGGGCGTGGTCGAGGAGCTTCAGACCGGGTCACAAGCGTGCCACCCACGGCTGGCCACTTAGGCTCCATTCACATCTGAGCGACAAAACGCCGGTCGCCCGACGCTCTTGTCGCTCGAGATGTGAAATAACATTGCGGTCTATGGAGATGGTTCACATCTCAACGCCTGTCGCCTGAAAAAAAGTCCCGGACCCTTTTTTTCAGGCGACATTGGCGTTTCCTCATAGACCGCAATGTTAAAGAAAGATAAAACTTTCTTTTTTTTCTACAGGCGGCAAGATAAGCCGCTTACGCAGCGTATCGTGTCGCCTAGGTGTGAATGCAGCCTTAGGCTGCATTCACACCTGAGCGTTTTGTCGCCTAAAGCATGAAGCTCCAAAACGCTAGAGGGGAAAAAATACATTATTGTCAATGGTGATGGTTCACATTTCCACTCCAAGACGCCTGACGCCGAAATCCTGAAGCTCAAACAAGTTCTGGACCCTTTTGTGTCGCTCGAATTGAGCATATTTGGGCGTTTTTCTGTTTTTAACATTGGTGACTCTTGACCTGTCCAAAATCGTGGTAAAAAACACTGCGACAAATCGCGGGAAAACACAGTAAAAAACGCCGCAAAATCACGGCAAAACGCTACGCTCAGGTGTGAATGCAGCCTTAGGGCTCTTTCACACGGGGCGGATCAGTAATGATCCGCCCCGTGCACCTCCGCTCGCTCAGCGGGGATCGCTCCGTTGATCTCCGCTGAGCTGCCGGATGACAGGGCGGTCCCCGCACACTGTGCAGGGATCGCCCTGTCTTTTCTCCACTCTCCCTATGGGGGGATCGGATGAAAACGGACCACCTGTCCGTGTTCATCCGATCCGATCCGCCAGACGGAAGGAAAGTAGGTTTTTCCTCCGTCATACTTTGGCGGATCGGAGCGGGTCGGATGTCGGCGGACATGTCTCCGCTGACATCTGCGGCTCCATAGAGGAGCACGGAGCATCCGTTCAGGTCCGCAAAAAAAACTGGCAGGCGGATCTGAACAGACGCTTCGTGTAAAAAAGCCCTAAAAGGGCAATGTACCTGTACGTGCCTGTGCCCAGCCATGCTATTCTGCCGGGATACTAAAGGTTTGTCTTTTTTTAAAATAACAAACATGTCATACTTACCTCCACTGTGCAGTAAGTTTTGCACAGAGTGTCCCCGAACGCCGTTTTCTGTGGGGGGTTACTTTGCGGGCGTGCTCCTGTGTCCAGCATTTGGCGTCCATAGCCGCTGAATGCAGAACTCGGCCCCGGCGCCCGCATCATTGAATTTGATTGACAGCAGCGGAAGCCAATGGCTTCACTGCTATCAATCTATCCAATCAAGACCCGAGAACCCCCGGGCAAAGAGACTGCGCGTCCTCGCTGTGGGACATTCCAGGGCTCAGGTAAGTAAAACGGAGGGCTGGGGGGTCAATGACAATTACATTGGCGCAGAATATCATAGATACACTACGCCGCCGTATTTTACCTGGCTCTACGACGAATTCAAGTAGATTTCGGCCCGTAAGGTACGGCGGCGTAATGTATTTCTCGCGGCGGAATCGAAATACGCGATTAGGGGGCGTAAAGCATTTAAATTAGGCGCGTCCCCGCGGCGATCGAACTGCGCATGCTCTGTTCAGAAATTTCCCGCCGTGCATTGCGCGAAATAATGTCGTTACGTCTTTTTTTGTTTGAGTAGCGTCGTTTACGTACATTCCTATTCCTGGACGACTTAAGTAAAAAATAAAATAAAACGTGGAAATTCGACGCGGGAACGACGGCCATACTTAACATGGGCTGTCTAATACTAGACCAGATGAAAGGTGGAATAACTTTACGCAGCAAAAAGATGACTACAGATGCCGAGATTGCGAACGACGCTCGTAACTTCGTGGATCGTCGGAAAAAGCTCATTTGCATACCCGACGCGGAAAACGACCCGAACTCCACCCAGCGGCCGCAAAATTATTGCAGCGTAGATCCGAAGGCGTACGAACACGTAAGCCAGTCAGATTGAAGCCCGAAGCCGTCGTTTCATGGTTTGAGGATTCAGACTAATGAAACGACGCGCGTAATTTGAAAGTACTCCAGGCTAACGCAAGATAGACCGGAGTAAGGGCTCTGTGAATCTGGCCCAGAATTTTTAGAATTTAACATTTTTTGAATATTTGAGTTTGCGAATATCCGTAAAAAATGTAATGGGTTTTTGTTATTTCGGATATTTCCGAATGAACAAATTTGTTGAAATACGTTAAACGAATTTGTAACAAAACAAATGGCACATGTCTAGTCACAGGGATCAATTTGGAATCTAACAAAACTACTTGCGTTTTAGCACTATCTTTACTTTATAGGAAAGGCTGACGTTCATTATCACACAGGAATTTGGTAACATGAAACGATGCTGATCTGCATTTTTTTCAGGATATTTCCTTGTTATCTCTTCCAGATCATGATGTAAGCATAACAGCCACACATCCAGAAGTGCCGGTTGGTGAGATTCCGTACACGCTGAGTCTGAGAGCTCACTTCCAGTCTGCGTATGGTATCGCCAAGATCGAGTCCAACTGTGACATCACCCGTCTGAAGTACATAGATAGAAACAAGACCAGTGCCAAGGTGAGCGGGACACAAAAAAGTATCAAGGCTCATTTCTTTAGCTGACTAAGGGCTCCTTCACACCGGCCGGATCAGTAATGATCCGCCACATGCACCTCCGTTTGCTCAGCGGGGATCGCTCCGTTGATCCCTGCTAAGCCGGCAGAAGACAGGGCGGTCCCCGCACACTGTGCAGGGACCGCCCTGTCAGCTCCCTGCTCTCCCCTATGGGGGGATCGGATGAACACGGACCATCTGTCCGCGTTCATCCGATCCGATAGACGGAAGGAAAAGTAGGTTTTTCCTCCGGCATACTTTGGCGTATCGGAGCGGGTCGGATGTCAGCGGACATGTCACCGCTGACATCCGCGGCTCCATAGAGAAGCACGGAGCGTCCGTTCAGGTCCGCAAAAAAAACTGGCAGGCGGACCTGAGCGGATGCTCCGTGTGAAAGATCCCTAAATAGGATATCTGCAACAATCTAATACACAGGGCCAGGGTTAAAGTGGAACTAAACCCCACTATCCCTTTCAGCCAAGGAAGCTGCTATCTTGGCCTCTGTTTGATTTGTAACTGCCATGGTGTCTCACATGGGATTAGTTATGACACCAGCCATTTGATGGTATGACACTTTGGTGGAGAGTACAACCAAATGTGACAGTTAGCACTCCTGGCATGCCAGGAATGTAACTGTTTTTTGAAACCTTTACATTGATGGGTTTAGTTCCACTTTAACCACTTAAAGCGTATTTCCGCCCTATTAAAAGTCAGGAGCTACAAAGAGTGTAGCTGCTGACTTCTAATAAACAGACACTCATCTGTCCCACGGTCCAGCGATGTGGGCGTATGAAGCCTCCCTCCTCTCCCCCCTCCTGCCCGGAGTCGTTCTTGGGAACATTTTTCAAAATAGTCATAGGGCCAGATTCACGACGAGTTACGTCGGCGTATCAGTAGATACGCCGTCGTAACTCAGAATCTGCGCCGTCGTATCTTTAATGAATGAATGAATGAATAAATGAAAAACTTATATAGCGCAGCACATGCGAACTGAATCGCCTCTGGGCGCTTGTTGTTCCTGTCTCCTTTGATATCAAAAGAGATGTGTCTTGATCTTTCTCCTAAAAGCTAGGTGATTCTCCTCCAACCGAATGCTGGCTGGTAAAGCGTTCCATAGTCTGGGACCTTGGACCGCAAATCTTCGCTCTCCTTTGGCCTTGTAGTTGGCTTTCGGAACCTGGAGCAGGTTCTGATTGGTGGATCGCAAAACACGATTGGGGTTATGAGCTTTTATTTTTTCGCATAGATATTGGGGAGCATTCCCATGGACACATCTATGCGTAAGACAGAGAGCTTTGAAAGCAATTCTGTCTTTGACTGGTAACCAGTGAAGGGATCTCAGTGAAGGTGAGATGGATTCCCAGGGTTTTTTCCCAGTCACAAGTCTGGCGGCCGTATTCTGAACGACTTGCAGACGAGCGATTTGGTACTTGGGGAGTCCGAGGTAAAGGGCATTTGCATAATCCAGTCTGGAGTTAACAATTGCTCCCACCACGACCGCTAAATCTTCTTTGGGGATGAACGGAGTAAGTCTGCGTAGTAGGCGCAGCAGATGGTGGGATCCGCTGACTACTGACCCTATTTGTGCGTCCATTGTCATAAAGGAGTCAAAAATGACCCCAAGACTTTTGACTTTGGCGCTAGGGGTGATAATTTTGCCCAGAATAGGCGGGGGTGTCCATGCTGTTGAAGGTTGATTCCTGCGCTTGGCATGAAACAGGAGAAGTTCTGTTTTCGCTCCGTTGAGTTTAAGATAACTCTTTGTCATCCAGTCCTCTATCAAAGAGAGGCAGGTCTCTAAATTGAGGTGGTGATCCTTTATGTTGCAGATGCGGAAATAAAGTTGCGTGTCGTCTGCATATGAGTGATAGAGCAGTTTTTGGCTGCTGATAATCTCAAAAAGAGGACGAAGGTAGATGTTAAACAGCACCGGTGACAGAGGCGATCCTTGAGGGACTCCGCATGTTACTGTGCATTTCTCAGATGTGAAATGTCCTAGCTTCACTGTTTGCGATCGGTTTTCCAGAAAAGAGGAGAACCAAGATAAATCGCCTTCTGCGACTCTGGCTACTTCAGCAAGCCGCGTCAGTAACAGTTTGTGGTCTACAGTGTCGAAAGCTGCGCTTAGGTCCAACAGAACCAAAAGACAAGATTCTCCTTCGTCTGCGGCCTCGAGAACATCGTCCCATATTTTGAGCAATGCGGTTTCAGTCCCGTGTCCGGGACGGAACCCTGATTGTAATGGGTCAAGTAGCTTGTGGGTATCCAGATGCTGTTGCAGCTGTTGTACCACTACTTTCCATTACCTTTTGAGAGTACATTGAGGCTTGTTATGGGCCGGCGGTGGAGTGGGTCCTTGGGGTCCAGGGAGGATTTCTTCAGGATGGGTTGGATTATACCCTCTTTCAACTGTGAGGGTACTATGCCCTCCACGAAAGACTGGTTGATAAGCTGCGTGATGGGAGGAGCCAGGATGTAGGCGCATTCCTTCAGCAGTTTTGTGGGGATAATGTCATTTGGCGCTGTGCCATTACGCAGAGTACAAATGACATTCTTAGTGGTCTCAATGGAGATGGGTGCCAAGGTGAACTTACCTGATATAGGAAAATTACTATGGGTGTTGTGTGAGAGGCTGCAGGGGGGACTGGGGGGGGAATTATTTTGCTGAATGCTTTCACGGATCGCCTCGATTTTATTAATGAAGCAATCCGATAGTTCATTGCAAAATTCTTGTGTGTCCGAACTGGGGGCTTCAATGCATCCTGGGTTCATGGTCTGAGTGACCAGCTTGAAGAGTTCGCGGGGGCGGTTTAAGGCACCGTTGATAGCCTTCAGAAAAGTATTTTTTCTTGGCTTGGAAAATTTCTTTGTGGTATTTACTTGTCGCCGCTTTGTAGATGGATAGGTTTAGCTCTGAAGAGCTTCTTTTCCAGGCAGATTCGGCCCTTCTGCGTTCTTGCTTCAGTAACGACAGCTGGTTGTTAAACCAGCTGCGGTTGTTTTTCCGGATGCAGGTTCGTCGTTTCGGCGCTACCAAGTCGGCTGACTGTAGCATGGCCGAGTTTATGGCTTCCAATGTTTCAACGGCCGTTTGATGCGGCTGAGTTGTATTCTATTTTTTTCCTTAAAGTGGTTTTGAAGAGTTTCGAGTGGAGCTTCTTCTGACATCTAGTCCAGTGTGTTGTCACTGGATTTGATGTTTTTGTTGTGGGGGGGATTGTGGAAATGAATTTAATTGCATGGTGGTCTGTCCATGGCAACTTTTCATTTTCCAAAATTTTTATTTCCAGATCTTGTCTGAAAATAAGATCAAGTGTGTGGCCTGAAGCATGCGTGGGCCCACATACTAGTTGCTGTAACCCTAAATCTTCCAGGTGGTCGATACAGGCATCAGCAACGGTGTCTTGTGAGGAATTGGCCCAGAGGTTGAAATCCCCGAGCAGCAACAGGTGTTTGCTGTTGAGGGTGTAAGTGGAGAAGAAATCCGTCCATGGTGATAGCAGCTGCGATTTTGGGCCCGGTGGCCTATAGCAGAGCAGAATGTGGACGGTCTCCTTTGAATTTGTCTGTAGTTGCAGAGTGAGGCCTCGTACACACGATCGGACATATCCGATGAAAACGGTCCGCGGACCATTTCCATCGGATATGTCCGATCGGGAGTTTGATCCGATGGCGTGTACACACCATCGGATCAAATTCCCCGCCGCCGGACGGCGCGGTGACGTGGCGGTGACGTTGACGCTGCCGCGTCACCGCCACGTCACCGCACCAGGAAGTAAAACACTTCCGCGCATGCGCCGAATCCATTCGGCAGCGGCGCGGCGGCGGTGGGGGCCGACATGTCTGCTGGTAAGTGTACTAACCAGCAGACATGTCGGGCGGACAGATTCCACCGGATAGATTTCAAAGCATGCTTTGAAATCTGTCGGGTGGAGAAATCTGTCCGCTAGCCCATACACACGAGCGGAGATGTCTGCTGAAACGGTCCATCGGACCGTTTTCAGCGGACATATCCCCTCGTGTGTACGCCGCCTAAGGGTTTCCATGAATGGAAGAGGGTTTTGAAGGGCTGGTTTTGTGATTGCAAGATGAGTCTTGTGGATCACTGCCAGGCCTCCCCCTCTTTGCCCTATTCTGTTTTCCGTGATAATACGATAGTTTTCTGGCACCAGTTCTCCTAGAATGGTGTTACAGTCGGCTGCGAGCCAGCTCTCTGTAATAAAGAGGCAGTCTAAATCGTGTTGTAGAATGAAATCATGGATTTCAAGTCTGTGTTTTACTGCCGATCTTGTGTTGATCAAAGCACATGAAATGTGCTTAGGCTGGGGTAAACGGCTAAAATTTTTGATGGTCGATCGTCGATCGATCCTCAAAAGTTGCTCCATTCTTAGGGTCTTTTTGGTGATGGCTGGCAGTATTGCGGCGCAACTCCTCAGATCCCAAATGGTTTCTGCAGAGTACCGCAGATTAGCCATGGTAGCCATTCACCGGGGGCAAAGTAGTTATTTTTTTTGGTGACGATGGGGGGAGGATTCAGTGAATCCTCCCAGCTTGATCCAGAGGAAGGCAAAAAAACCCTAGCCGTGCTGTGCCAATTTGCTTTGGTAGGGGAAAAAATTCCTTCCTGATCCCTGAACGGCGATCGGGCGAAACCCCTGGATCAAGTGTTATTAAGTTATGAAACAGGGGGGTGAGAGCTGTCACTGCTGCTGGGGTGTACCAAGATGGCCGCCGACCGGGAGCAGGACAAGGGACCCAGGCTGGTGTGTAGTCAGCTGGATGGACTGGGGTGGGGGTGGACTGGTTGTTGAGGGGTGGATGAGTCCTGCAGGGGGCTGGGGGCGAACTCCTGGGAGGTTTCTGGTGACTTGGAGGGGATTCTGTGTGTGAAATGCGGCGCGGTGTTAGGCCGCAGGTGAAGCCGCGGACTTTCCTGGATCGCGGCCCCGCGTTTGAGAGAGGCCTGGCGCGGAGGTCCCGAAAAATGTCCTGGAATGGCGAAAATTGCCGTGGAGAGGTGGCAGGAGGGTGCCTCTGATGGTGATGGCTGTATGGGGGGCGTATGGAACAGAGTAAAGGAGCGGGGGAGCGGCTGGTTGTTGGGGGGGGGCCGGAGCTGGAGGAAGCGGATCGCGGGGGAGTTGTTTCTCCGCTGGGGGAGATTAGGCTGCCGCCGTGGCTGTCCTAACAAGGACGGCCACCTACGGGTCCTGGGGAGGTGTAGATCGCCCTGAGTAGCAGGGGCTTACCTGGAGGGTGAGAAGCGGCCAGGGAAGGCGGATGAGAAGGCCTGCTGAGGCGGGGGGATGGGAAACCCTGCCTGTCTGGAGCCCAGGAGCCACACGCCCTACTGGTAGGTACGTGCGCCGATTACTACTGGGACAGTTCTCGCCCTGGGGGAGGGTCACTCTTTCAGACCCAACAGGAAGAGCTCCTGGAAAGTGAGATACGCTTAAATATTGTTAAGATACGACCAGCATACGTCTCCTACGCCGGCGTATCTTAACTGCATATTTACGCTGGCCGCTAGGGGCGTTCCCGCTGATTTACGCCTAGCATATGTAAATCAGCGAGATACGACTATTCACGAACGTACGCCCGGCCGACGCAGTAAAGTTACGCTATTTACGTAAGGCGTTTGCGTTTTTCAGATTTTACGTCATTTGCGTAACTTGTCCGTAAATGGGGCTGTGTGTCAGTTACATTCACGTCGAAACCAATGTGTCTTAGCATCGTAATTTGGAGTATGCGCACTGGGATACGTCCACGGGCGGCGCATGCGCAGTTAGTAAAAAACGTCATATACGTGGGGTCACACTTAATTTACATAAAACACGCCCACCTCTTACACCTTTGTTTTCGGCGGACTTACGCCGACCCATTTACGCTACGCCGCCGTAACTTAGCTTGGTGAATACAGCATTTGCCTCGCTAATTTACGGCGGCGTAGCGTAAACAAGATACGCTGCGCCCGCACAAAGTTACGGCGGACTATGTGAATCTGGCCCATAGTGTGTATGCGCGAGATGGAGCACATGGTGCCATGCAGATCATCTCATGCATGTGCCATATGACAAAGACCCCCCCCCCCCCCCCCCCCCGATATCTCGCAATATGACTTGGGCTGCTGGTAGTTGTAGTCCCCCAGGCACCCTGCCCAGTCAGGCACACAATTTTCAGACGTGCACTTTGCACGTTGTTTTGTATTTTTATTGTGGGGATTAAACTTTGACTGGGATTGGATAGTTATGAGATGCCCAGTTGATTGCAGAAATTGTTAGGGACTGAGGAACTACATCAACCTCCTGTATATACACAACTTCCTTCAGCACAACTTGACTCTTGTTCTCACACTCCAGCACTTGACTTGACTCCTGAGCTCACGCTCCGGCATTTTACTTTGCTCTTGAACTCCAGGACCAGCTAGCACTGATATGCAGGCCCAAAGTAAATGCCCTTTGTAAGCAGGGACCGCGGGCCCATTTGGCATTGCAAGAATGTAGGTAGTCCCAATGCTAGCTATCCACATGGCTACTGCTCCCAGTACCACCTCTTCAGGCCCTGCCAGCTCTCCTGATTGCAGCTGTCTCTCTCCACTGCCACCACAGTCCACTCCACTGGCTCTGCACCCATCCCAGACTTCAATCTCCCAGTCCTCTAAGGCTGTGTGTCACTCACCAGCTCTCTTGGCTGCGACCTGTTGTTCCTCCCCGGAGACTTTGCCTGGCAGTGCTCTCCTGCTGTCCTCTCCTTGCTCCTGTGTCACTTGTCCAGGACACCTCTGTGTGTCTTGAGGGGTCCTGTCTGCACCCGAACCCCAAGCCCATGATTACCCCCCCCCCCCAAGGCTCCCTCCAAGGCCACAACAGCTTAACACTCCATCTCCAGCTTCCACCCCAATAACTTCTCCCCAGCTGGGCTGACCCTGAGTATATAAGGAGGCCTGCCCTCTGCCAATCCAAGTTGGGGATTGGTCAGGGCGCCTAAGAATTCTCCAGGCAGCTCCACCTCTCCTCTCCTCCTTCCTTTCCAGAACATTCCAGCATATTCTGGAAAGAAGTGGAAGGTCTCAGTGACGCTGCCTGTGAGTCACCAGCTCTGCCTGCGTCACTCCCAACCCAGAACCAGAAGAAGCCAAGCCTGACAATTTACCTATCCTACACAAAAAAATCCTATTCTAACATCTAGAAATCTAGAAGGTGCTACGTAACATTGTATGGCGCATAAGTGAGATGAACCGCATGATGTAAGACGTTCCACCTTGCACATGCACAATACTTCGAGATCTTGTGAGATCTCACAGATTAGGTAAAGGAAGGCACTGATGACATAATTGCCGGTACCTTTTCCCTTCACTTCCTGTCCCATAACCAAAACAGGAATGAGAGCAAATCCCACTGAGGAAACTCCTGGAAATCACGCGGTTCAAAAGAGCTAGTGTCCTCATTGGAAGATTTCCTCTTTATTCCTGTTCTGGGGACAACCTAAATTTTTTATTTCACTTGACACATGACAAATGGAGAAGGTGAATTCCCCTAATAGAGGCACAGACCACAATAAAACCTGACAGACATTTAGGGTTGCCACCTGTCCGGTTTTGACCCGGACAGTCCGGGTTTGGACACATGTGCCCTGGTTTCCATCAACCGGAAACCCGGGCATGGCGGGCACACATATAAATCGTCCTGCGGCAGCTGGATCTCTGGCTCCGGCCACAGCAAACATCTAGAGGGGTGCGGTGCATCATGATCATCCTGTGCCGGTCACATACTGGTCACACACTGCCTGAAAACATCGGCGCGCAGTTGTGTGTCTGAGCTCAGCTCAGCAAAGGGCATTGGCGGGTGTCCCGTGATTGGCCGAGCAGGCTGCATGTCATGGCAACCCTAAAGTCATGTGCGGGACGGATCGGACGGCACAATGTGCTGTGATAATATCCAACGTATCTAACTCAAAAGATGATTATAAAATGGATATTGGCACAGCACATTGTGGAATGGATTTACACCTCTATTCATACACTATTATATGTGTGTGTGTGGAGATTGAACAGTATGGGCCAGATTCAGGTAGAGTTATGCCGGCGTATCAGTGATACGCCGGCATAACTCACACTTTGCGCCGGCTTATCTGTTTTCTGTATGCAGAAAACAAGATACGCCCGTTTGCTGCAAAGATCCGACAGGCGTAATTGTATTACATCGTCGGATCTTAAATGCAGTTTTAAGATGGCCGCCGGGGGTGTTCCCGCTGATTTACACCGAGAATATGTAAATCAGCGAGATACGGCAATTCACAAACGTATGCGGGCCCGACGCAGTCACTTTACAACGTTTACGTAAGGGTTTTCCCGGCGTAAAGATAAAGCAACAAAAAGCAGGCGCATCCTATGTTAAGTATGGACGTCGTGACCGCGTCAAATTGGAAAAGTTTTACGTCGTTTGCGTAACTCAACCGTAATGCGGATTGACGTCATTGACGTTCACGTCGAAAACACTGTCATAATTTGGAGCATGCGCACTGGGATACATTGATGGCTGGCGCATGCTCAGTACGTTCGCCGCGGGATCGCGCCTATTTTAAATACTACACGCCCCCTACCTGCCCAATTAGAATTCCGCCGGCCCAACTTTAGGAGCAAGTGCTTTGTGAATACAGTACTTACGCGTAAAGTTTCGGCGGTGTAACGTAATTGAGAAACGTTACACCGGAATAAAGAACCGCTCGCCATCCTGAATCTGGCCCTATGTATGTTTAAATAAGATTGGAGTGTATTAATACTTGGATTATCCTTGGGGGTTTCCACCATCATTCACAATTATTGAGGTTGTGTTGCATTTTTTCAATTGTTATTTTTTGGGGTTTTTAAGGGGAGCACTGATATAAGGGAATTCTGATCTAAGGGTTTTCCTATATGGGGGGCCCCTGTATTATGGAGGTCATAATACTGACCCCTATATTAAGTGGGTGACACTGCCGCATTATTTCTCTCCTCCAGGTCTTTAAAATCTTATAGGGCCAGATTCTCATAGAATTTCGCTTGCGTATCGTAAGCCATTTACACTACGCCGCCGCATCGTACTAGAGCAAGTGCCGTATTCTCTAACCATTTGCTCCGTAGTTTGCGTTGGCGTAGCGAAAATGGCCCAGCGTAAGCCCGCGTAATTCAAATGAGGCGGCTTGTATTTAAATTAAGCGCGCCCCCGCGTCGAACGAACTGCGCATGCGCCGGCCGGGGAAAAAGCCCAGTGCGCATGCTCCAGCTCACGTCGGAAAGCGTCGTTGAAACCGACATCAAAACGACGTGATCGTCACTACGAAATGCCCCTATTCGCGAACGAGTTAGTAAAACGACGTAAGCGACGGAAAAAGCCGACGCTGACCCGACGCCATACTTAACATGGCATCCGACGGTACTTCATAAGGTTACTCCACATAGAAGCCGGGGTAACCTTACGCGGACGAAAACGACGTACGCGACGACGGGGCGGTGTTAAAGCGATCGGGAATCGGCGTACTAGCCTCATTTGCATATGCAAATGAGAAAACAACGTAAAGGCCACCTAGTGGCCGGAGTTATCATTACAACTATGATCCGCAAGTGTAATGGTTTTACACTTGTCGGATGTTGAAGCGTATCTATGCAAAAGTGATGCTAAGCATCACGCGCATAGATACGAGGCAAAAAAAACGGCGATACGACGGGGTATCTGAGATACTCCGTCATATCGTGCTGAGAATCTGGCCCATAGAGTGTAGCACAAAAAAGTTTGCCGTGTGCCGCTAAAGTGTTCAGGTTTGGCTTTTCAATCATTTCAATCTCTCTTCACAGTGGCCAAAACAAAGAAGTTGGCTTTACTTTAAGTTGGACAGAAAATGTTCAAACTATTATGTTATTTCCCCTTTTGCAGGTGTCATTAGCGAAGGGGCACAAGTTTGATCGGGATGTGGAATTTTTGGCTTATTACATGGATGTAAACAAACCCAGCGTCATTGTGGAGGCGGGGCTTGGATCTACAGATGCTGCTCAAGAATCAGGACTGACTTCATCAGGTGACAAAATAAACTGATGTGACATCTACATGTAGCGATACCCTCTCAAGGGCCGCTGGTTGATTTGGGATCGGCGTATTTAGTTACCTTTAGGCCGGTTTCACACCTTTGCGAATTGGTTGCGGCTTAAACCGCATCTAATACGCAGAACATTTCTAAATACATTGTTTTCAATGAGGCTGGTTCACATATGTGCGATGCATTCGCACTGCGCATTGCAGAAAAAACGTGCAGATTTTATGTCTTGCGGTGCGGCTCAGGTGCGAATTCAGTCCCATTATCTTCTATGGGTACGCAGCTGATTCGCAGATGTGTTCATTTCTCTTCAGGATTTCTCTCATTCAGCTCAATACACTTCTCCCCCACTCTCCTCTCACCCAGAACTTCTCCCAGGTCTCCAAATTCGCAGCAAAAATGTTGCTAATCTGCTGAACACTTCCCTTATCTATCTGCAGAGATTACAGAGCTGAAATTTGCATGCACTAATGTTTTTATCGGCGTGTCACCTCTCTTAGCATGTCTAGGGGTATGATGAAAGCAGGTTAAGTGAGCAATGATCGAATGTCCAGTCAGCGAGATGTCGTTTTCTGTGCTTTTATTCTGCCAACACGGCAACAGGTAACTTCAGGTGAAGACAGGATAGTGATGAAGAAGAAGTTGCAGATTCAGGCCTCAGTAATGTAGAAGCAGTCCTGCTTCAATTTTCACACTCTCAATACATCGCCACTCCAGCCGGAGTGGGTATAGAGACCCCGGACAGTCTCTCTCACAGAACTGGCAGCTGGGATGCTCGGAACCCTGAGAAGGAAACAAACCTCTGCCACAGGCTTTGCTCAGTAGAACTTAGGAGAAGTGTCTCTGCCACAGGCCCTGTCTCTGGAATACGGCGTGACGGAGCAATTCCTACTCAGTAAGACATCTGATTGATCAGATAGTTCACAACTTTCCAGGTCACTGACTGACAGGTTGCCAAATAACAAACTCCCAGTATTCAGTTACCTCGATCCCGATGGTTCGCCAAGGCCCTGTTGGATCCCCTGCCTCCGGGCTCTCCTCAGACTGACTCCCCACCGAACAGCACAACTCGCTTGGGATCTTCTCAAAAGAGTGGGGTCCCAGTAAGTTACTGGGGCCGCTTTGCAGCTTCAGAAACTCCACGTAGCACGTGCGGCCCGGCCTGGTAGGCCATCTCGCCGGGGCCCGTGATGTGCGCACACCCTGAAGGTGAGTGCTGCACCCGGAACCAACCTCAAACAAACTCCTGACGCTCAGACGGCGTCCTAAAGAAGTACCCTCCCCCAGCTTGCCCCGCGAGACAAAACCTCCTCTAATTGGCTGCTGGCAAGAAGGCGCTGTCGCTGATCCCCACTGCTGCCACCTGTCGTTCCGAGATGGAAAAGCATCATTGAAACACAGGGTGAAACAACAGGGCAGCACAGCACTAAACTAGCACAATTACATGGATGAGAGCTAAATTAGCCTCTCAATCCTCTAAGAAGTACAGGGGTGCTACACACTCCCCCCACTTGAATTGACACTGTCCCCAGTGTCCTAACATGGCATTCAAGCCTGAATGCTGGCCTGATCTGTGTGACAGGGGAAAAATGAGAAAAATAAATAGACAATAGACAACTTTAAATTGTACAAATATTAGCTTCATTGAATACTACAGGAAAAACTATGGAATTACACACAAACTATCTAAACAATCCTGACTATCTAAACTGCCCCATTCTCCGGCAATGTTGATAGTGGGTCCACAATCCTGAAAAGAAGGAAGGGGAAAAAAAACAAAAGAAGGAAAAATACACACATAGGGCCAGATTCTCATATATTTTCGGCGGCGTAGCGTAAGCCATTTACACTACGCCGCCGCTGCGTACTAGAGCAAGTGCTTTATTCTCAAAGCACTTGCTCCGTAGTTTTCACCGGCGTCTCGTAAATTGCCAAGCGTAAACCCGCGCAATTCAAATGGGGCGGCTTGTATTTAAAATGGCGTCCGACGGCACCCGACGGCATCCGATGGAACTTCGTAAGGTTACTCCACATAGAAGCTGGGGTAACCTTACGAGTCCGTAAACGACGTACGCGACGACGGGGCGGCGTAAAAGCGTTCGGGAATCGCCGTACTAGCCTCATTTGCATATGCAAATGAAAAAACAGAGAAACCCAGGTGCCGGCAATGCACAAAGCAATTGTAGAGAGAAAATGTTTGGACAGCCGCACTCTGGAAAAACATTCTCGGTTGCCTTTATTTGGTAAAAGTAATCAAACACCACACATCACAGCAAAGACAGGGGCATACAGCTGACGTTTCGCACTACAATCAGTGCTTACTCATAGCTAGCATGTAAGAAAATGCACAAATTGAAAATGACTATAAGTTTGTATAAAAAAAGAAGTAAAGTGTCTGGGCCAGATTCATGTAGAGCGGCGTAAAGTTGTGCGGGCGTAGCGTATCTCAGATACGCTACGCCGCCGTAAATTAGAGAGGCAAGTGCTGTATTCACAAGGCACTTGCTCCTTAAGTTACGGCGGTGTAGCGTAAATAGGCCGGCGTAAGCCCGCCTAATTCAAATGTGTTTCAGGCGGGCGTGTTTTACCCAAATGAAGTGTGACCCCACGTTTTTTTAAACTGCGCATGCGCCAGCCGTGAACATATCCCAGTGCGCATGCTCCAAATGATGTCGAAAAAAATCATTGAAAACAACGTGAATGTAATTGACGCCCAGCCCCATTCACGGACGAGTTACGCAAACGATGTAAAATGTAAAAAATTGGACGCGGTCCCGACGTCCATACTTAACATTGGCTGCGCCATCTTTTTCTAGGAATATCGCCTTACGTAAACTGCAAATCTGTACTGCGATGGCCGGGCGTACGTTCGTGAATCGGCGTATCTAGCTAATTTGCATATTTTCGGCGTAAACCCACTAGCGGCCAGCGTAAATATGCAGTTAAGATACGACGGTGTAAGAGACTTACGCCGGATGTATCTTAGCAAGATTTAAGCGTATCTCGTTTCGAGAATACGCTTAAAGAGACGGCGGCACATGCCCGGCGGGTACAATCGCCGCCGGGCACACGCGATCGCTTATTACAGAGCGGGGAACGGGAGGTATGTGTGTAAACACACAGCTCCCGGGCCTGTCAGCGGGGGAAACGCTGATCTTCTGTTCATACAATGTATGAACAGAAGATCAGTGATTTCCCCTAGTGAGGCCATCCCCCCATACAGTTAGAACACACCCAGGAACACACTTAACCCCTTCCGCGCCCCCTAGTGTTAACCCCTTCACTGCCAATGGCATTTTTATAGTAATACAATGCATTTTTATAGCATTGATCGCAATAAGAATGCCAATGGTCCCAAAAATGTGTCAAAAGTGTCCAAAGTGCCCGCCATAATGTCGCAGTACTGAAAAAAAATGCTGATCGCCGCCATTACTAGTAAAAAAAATATTAATAAAAATGCCATAAAACTACCCCCTATTTTGTAAACGCTATGGGCCAGATTCATGAAAGGTTACGCTGGCGGATCGAGTGATCCGCCAGCGTAACAGTGGCTTTGAGCCGGCGTTTCTGTTTTCTGTAACCAGAAAACAAGAAACGCCGGGTTGAAGTTCCGATGCGATGAGCGTAACTGAGTTTCGCCATCGCATCTTTACTTCAATTTAAAAATGGCGCCGGGGGCGTTCCCGCCGATTTACGCTAAAAAAATATGTTAATGAGCGGAAATCGGCAATTCACGATCGAAATCCGGCGCGACGCAGTGACGTTACGACGTTTCCGGACGGGATACGCGGCGCATAGTTATACCTACATGGGGTTGGAGTATCCTATGTTAGGTATAGGCGTCGTCATCGCGTCGGGAAAAAAAAAAAAAAACGTTGCTTGCGTAAAACGGTCATGAATGGGAATGTGACGTCATTGACGTTCATTCACAGATTTTGGAGCATGCGCACGGGGATGTTTTGACACTCGACGCATGCGCAGTACGTCGGCGGCGGGATCGCGCGTAGTTAGCATACTACACGCCCCGTACCCGCGACATTTGAATTCCGCCGGCTCATTTGCGATGCGCTGCCGCAACTTTAGGAGCAAGTGCTTCGTGAATGACAGCACTTGCTCCTAAAAATTCGGCAGCGCAACGCAAATCAGAAGCGTTACTCCAGAGCAAAGATGCTCTGGAATACGTGAATCTGGCCCTATAACTTTTGCGCAAACCAATCAATAAACGCTTATTGCGATTTTTTTAACGAAAAATATGTAGAAGAATACGTATCGGTCTAAACTGAGGAAAATTTTTTTATGTATATTTTTGGGGGATATTTATTATAGCAAAAAGTAAAAAATATTTCATTTTGAGATGATCAAATACCACCAAAAGAAAGCTCTATTTGTGGGAAAAAAAGGACGCCAATTTTGTTTGGGAGCCACATCGTACGACCGCGCAATTGTCAGTTAAAGCGACGCAGTGCCGAATCACAAAAAGTGCTCTGGTCATTGGGCAGCAATATGGTCCGGGGGTTAAGTGGTTAAAGGAATTTTTCATTTTAAAAAAAATTTAAGTATCATTAAAATCACTGCTCCTGGAGCAGTGATTTCAATAATGTTTAGATTAAAAAATAAAAAATATTAAAAAATTCCTTTAAATATTGTACCTGCTGGGTGTCTATAGTTTGCCTGTGAAAATGTCTTTGAGAACCCGGGTCTTGCCTGAGGGAACATGTATCAATGGAAAAAAGTTTTAAAAAACGTTAATTTTTTCAGGAGTCCTGCTCCATTGACACATGTTCCGTTGGGCAAGACCCGGGTTCTCAAAGACGTTTTCCAACAATAACTTGAATATTGGTCTTTCAAATTATCGTTTTTGAATTCGAACGTTCGAGTCCCATAGACTTCAATGGGGTTCTAAATGTTCGATCGAACGGGTGGTCTGTTCGAACGTTCTGGTGCGAACCGAACGCGGGGGTGTTCGGCTCATCCCTACCAGCCACACAGATCGCTCACATGCAGTGGAGCCACTGGTCAAAGTACTGGCAACACTCCATTTCCTTGCCAGTGGCTCGTTCCAGCATACAAGTGGAGTGGTGGCTGGGATGTCACAATCCACCATGAGCAGATGTGTGCACCAGGTTGTCCCTGCAATCCCCAGACGCATGTCCCACCACATCATCAGACCCAACCATGAGCATCTGCGGCAGAAGGCAATGCAGGATTTCTACAGAATTGCCGGATTCCCACGCACCATTGGGGCCATTGATTGCACACATGTGGCACTACAGCCCCCCTCTGCCACAGAGCACATGTACCGCAATCGTAAGCATTGGCATTCCATCAACGTACAGGTGATAGCAGATGCCAAATACCTCATGTGGCACGTCCGTGCCAAACACCCCGGGTCCAGCCCAGCAGCTACATATACCGTCAAAGCAACATCCCAACAGAATTCGAACAGAACGTGGACAGGGACAGCTGGCTGGTTGGTGAGTGACATGGGAATCAGGCATGAGTGTCCGACCTCATGATGCACACATCACAAGGGGCACATGCACGGCTAACATCCTCCTGTCTTTTCCCTTCCAAGTGACTCGGCATATGCACTTGGGCCCCATCTTCTGACTCCATTCCGGAATCCCCAAACCAGAGGAGAGAGAAAATACAATGAACCACACATACGTACCCGTGCAGTGGTGGAGCGCACATTTGGCCTCCTGAAGTCCCGTTTCCGATGCCTGGATAAGTCCGGGGGGGGGGGGGGGCCCTGTTGTATTCCCCAAACTTTGTGTGCAAGATCATCGGTGCATGTTGTGTGCTGCACAACTACGCTGTGAGAAAGGGCCTGGATATTGACATATGTGATGACCTGACCCCTCAACCACACAGTCCCCCCTGCCTGAGGCTACCCATTCTGCTGATGGAACAGCAGTCAGGAGGTGCCACGTGGAACGTATCTTTGCGCGTTAAACACACACATTCATCATGGCACACGGACAATGCACGCATGCACACCACTGTGGTCCCTAGATCACACACACCACATCCACCTCAAATTGGTTTAGCCCAAGTCCACCATGCAGGACTTGGGAGCAGCAACGCCACGCCAAGGCACCAATTATGTCGCTGTCCATTCATACCACATTCACACGGTCGTCACCCCCACATTCACACACCAGTCACACTGTAGCCTGCACTACTGACCGTGTGCTGGGTCTACAAACAAAAAAAACTCATAACATGAGCATATTAAAAAAAAAAAAAAAAAAAAAAAAACTCATAACCTGAGTATGTAGAAAAGAAAACAAAAACTCATAACCTGAGCATCCAAAAAAAAAGGCACTCATCTACCCTGTCTTGGGCCACGCCTGGTGCCACGGCCCCGGCTCCTCAGCTGCATGGTGGGAGCCTCAGGTGGGGAGGGGGGATCAGGAGGAGGAGGAGCATCCCCTGGTCTCTCCCTGGCTGGCTGCCTGCCCTCCAGGGTGAGGGCTATGCGGGTGAGGACCGCATTGGTCTCGGCCTGCAGCAGCCTTGACTGCCTCCCCTCTGCCTGGATGGCAGCAGTATTGTCCCGTACGGCCTCTGCCAGGGTCTGGACCTCTGCCACGAGGCCTGCTGTGGTGGCCTGCAGATCCCCCAGGCAGGTGACCACAGCAGCACAGTTGCCACTGACATCCTGGAGACTGTCATTGATGTTGGCAGAGGAGGCCATGCTGTCTGCCACTCGCCGAATCTGGACAGCAACCTCACCCAGATGACGGGTCTGGCGGGCCTGATCCCTCGCGAGATGTTCCAGGAGGAACTCAGACACCCCCCTAGTCTTCCTGAGGCCAGGAGAGGCTTGGGGCCGTCGATATGGGGAGGCCCTTGAGGGGGTAGAACTGTTGGAGGAGGACCCTGATGGGCTTCCTCTGATGGGGGTGGAGGTCAGAGAGGGTCCGGCCAAAGGGGGAGACTCCTCCAAGTACAGAACCACATCTTGGTCCGAAATGACCTGCTCCTCCTCAGGAGGAGAGGTGTGGGCACTCCCCTCCACCGCTGACTCATGGCTTCCCAGGGGGTCATGCTCGGAAAGATGTTCGGGGGATGGTGTGGGATGGCCACTGGCAGCAGATGGCCCAGCTTCCTCCAGCACATCTGTGGATGACACAAAACATTCACATGTTGGTGGACCCACACACTTGTCACATGTCCCCTTGCACCCCCTCACATGCTAAACACCAGATAGGAGATAAAACACACTTACCTGTCCTCAAGGCATCCTCAACGGAGTTAACGCCCTCCACTCCCTCCACTTGATGCCTGTGGAGACACTGGGCAATCACCTGCTCATCAGGAGTGAGCGTCATAGTAGTAGTGGCTGGTCCCCCTCCTGTGCCACTGGCATGCCTCCTTATCCTGCCCAGCTTCACTCGGACCAGGCGACGGAGGTCATTTATTTTTTTCTGAATGTCCTTGGAGGTCCGTACCTCATGTCCCAAGAGATTGACCTCTGATGTTATCTGCAACAGGATCTCTTCCTTCCTGGCCTTACTAGTGGCGCCACTCTTTGCACCATGGAGGTACTTATTATACCTGGAAATGGCCCTGATGATAACCTGCTTCTCCTGGTATGAGAAATTCTTCTTCCTCCTCTCCTTCTCAGTAGCTGGAGCAGACATGGTTCTAAACCAAACAGCAAACAAAAGTACCTTGCTTCAGGAATTGTAGAAAGAAAATGTTTGGACAGCCGCACTCTGGAAAAACCTTCTCGGTTGCCTTTATTTGGTAAAAGTAATCAAACACCGCACATCACAGCAAAAATCAACCAGTGCTTACTCATAGCTAGCATGTAAGAAAATGCACAAAAAATATATAGTATCAAACAAAGAATCATGTGATCGACATCAACCAATAATTCAAACTTCTCAATTGAATGAGAATCTATTTCATGTGTCAGTTAATTAATTGGATACCACTTATGGGTGTAGACACACTTGAGAACCATTTACCTTTTGAAACATGGGGCTGTAAACAGAAAGTGAAAAGAAAGGAAAATCCTTGTACTATGTGTATAGAAAATAAATGAGGTGTAAACATAAAGTAGTGAAGTAAAAATAAAAAAATAAATGAACTGTGTTTATATTATAGTGACATTGGGCTAGATTCAGTAAAGAGTTACCTGATACGCCGGCGTAACTCTGAGTGAGTGGGGCGTATCTATACGCCTTAATTCTTAGAATCAGTTACGCATAGATTTGTGTTAGATCCGACCAGCGTAAGTCACTTACGCCGTCGTATCTTAGTTGCATATTTACGCTGGCGTTTCCTTCGATTTACGCGTCGAATATGTACGCCGATTCACGAACATAGTTGCGGCCGGCGTATCAATTTGCGTAGTTTACGTTAGGTTTACGTCCGGCGTAAAGTTATCCCTACTATATGAGGCGCAGCCAATGTTAAGTACGGATGTCGGGACAGCGTCATATTGTACGTCGTTTGCGTAAGTCGATTCAGAATGGGGCTGGGCGTAAGTTACGTTCACGTCGTTTTCATTGACTATTTGCGATGTGATTTGGAGCATGCGCACTTGGATACGTTAACGGCCAGCGCATGCGCAGTTCGTTGGGCGCATCGTTTATGTCGGGTCACGATTAGTTTACATACAACACGCCCCCTACCTGCCCAGTTTGAATTAAGCGCGGATACGCCGGCCCATTTACGCTACGCCGCCGCAACTTACGGAGCAAGTGCTTTGTGAATACAGCACTTGCCTGTAAAAGTTGCGGAGGCGTAGCGTAAATGGGATACACTACGCCCGCACAAAGATAGGCACATCTACCTGAATCTAGCCCATAGGGCTAGATTCATATAGAATCGCCTATCTTTGTGCGTGCGTAGCGTATGCTTTTTACACTTTGCCCCAGCAACTTTTACAGGCAAGTGCTGTATTCACAAAGCACTTGCCTGTAAAGTTGTGGCGGCGTAGCGTAAATGGCCCGTCTTAATTCAAATTGGGCGGGTAGGGGGCGTCTATTATTTAAATGAAGGGCGATCCCGCACCGAACATACTACGCATCCGCCGGCCGTGAAAGTTTTCAAGTGCACATGCTCCAAATCACGTCGCAAATTGTCAATGAAAGCGACATGAACGTAACTTACGCCCAGCCCCATTCTGAATCGACTTACGCAAACGACGTCTGTCCCGTCGTCCATACTTAACATTGCCTGCACCTCATATAGCAGGGATAACTTTAGGCCAGGCATAAGCCTAACGTAAACAGGCCAAATTCTCAAAAGAGATACGACGGTGTATCTCAAGAAACACCGGGCCAGATTCTCAGATATTTGCCTTGGCGTAGCATAAGCCTTTTACACTACGCCACCGCAACGTAACAGAGCAAGTGCCATATTCTCCATGCACTTGCTCCGTAGTTTGCGTTGGCGTAGTGAAGGCCGCGTAATTCAAAGGGGGCGGCTTGTATTTCAATTAAGCGCGCCCCCGCGTTGATCGAACTGCGCATGCACCGGCCGGGGAAAAAGCCCAGTGCGCATGCTCCAGCTCACGTCGGAAAGCGTCGCTGAAACCGACGTCAAAACTACGTGATCGTCACTACGCAATGCCCTATTCGCGAACGAGTTAGTAAAACGACGTAAGCGACGGAAAAAGCCGACGCTGACCCAACGCCATACTTAACATGGCATCTGACGGCACCTGATGGCATCCGACGGTACTGCGTAAGGTTAACCCTCATATTAGCAGGGGTAACCTTACGTGGACGAAAACGACGTACGGGGCGGCGTAAAAGCGATCGGGAATCGGCGTAGTAGCCTTATTTGCATAGGCAAATGAGAAAATAACGCAAAGGCCACCTAGTGGCCGGAGTTGTCATTACAACTACGATCCGCAAGTGTAATGGTATTACACTTGTCGGATCTTCAGGCGTATCTATGCCAAAGTGATTCAAGGAATCACTCGCATAGATACCCGGCCAAAAAAACGGCGATACGACGGGGTATCTGAGATACTCCGTCGTAGCGCCTCTGAGAATCTGGCCCACCGTCGTATCTCTGTTTTTTTGCCCGGGTATCAATGCGTCTGATTCCTAGAATCACTTACGCATAGATATGGCGTAGATCCGACAGGTGTAAAACACTTAGGGCCAGATTCTCAGAGGCGCTACGACGGGGTACCTCAGATACCCCGTCGTATCGCCGTTTTTTTCCCCGGGTATCTACGCGAGTGATTCCTAGAATCACTTTGGCATAGATACGGGTGAAGATCCGACAAGTGTAATACAATTACACTTGCGGATCGTAGATGTAATGACAACTCCGGCCACTAAGTGGCCTTTACGTTGTTTTCTCATTTGCCTATGCAAATGAGCCTAATACGCCGATTCCCGAACGCTTTTACGCCGCCCTGTCGTCGCTTACGTCGTTTTCGTCCGCGGAAGGTTACCCCTGCAAATATGTGGAGTAACCTTACGCAGTACCGTCGGGTGCCGTCGGATGCCATGTTAAGTATGGCGTCGGGTCAGCGTCGGCTTGTTACGTCGTTTTACTAAGTCGTTCGCGAATAGGGCATTGCGTAAGTGACGATCACGTCGTTTTGACGTCGGTTTCACCGACGCTTTCCGACGTGAGCTGGAGCATGCGGACTGGGCTTTTTGCCCGGCCGGCGCATGCACAGTTCGATCGACGCGGGGGCGCGCTTAATTTAAATACAAGCCGCCTCCTTGAATTACGCGCCCTTAAGTGTAAGGCCGCGTAATTCAAGGGGGCGGCTTGTATTTAAAAAACGGCCATTTACTCTACGCATCCGCAAACTACGGAGCAAGTGCTTGGAGAATACGGCACTTGCTCAGTTAAGTTGCGGCGGCGTAGTGTAAATGGCTTACGCTACGCCAGGGCAAATCTATGAGAATCTGGCCCTTAGACCGTCGGATCTTAGATGTAATTCCTTCGCTGGCCGCTAGGTGGCCTTTACGTTGATTTCTCATTTGCTTATGCAAATGAGCCTAATACGCAGATTCCCGAACGTTTTTACGCCGCCTCGTCGTCGTTTACGTCGTTTCCGTAAGCGTAAACCTACCCCTGCTATATGAGGGGTAGGCTTACGAAGTTCCGTCGTATGCCATGTTAAGTATGGCGTCGGGTCAGCGTCGTCTTTTTCCGTCAGTTACGTCATTTAACTAAGTCGTTCGCGAATAGGGAATTGCGTAAGTGACGATCACGTCGGTTTCATCTACGTTTTCCGACGTGAGTTGGAGCATGCGCACTGTTTTTTTTTTTTGCCCGGCGCATGTGCAGTTCGTTCGGTGCGGGGGCGCGCTTAATTTAAATACAAGCCGCCCCCTTCGATTTACGCGGGGATACGCCGGGCCATTTACACTACGCCGCCGCAAGTTACGGAGCAAGTGCTTTGAGAATACGGCACTTGCTCCAGTAAGTTGCGGCGGCGTAGTGTAAATGGCTTACGCTACGCCGACGTGGATTGTACCAGAATCTGGCCCAATGACGTAAACAGATACGCCGGGCGCACGTTCGGGAATCGGCGTATACGCTCATTTGCATATTTTAGACGGGAACGCCACCTAGCGTCCAGCCTAAAATATGAAAATAAGATTCAACGGCGTAAGAGACTTATGCCAGTTGGATCTAATGGAAATCTATGCGTTTCTAATTCTATGAATCGGTTGCATAGATAGGAGGGCTCAGACGCAGAGATAAGACGGCTTATCTCCTTCCTGAATCTGGCCCATAGTGTGATAAAGTTAAATTCAGTGGAGTGAAATTAAGTTGAATCCAAATATGTGTGACATTGGGCCAGATTTAGGTAGATGTGCGCATCTTTGTGCCGGCATAACGCAGCGCATATACGTTCCGCCGACGCAAATTAGTGAGGCAAGTACAGTATTCACCAAGCACTTGCTCCTAAGTTTGCGCCGGCGTAACTTAAATGTGAAGGCGCAAGTAGGTGTAAGTGGAAGTGGGTGTGACCTTATGCAAATGATGGTCTGATGAGCCTGGATCTGACACTTGCACCCGGCCTATCATCCACGGAGCATGCGCAGTGACCTCGGTGTCTGATCGCTTCCCTGTGAGCATGCTCACAACTATCCCGGCCCAACTTCCTGAGATATGCCGACACAACCGGCTTCTGCCGAGCCTAAAAATAAGCCCAGACATGCGCCCGTCCGGTGCAAATTTACCCCCCTTAGGCCCCGTACACATGAGGCAATCTATTTGTTCAAATCGGTCGGACCGACCGATTTGAACAAATCTGTCAGCTTGGATTTTTGTTTGCTCGCGTGTACACACGAGCAAACCAAAATCCCCGCCAGCAGACGGCGCGCTGATGTGTCGGTGACGCGGCGGTGACGTTGACGCCGCCACGTCACCGCACCAGGAAGTAAAACACTTCCGCGCATGCGTCAAAATCTTTCGGCGCGTGTGCGAGAAGACATGTCTGCTGGTTAGCGTACTAACCAGCAGACATGTCGGGCGGACGGGTTCCCAGCCGACAGATTTCAAAGCATGCTTTCAAATCTGTCGGCTGGCCAAATCCCTCGGCTCGCCCGTACACACGATCGAATCTGTCTGCTGGGACGGTCTAGCAGACCGTTTCCAGCAGACAGATTTGGTCGTGTGTACGCGGCCTTAGAGAGGGTACTTTTGTCTAATGATGCCGGCTACTGTAAATACAGGCAAGGAGAGGAGGGAAAAAAACTTTAGCCCCAAGGAGAAGGCTATCATTGTGGCAGGGATGCCTCCTCCTCCTCCGTACCGGCGGACCCATTAGTATTGCTATGACCAGGGCCGCCATCAGGAATTTTGGGGCCCCTTACACAGCTTCAGGCATAGGCCCTTTACAAAAAGAATAAATAAAGAAAAATATATATAAAAATGGGGGGTAGCCATCTGGGGCCCTGGGGACCTCTGGGCCCTTTAATAAAAAATAAATATATATAAACAAAAATAAAATAAAACATTTATAAAAAAAAGGGGGTTTGACACATGGGGCCCTGGGGACCTCTGGGCCCTTTAATAAAAATATATTATATATATATATATATATATATATTAGGGCTGTGCAAATTAACTTTTAATTCATTGATTAATCTTACATTTTTTTGATCGATCAAAATCTTTTTGATCGATTAAAATTCTTTTGATTGGTACTAACTTCTCCGCCGGCTTCTGGGCCTTCAGGGAGTTCCGTCGGAGATCCGGTAATGTCACGGACACCGGCGGTGCTTGCCGTGTCCATCTGAAGGGCTCCTTTGCTGTGCCTTCATATCTGCATGCTGGCGGGACCTTACTATCTTCCACACACAAGGGCTGTTACACTTCCCTCTATCAACCTGGGATTCTACAGCCATCCACTGGGAGTTGTGATAGTTCCCTTCACGGGACATCTAGATGCCGACGGACTGATGTTAACCCCTCCTCATCTAGATTCAGCATTGGTATCGTTGTACACATTTTTATACCAGTATCATACTTAGCTACATGTTTTTATGACTGCTTTTGCTACCGTTTGGTATTACTCGCACCATTTTTACAGTTTATGTAGCTGCATCAATTTTATCTCCAGAGCAATGTTTATTTTGTTACCTACTTAAAGACTGTAAAAGTTTTAATGCTATTCCCATCGAGCGCTGCCTTTGTGTGTTTTTTGTATCCTGCTATCCATTTTTCCAGTGGTTGGAGCTGCACTGGGCATCAGCCTGCAAGGAGATCAGCTAAAAGTAGTTGGATCCGTATGTGCGTTATAATTAATCAAAATTAGTCGATTAATCGTTTAAAAAAACAATACGATTAATCGAACACAAACATTTTGATCAGTAACAGCCCTAATATATATATATAAAAAATAAAAGAAATAATAAAGTTGCAATGCGATGGCAAAATTCAATTGCGCCGCTCGCATCGGAACTCCAATCCGGCGTTTCTTGTTTTCTGGTTACAGAAAACAAAAACGCCAGCTTAAAGTGACAGTTAGGCTGGAGTATCACTGATACTCCAGCCTAACTCTACCTGAATCTGGCCCTATAAGTTTGTATAAAAAAAAGATTACTACCATTGATTTCCTGGACGTTAAACTCTCTGGAATGAATGGGTAGGTGTTCACAGGTCTTCATCCGAAAAGTACAGCAGGGAACGTTCTCCTCAGGGCTGAATCAGCACATTTGAATCACACTATCGGGGGCATACCCTTTGGCCAGTTTTTACGGCTCAAACGCCTCTGTAGTGTCCCGTAAGAATTTGCTGAAGAAGGTAAAAAGATGGCAGTTAGATTTCAAGATAGAGGTTACCCAAAGAGTATCATAAATAGGGCCCTTTCTAAAGTACACACCATTCATAAATCTTCGTTGTTACAGGATAAGAGAAAAGGTACATTCGTGAATTGGCGTATTTAGCATTGCATATTCGGTGCGTAAATCGACGGAAGCGCCACCTAGCGGCCAGCGTAAATATGCAACTAAGATATGACGGCGTAACAGATTTACGCTGCTCGTATCTTAGCTGAATTCCGGCGTATCTTGTTTTCTGAATACAGAAAAAAGATAGGCCGGCTATTCTTAGTAGTTACGCGGCGTACCTCTTAACTACATTCTGAATCTGGCCCAGTGTCTCGTAGGGCACCAACATTGGGGGGCACCCTTTCTCCGAGTCTATTTCAGACCAAGTCTACCAAAACCAATTGGTTACCAATTGGTTACACTTTAAGGCCCCTTTCACATTGAGGCATTTTTCACGCGGTACAGCGCTAAAAATAGCGCCGCTATACCGCCTGAAAAAAACCTGTCCTGTAGTCTTCAATGTAAAAGCCTGAAGGCTTCCACACTGAAGCGGTGTGCTAGCAGGACCGCTCCAAAAGTCCTGCTAGCTGCATCTTCAGAGCGGTACAGGAGCAGGGAGTTTACCGCTCCTGTACCGCTCCTTCCCATTGAAATCAATGGGAAACCGCGGGCGCATTGCGGGCGGTATTAACCCTTTTTTCGGCCGCTAGCGGGGGTTAAAACCACACCGCTAGCGGCCCAATACAGCGGTAAATACGACAGTATAGCAGCGCTAAAAATCGCGCTGCTATACCACCACCGCGGCTCTACTGCCCAATGTGAAAGCAGCCTAAGCCCTGGTTCACATTGATGCTACCTTGAAATCACGCTACTTTACTTGAAGTAGCGCGATTTCAAAGTAGCAAGGTCAGCGCGATTTCAGGTGCTACTTGATAGACCGTTGTGTGGCTTAATACAAAGATATCTATTGAAATCGCACCTGAAATCTGCAAAAGTAATGCAGGAACTACTTTTGCAAATCGGTGCCGCGCCGCAAAATCGGTGTCGTTCACGTCGAAAACAATGCGTCGTAGCGTCATAATTTGGAGCATGCGCACTGGGATACGTCCACGGTCGGCGCATTGCGCAGTAAAAAAAAAAAACGTAAAAAACGCGGGGTCACAAGACATTACCATAAAACACACCCACCTCATTCACATTTGAATTACCCGGGCTTACGCCGGCCCATTTACCATTTGCATTTGCCTCGCTAATTTACAGCGGCGTAGCGTAAACAAGATACGCTACGCTCGCGAGAAAATGTAAGCCTCCGTACCTGAATCTAGCCCTATATATATATATATATATATATATATATATATATATATATATATATATATATATATGTCGGGATACTTATATCATATAGCTAGATCTTTGAGCATCTTGACCCGTATCCATATGACTATAAGATCATAACACTAAAATGTTGTTTCTTTATGCACTTTATTCATATGTGTAGGAATCTGCATTATTTGATGTATATTGTTTTAACTGATGGGATTGATGTATAATAATGGGGCTATTTTATTATATAGAGATTAATATATTGGTAACATTTTACTCCTTTGCATCTATTTTAATTTCATGTATGAATTTTGGGCCAGATTCTCATATATTTTCGGCGGCGTAGCGTAAGCCATTTACACTACGCCGCCGCTGCGTACTAGAGCAAGTGCTTTATTCTCAAAGCACTTGCTCCGTAGTTTTCGCCGGCGTCTTGTAAATCGCCAAGCGTAAACCCGCGCAATTCAAATGGGGCGGCTTGTATTTAAATTAAGCGCGCCCCCGCGTCGAACGAACTGCGAATGCGCCGGCCGGGGAAAAAGCCCAGTGCGCATGCTCCAGCTCACGTCGGGAAGCGTCGTTGAAACCGACGTCAAAACGACGTGAGCGTCATTTACGCAAGTCCCTATTCGCGAACGAGTTAGTAAAACGACGTAAGCGACGGAAAAAGCCGACGCTGACCCAACGCCATACTTAACATGGCGTCCGACGGCACCCGACGGCATCCGACGGAACTTCGTAAGGTTACTCCACATAGAAGCTGGGGTAACCTTACGCGTCCGTAAACGGGGCGGCGTAAAAGCGTTCGGGAATCGCCGTACTAGCCTCATTTGCATATGCAAATGAAAAAACAACGTGAAGGCCACCTAGTGGCCGGAGTTGTCATTACACCTACGATCCGAAAGTGTAATGCTTTTACACTTGTCGGATGTAGAAGCGTAGCTATGCAAAAGTGATGCTAAGCATCACTCGCATAGATACGAGGACAAAAAAAAGGCGATACGACGGGGTATCTGAGATACTCCGTCGTAACGCCTCTGAGAATCTGGCCCTATATGTTTGAATTATAAACTAGTGCTTATGACTAAAAATAATTACATTTTAGAAATTATGTCCACACCACACATAATACAATATAGTGCATTGCATATAGCAAACACACAAGGGAAAATATAGGGCCAGATTCAGGAAAGAGATAAGACGGCGTATCTCCAGATAAGCCGTCTTATTTCTGCGTCTGAGCCCTCCTATCTATGCGACTGATTCATAGAATCAGTTACGCATAGATTTCTGTTAGATTCAACTTATGCCGTTGAATCTTATTTTCATATTTTAGGCTGGACGCTAGGTGGCGTTCCCGTCTAAAATATGCAAATGAGCCTATACGCCGATTCCCGAACGTACAATTTTTTTTACGTAGTACCATCGTAATGTTATTCCTGCTATATGAGGCGCAGCCAATGTTAAGTATGGCGGCGTTTTTTTTTTTACGTAAAACGTTCGCGAATAGGGCTTTGCGTAAGTGCCGTTCACGTCGTTTACACGTCGTATTGACATCAAGAGTTGGAGCATGCCCACTGTGATCAATTCATGGCTTGCGCATGCGCAGTTCCTTCGGCGCGGGGACTCGCTTCATTTAAATAATACACGCCCCCTACCCGCCAAATTTTAATTCGGCCGGGTCTTTTACGCTACGCCGCCTCAACTTTACAGGCAAGTGCTTTGAGAATAAAGCACTTGCCTGAAAAAGTTGCAGCGGCGTAGTGTAAATACCAGACGCTAGGCACGCCTAAAGATAGGCAATTCTACCTGAATCTACCCCTATCTCTCTGTCTATCTGACTGATCTCAGTTCAGCGCTGGAACACACTACATGAGGCCGCCCAGCAGGCGGCCTTATATAGTGTGGGGCGTGTGCTAAAGCTCTGAACCATAATTGGCCAAAGACACCCTGGCTTTGGCCAATTCTGGCTCTCTGTTTTTTGCGTGCTGTGATTGGCCAAGCATACAGGGTCATAGTGCATGTTTGGCCAATCATCAGCGCGCAATGCCGCAGTGAATTATGGGCCGTTGAGCGTCACTCGAATTTGGCGCGAATGACCGTTTTGTTCGAAATTCGTCGAACTTACGAACGGACAATGTTCGAGTCGAACATATGTTCGAATCGAACGCAAAACTCATCCCTAGTGGCTGGTGAGGTCATTTTTCAGGGCTGTGGCTATTTCCAGGATGGGCTGAACCTCATAATCACCCATGCCAAAGACGTTGATGTGCGTTCGGTATATCCTCTCCCGTGCCCTCCTTCTACGCACCTGTGAAGTCAGTAGTATAGCTATGACCATGGATGCCCCTGGCATGTTGGCATACAGATTGTTGTCCTGCAAGTATGGATGCTCAGCTCGCCCGTAACGGTGCTGCTGCAGCAGCTCTCCGGCTGACCTGTGCATGTCTGCTGCTGACTTACCCCTGCTTTATGAGGGGTAACTTTAGGCAGGACGTAAAACTTACGCGCGGCACACGTAGCCGGCGTTGGGCGCATGTACGTTCATGGATCGGCGTATCTCCCTCATTTGCATATTTGAATAGGAAATCAATGGGAGCGCCAGATACGTCCAGCGTATATATGCGCCCACGCTGCACCGGCGTAGGAAAGTTACGTCGGTCGATAGAAGCCTATTTTCAGGCGTATCTAGTTCTGTGGATGCGGCGCATAGTTATGCCAGCGCATATATACACTTACGCCGCGCATCTCGAGATACGCCGGTGCTTTGTCGATCTGGCCCAAAGTCTGCAAAACACTGCCCCCAGCGATCAGTACGCTGGTACTACAAGGCAGGCTACAACTGTTCAGTTCAGCGTGTAAGCACAGGAGGGAAAATATAAACATGACATCCCCCTCGCTGTGAATTCTTCAGGTGCTGCAAAAGTAGAAAGGCCCGCAAAACCTATTCTGTCTAACTGAGACAAATCCCCCCCAAAGTTCTTCACATGCACCAATCTATGGATTCGGTGGGTCAGGCAAACAAACATCCGAATAGGGCAAGAGTCATTGTCCAGGTCTTCTTTAAAGCAGCATCGTTTTAAACATAGAGCCCTCAGCGATAGAAGCGTGGGTCAGGCAATACTAGAGTGTTCCCGTGGGAGTCAGTGGTGGTGATTGAGAACACCTGATCCGCTTTTCCAGGGCACTTCAACACTACTCGATCAAGAAAAATGTAGCATCCAGGGCTCCATCCCCGGAGACGACCTTCCAACAGATTTCCAACACATAGAACAGCATATGATGTCTCCTGGGCCTTTACTGGAACTCTCAAATGTTCCAAGATGGCATCCCTGTACCATTTCTCTCTTAAGCTCTCACATTCAGCCAGCAGGGAGGGAGGCACATAAGGATATTCATACCCGTATTCAGCGGCCTTCCTCTGCATGAATACACGCTGCAAGCGGGCGAGTTTGGGCAGAATACGGGGATCTCCATACTCGGGCTTCACTATATCATCCTGGGCCCGTCTGAGTACAGGTACATCAGTGGGCAGGGGAGCGGTGATATTTGAAACAAAAACAGACTCACCAGCTCCCCTGGTCAGCTGCGGGATGCTTGAGCTCGCAGAGCGGGATGCATCCGATGCGCTCCAGCCTGAGCGCTTCTTTCGCCTACGCGATCCGTAGGCACGAAATCCTCCAAAGCCCTGTTGTTCCGGGAATTAAGGCTCAAAGAAATGATCATCCCCGGCATCTGAGGAAGAGTCTATCTCGGAGGAATTGTACTCCACCGCGGGCAGACAGTTGCGGGACCCAGCCGGGGTAACAGACAAATCTGGACGTGCAGATAGCTTCCAGTCACTGCAGCGAGGTCGCCGGAAAGGGCCCTCTCTGACAACAGTACACCAGACAGAAACCGCATTAACTGGAACAGTCTCTGATATAGTCTCGGCCTGTGCGCTAGATACGCTGGCCTCACAGCTGCATTATCCCATCATGTCCAGTGAGCTTACCTCCGGGGAGCGGGATGGCGAGGTAGAGGACAACAAAGTCTTGGTGGACAAGACGGTGATGACTTCAGCGTCCACAGCCTCCGGTTCTAGGATCTCCACGGACAGGGAGGGTTCTGGCCATGGGGCCTCCACCTCCACGGTAACAGTCCCGGCAAACCAGTCCACTCGATACTTCCGAGGAGATTCAGCAGGTGGCTTCACAGTAAACAGATAGGCTCGGCAGCAGTGGCATCGGGCAAAAGGCAGGAGTCGGACGGCCAGTTTCTTAGAGCGAGGGCAGGACAGTCCCAGGGCCTCCGATCCCCTACTCGAGTACAGCACAAATTGGCCATCCGTGTGCATCCGGATCCCCGTATCAGTGATGGGGTACTCCGGCTGTAGCAGACATGGTGGAGACTCCGGGGTGGTCATTGGGGGTCTAAATTTGGCAAAAGCAGCAAAACTCTCCCGAGGAACAGACATCTCTCACGTGGTCTCTTTTCTCACGGGTAAAGGTTGGTCTGCTGATTTGGCGCGAAGATGGGCGTTTCTTTGCTCGTTTGGTGCAAAACTTTACCCTACGTCTCACGCAGGGGTGGGTGGCTCCTCTCACTTGAACTTGTCTAGACACGTTGCAGGCACACACAGCGTCGCAGTGTGCGTGCCCAAACTCACTTTAGGTCCTTCTCTGCCGCACAGTTCAACACCGCAAAAATTATCTTTTTTAATAAAGTAAACTCACAGTTCCGTTGCTAATGGCAACAGCTGAATCCCGGACGAGCCCCCACATGTAGCGCTAACCCTCGCAGGAGCCGCTGGTTTGATTTGGGATTGGCGTGTCACTTCTCTTAGCATGTCTAGGGGTATGATGAAAGCAGGCTAAGTGAGCAATGATCGAATGTCCAGTCAGCGAGATGTCGTTTTCTGTGCTTTTATTCTGCCAACACGGCAACAGGTAACTTCAGGCGAAGACAGGATAGAAGAAGTTGCAGATTCAGGCCTCAGTAATGTAGAAGCAGTCCTGCTTCAATGTTCACACTCTCAATACGTCGCCACTCCAGCCGGAGTGGGTATAGAGACCCTGGACAGCCTCTCTCACAGAACTGGCGGCCGGGATGCTGCTCAGAACCCTGAGAAGGAAACAAGCCTCTGCCACAGGCTTTGCTCAGTAGAACTTAGGAGAAGTGTCTCTGCCACAGGCCCTGTCCCTGGAATACGGCTTGACGGAGCAATTCCTTCTCAGTAAGACATCTGATTGATCAGATAGTTCACAACTTTCCAGGTCACTGACTGACAGGTTGCCAAATAACAAACTCCCAGTATTTAGTTACCTCGATCCCCGATGGTTCGCCAAGGCCCTGTTGGATCGCCTGCCTCCGGGCTCTCCTCAGACTGACTCCCCACCGAACAGCACAACTTGCTTGGGATCTTCTCAAAAGATTGGGGTCCCAGTAAGTCACTGGGGCCCCTTTTGCAGCTTTAGTTGCTCCAGGCCATGAGGGCCCAGAGTCAGAAGCTCCACGTAGCACGTGCGCCCTGGTAGGCCATCTCGCCAGGCCCATGATGTGCGCACACCCTGAAGGTGGGTGCTGCACCCGGAACCAACCTCGAACAAACTCCTGACGCCCAGATAGCATCATAAAGAAGTACCCTCCCCCAGCATGCCCCACGAGGGAAAACCTCCTCTAATTGGCTGCTTGCAAGAAGGCGCTCTCGCTGGTCCCCACTGCTGCCACCTGTCGTTCCGAGATGGAAAAGCATCATTGAAACGCAGGATGAAACAACAGGGCAGCACAGCACTAAACTAACACAATTACATGGATGAGAGCTAAATAAGTCTCTCATCCCCCTCTAAATTTGAACAGTGTTCGTACTAAGAAGTACAGGGGCGCTCCAGTTATAATAATGGTTATTCAAGTGCAAAAAAATAGTGCTCAGTTCATAATCCTCCACAATCTTCTTTCTTAATGTGGAACATATTAATGTGCACCACTACAAGAAAGTGTTACCAAAGCTCCTTCACCACAAATGGAAATAATGGCTCAATAGAGAAAAAATAACAAAGTCCCCCAAAAGAAGAAGAAATCCCGGATGTAGGGAGATCACTTGTTCAGAGACTGCAGCACTTCCAGTACAGTATTGGATGGTCGCTATGCACTAGTTAAACCTTTTGTTTTGTCGGAACTCCTTATTAGATATGCAGATCTCTCAAGGAGATCACAGAACGCCTTGCAAATATGTCCTGTTCCAAATTTGTATTGACTCCTAAGCCAAATACACTCCAAGGAAGGGATTGAAATACAAAAGAAGGTCCACATGTGTTCTTATACTTTGGATCGGGACATATTTGGCTACAGAGCAGCAAGACGTTCTGTGATCTCCTTGTGAGATTTGAATAGTAATCTATTGGTGGTGGACTCTGGGAATACTTTCTTGTGGTGCTGTACATTAAAGTGGAGTTCCACCCAAAAATGGAACTTCCACTATTTGGACCCCCCCTCCGGTGTCACATTTGGCACCCTACTGCATTAGGGTATATATACTGTGTGTGCGTGTGTGTATATATATAATTAGGTTGTCCCGATACCACTTTTTAAGGACCGAGTACAAGTACCGATACTTTTTTTCATTTACTCGCCGATACCGATTACCGATACTTTTTTTTAAATGTGTCCCCAGTGATGCAGCCATGTCCCCCCAGTGATGCAGCCATGTCCCCCCAGTGATGCAGCCATGTCCCCCCAGAGATGCAGCCATGTCCCCCAGTAATGCAGCCACGTCCCCCCAGTAATTCAGCCATGTCCCCCCAGAGATGCATGTCCCACTCCCCACAGAGAAAGCCAAGCCAAGGCCGCCGCCGCCGCTACCTAGATAATCAGCGCGGGGAACATTACAGCTTTCATTTTAATTAGCTGTGTGTGTGTGTGTTTCCCGCCGTGCCACTTCATAGCCCCTCCCCCTTGTCCTGG
The DNA here is from genome assembly GCA_029574335.1 of Rana kukunoris. Taxonomy (NCBI): domain Eukaryota; kingdom Metazoa; phylum Chordata; class Amphibia; order Anura; family Ranidae; genus Rana; species Rana kukunoris. The sequence continues at coordinate 725,788,160 of CM056049.1, read as the reverse complement.
CAGTTTGATAGACAGATGACCCATCCGATTGGCTTCACTTCCTGATTCCCTCACTGAGGATTAGTGGCGGCAGCAAACGACAGCCGAGCGACAGCTCGTCTTCGGCTGCCGACATCGCGGGTGCCTTGGACAGGTAAGTGTCCATGTATTAAAAGTCAGCAGCTGCAGCATTTGTAGCAGCTAGCTTTTAATGTTTTTTTTTTTTTAGGCTTTAAGGCCTCATGCACACTGGACGTTTTTTTTACAGCAGCTGTTTTTGGCTTCAGACATTCATAGCCCGCCTTAAATAGGCCGTTTGGTGCTAGTGTTTGTACAGGATGTGTATATGCATGTGTGCACGTGCACGCGTTTGCGTGAGTGTGCCAATTCCCATTGTGCAATGAGCCTTTGCTCATAATAATGAGCATGAACATGCAATAGACTTCTTGTCCCAACATGAACTGAGCTTCTCTTACACTCCCCACTGACACCAACGAGAGGACATTGTTATTCCCACTGACACCAACGAGAGGACATTGTTATTCCCACTGACACCAACGAGAGGACATTGTTATTCCCACTGACACCAGGGAATTTTCTACTTCCACTGGCCATGGCCCAGCCCCTCTAAAGTCTGAAGATCAGTAAAATGGTCCTTTTTTTACATAGTTACATAGTTAGTCAGGTTGAAAAAAGACACAAGTCCATCCAGTTTAACCATAAAAAAAATAAACAAACAAAATAAAACACAGTACAATCCCATACACCCAACTCCATACCCACAGTTGATCCAGAGGAAGGCAAAAAACCCCAGCAGAGCGATGATCCAATTTGCTACAGGAGGAGAAAAAATTCCTTCCTGATCCCCCGAGAGGCAATCGGATTTACCCCGGATCAACTTTACCTACACATCTTAGTACTCAGTTATATCATGTGCACTTAGGAAAGAATCCAGGCCCTTCTTAAAGCAATCTACTGAGCCGACCAGAACCACCTCTGGAGGGAGTCTGTTCCACATTTTCACAGCTCTTACTGTGAAGAAACCTTTCCGTATTTGAAGGTGAAATCTCTCCTCCAGACGTAAAGAGTGCCCCCTTGTCCTCAGTGTTGACCGTAAAGTGAATAACTCAACACCAAGTTCACTATATGGACCTCTTATATATTTGTACATGTTGATAATATCCCCCTTATTCTCCTCTTCCCAAGAGAGAATAAATTCAGTTCCTCTAATCTTTATTCATAGCTGAGCTCCTCAATGCCTCTTATCAGTTTGGTTGTCCTTCTCTGCACTTTCTCCAGTTCTCCGATATCCTTTTTGAGAATTGGTGCCCAAAACTGGACTGCATATTCCAGATGAGGTCTTACTAATGATTTGTACAGGAGGGCAAAATGATATCTCTATCTCTGGAGTCCATACCTCTCTTATATAAGAAAGGACTTTGCTCGCTTTGGAAACCGCAGCTTGGCATTGCATGCCATTATTAAGCTTATGATCTACTAAAACCCCCAGATCCTTCTCCACTACAGATCCCCCCAGTTGTACTCCCCCTAGCATGTATGATGCATGCTTATTTTTAGCCCCCAAGTGCATAACTTTACATTTATCAACATTAAACCTCATCTGCCACTTATCGCCCACTTAGACAGAGCATTGAGGTCGGCTTGTAAATTGGAGACATCCTGCAAGGACGTTATTCCACTGCATAGCTTGGTGTCATCTGCAAAGACAGAAATGTTTTTGATCTCAGACCCAATATCATTTATAAATATATTAAAAAGTAAGGGACCCAACACTGAACCTTGGGGTACACCGCTGATAACCTTGGACCATTCGGAGTAAGAATCATTAACCACAACTCTCTGAATTCTGTCTTTCAGACAGTTTTCTATCCATTTACAAACTGATATATCTAATCCTGTAGACCTTACCTTACACATGAGCCGTGTGTGGGGAACTGTATCAAACACTTTTGCAAAATCCAAGTATATCACATCCACTGCCACGCCTCTGTTCAGGGTTTTACTTACCTCTTCATAAAAGGAAATCAGGTTTGTCTGGCAACTTTTAGAAAGTTTAGAGACCCCCGCTCTAAAACCAAATTGCTTTTTATACCCATGAAGGGTAAGGGGGTACCTTTATTTTTGCTGCACAAACATGAGATGTTTAGTCATTATTGGCAAAACTTTAACTATTTTTGGAGGATGTCAAGGTTTGTTGACTTGTAGACCACAAGTATTGTCTGGATATTTTATTTTTTCTCCTCTACTTACACCTCTGCTTCCTTCAATGTCTCATCATTCTCTTCTTCCTTGACCCTAAATGTCCTTTTTTTTTTCTCAACTTAGGCCTTGGATGGCACAATTATATAACAAGCAGTACAAGAAACAGACTACTGTATATTACTGTATATACTCGAGTATAAGCCGAGTTTTTCAGCACATTTTTTTGTGCTGAAAATGCCCCCCTCGGCTTATACTCAAGTCACCTTTTTACACCTGATCTCCCGAACTTTGGGAACCAGTTGCCGGTCGTAGGTCCCCTGGACCCCACTTGGCACACATGTAGCCCCACTCTTCCTCTACAAGTGTGCAAAGTTTGTTGTCTGGGGGACCTACGGCCTGGAAGCACCGATTTTTTTTCAAAGCCGGCACCCCTTCCATAGACTCCTATGTTAAATGGTAATTTCTCCGATGACTTTGGGGACCTGGTACCGGCCGGTCGTAGGTTCCCTGGACCTGAAACTTGGCAAACATGTAGCCCCATTTCTCCTCTACAAGTGTGCAAAGGAGGACCTATGGCTGGGGAGCACCGATTTTTCAAACCCGGGGACCCCTTCTATAGACTCCCATGTTATTCTAGTCATGGACACAGTGAGGCAGGGGCACAGTGAGGCAGGGGCACAGTGAGGCAGGGGCACAGTGAGGCATGGACAAAGTGAGGCATGGACATGGACACAGTGAGGCATGCAGTTGGACACCCTAGGCTTATACTCGAGTCAATACGTTTTCCCAGTTTTTTGTGGTAAAATTAGGTGCCTCGGCTAATATTCGGGTCGGCTCGAGAATATACGGTACATAAATTAAATATTACAAAGTAACAAAATGACTACACAACCGTAAATAGACCCCACCCACTCTTAAATCGCTCTTAATGGGTTGACACAAATTTGTTGGTAATACCAATGATAGTCTATGACAGTAGGGAAGGCCATGGAAATAGTTTGGTGGGTGGTCTCTGTAAATGCTGTGTTGAATATGTTGGAGTAAAATTAATTATTTTTTAGTCTTTGTTGCGTGCTTATTTTCTCCCTGTGTTCTGTAGGGTCCATCATGGCGGAGTCGGTGGCCATGTTGAATTTTTTCCCGATTTTCCCAGCTGGACAGGAGCAGTCCGATAGCGGCGAGTTTATTTTCCTTGTAGACCGGTCTGGAAGTATGGAGTGTCCAATTAATTCTGAGCCAAATGCCCCACAGAGGATTCAGGTTGCCAAGGTCAGTAAATTGTCCAAACTCAACACTTAAGACTGACAACTATGGAAAGGTGTCTCAGGATCCTTGTTGTAAATTTAAACGGTTGCACGTTTATGATAAAACGGTCATCTAGACCAGTGTTTCTCAAAAATGTTTTAGTCAAGGCGCCCTTTAAAGTGGAAGTCCATGCAAAATCTAAAATCCCTACATCTATAGACACCAGGGATCTAACACTCAACGCTCTATCTCTGTAAAGAATAAACTAGTATTTATACCTTTTTTGGAAGCCAATCTGACCCGCTCCAACCGGATCCCACGCTGAGCTGTCAGCCACGGTTTTACTGTGCAGAGGAGACCGAGGACAACGGAAGCCCCATAGTAAGTCTATGGGTGATGTCACTTCCCATTCATTTGACTTTTGGGTGGAACTCCGCTTTAAGCCGTGAATGTAAATTTCAGCTTGCGTTATTGACTTCTGTAAACAGGCTTTTTATTTAACCAAAGCAGGTAAGAAGTGCCTATTTCTCTCAACATGGCCAATACTAATAAATAGCTGAGCCAAATTCCCACCCATGGTGGTGTATCACCGCTAACCTTTGTATATTTGAAGTATGTTCAATATGTAGGCTTTTTAACCCCATCCATTGTCTTTCCTCTGCAGGAGACACTGCTGCTTATATTGAAGAGTTTACCTCTCGGGTGTTACTTTAATATTTATGGCTTTGGCTCCCGTTTTGAATCTTTCTTCTCGTGAGTATAAAAGTTGTACTGTGGGCAGCTGTTATGTATAGCAGCTTCATTAAAAGGCATTAAATCCATAATGAACCTTTATAGTATGAGCTTCTGTATATCAGTGTTATGATGTATACGGCTGTACGCATCATGACAGCTCTATGGCAATCACCAAGGAAATAAAGTAACCATTAGGGATGAACTTGGAGGAGAAAATAAGTTCAACTGGAACTCAAGTTATTTGCAGTTTAGCAAACTGTCCTAACCAATCATGACCTTCCTAGCTATTAAACGGTGGTCTGGTGGCTTAGCATAACTAACCATGAATGTTTTCATGAATGCTAGCCCCCCTCCCCTCATCAAATTTAGAGTTTCTAGCAGCCTGGAGTAAATAAGGAGAGTTCCTTGGGTGTTTTCAGGGAGAGATGGCTGCCGGTGCACAGTACTATATGCAATACTATCAACAATAGGCTGAATTTTAGTGTGGTGGGTTATATATTATTGTACTATATACATTACACTGAATTATAGTGTTATTGGGCTATATATTATTGCACTTTATTCATTACACAGAATAACAGTCTGGTGGACTGTATCTGTGTTTAAGGACTACATGTTTGTATGTGTCAGTTATGCCGCGTACACACGATCGTTTTTCGGCATGAAAAAAACAATGTTTTTTAAAAATGTCATTTAAAATGATCGTGTGTGGGCTTCACATAATTTTTCGGGTTCTGAAAAACGACCCAACATTTTTTTGAACATGCTGCATTTTTTAACATCGTTTTAAACAAAGTTGTTTTTCGGGTTGTAAAAAATGATCGTGTGTGGGCTAAACGACGTGAAAAACCCACGCATGCTCAGAACCAAGTTATGAGACGGGAGCGCTCGTTCTGGTAAAACTAGCGTTCGTAATGGAGTAAGCACAGTCATCACGCTGTAACAGACAGAAAAGCGCAGATTATGTCGCTCTATTTTTGTATATAGCGCAAAAAATAAAAATCGTAGAGGTGATCAAATACCACCAAAAGAAAGCTCTATTTGTGGGAAGAAAAGGACGCAAATTTTGTTTGGGAGCCACGTCGCACGAGCGCGCAATTGTCTGTTAAAGCGACGCAGTGCCGAATCGCAAAAACACCTTGGGTCATTTACCAGCGTATTGGTCCGGGTCTTCAGTGGTTAAGGGCGGATTGCAGGCGCTATTTTTAACACTATATCGCCTGCAATACGCCCTCAGTGTGAAAGGGGTCTTAGAACTTCAGTTAGGCCGTGTACACACGGCAGGGAACCTCGACGGGCAGAACACATCGTTCCGCCCGTCGAGGTTCCCTGCCGGCCGTCGAAATCGGCGACCTGCCCATCGGGAATGGCAACCAGCCATTCTTCCAGGCGGGCCGTCGAGCAAATAGAGAGCGTGCTCTCTATTTCTGCTCGACGGGCTTCCCGACGGAAAGCTCGCCGAGAGCGTACACACGGCCGAGGTCCTCGCTGGAATGCACATTCCAGCGAGGTTCTCGCTGGTTTTCAGCGAGAACCTCGGTCGTGTGTACGCCGCCTTACTGTTTGGCTGCTTTTTTCATTATATATACATTCACTCTCAGACTGTTGAAAACATTTATGCCGCGTACACACGATCGGTTTGTCTGATGGAAACTGTCTGATGGACCGTTTTCATCAGACAAACCGATCGTGTGTGGGCCCCATAGCTTTTTTTATCCATCGGTTAAAAAAATAGGAATTTGTTTTAAAATTATCTGATGGTTAAAAAAAAAAGATAGAAAAAAAAACGATCATCTGTGGACACGACCATGGGTTAAAAATCCTCAGAATCAAGTCGACGCACGCTTGGAAGCATTAAACTTCATTTTTCTCAGCACGTTGTTGTGTTTTACGTCAACGCGTTCTGACACAATCGTTTTTTTAACCGATGGTGTGTAGGCACGACTGATGAAAGTCAGGTTCATTGTATATCTGATGAAAAAATCCATCAGTCCGGATGAACCGATCGTGTGTACAGGGCATTAGTTGATAGATGGACATCAGAGAAGCACAGTGTGGTCTTGGTAAGGCATGTTCATGCCACAACAAATTTCAATTCTGGAAATTGGGTAAATTCTTCTGGTATTTCAGCCACATTAGCCCTTTGTAGTGCCTTCTGTAGCTCTCGATCACCCTTCAATCTGCCCCATGTGAGTTGCAGTTTACATCCCCTCCAGCAACCATATAATATGACCTTATTTAATAATGTCCCCCCAGGGAGAGTGTGGAGTACACACAGCAGTCCATGGAGGAGGCGCTGAAGAAGGTGAATGAGATGCACGCCAGCTTTGGAGGAACAGAAATTCTTGAACCTCTACAGAAGATCTACCAAACATCCGGGAGAGCCGAGCACCCCCGACAGGTCAGTGAGGCTGTAAAACATTCGGTAGCTGCTGCTAAGTGTGGAGTAGGAGAGTTCCAAGCACTGAGGTTAGGCCCCAAGGGTCAAAGGTCAGGAGGTGTGTGTCGTCAAAGGTCAGGAGATGTGTCCCCAAAGGTCAAAGGTCAGGAGATGTGGCTGATCCTGATGAACTGATAAGCTAGTTAAGTCGGGGAATGAACCAATTCGGGGAAAACGTTTTGGGCGCGATTCGTTAGGGTTAGGGTTTTCCCTTCGAGAAGAAAACCAAGACTTAGGGATTGTACTAGGGACCTCCCCCAAGGGTCAAATGTCAGGAGGTCCACCCCCCAAAAGTCTGGAGGTGTGGCTGACCATAACTTTGGTATGAACTTCTATATTAAGGCAAGACAGTGAAATAAATGTTGATTTATTGCATTGCTCAATTATTTCAGTTTATACTTAAGCAATGCTGGTTTTAATGGTCTGCTTCCCGTGGGGTATATAAATCCATTCCCCATGTGACATCTGTGTGTGTGCAGCCATGGGCTTGAACGCACCCAGGGATGGAGGCCTTTCACCCGCACCTGCATGGATGTCACATTGGTAGCAGCAGCTGTGTCCGTGCAGCTTCTTTGTCCCAATTGACAGAGATGGGATTGCCAACACGGGAATGTATGGAAGACCTGTATATCCCCCGCATGGGTAATCACGGCCATTACAGGGGGCATGGATTCATATGCCTGTGTGAACATGGCCAATATAATATGTTAACCTTTTTGTTATACTGTTGTATCCCCTCTCTGCCCTCTCTCCAGCTTTTTGTCTTCACGGACGGAGAAGTCGGAAATACGAAGCAAGTAATTGATGAAGTTCAGAAAAACGCTCAAAATCACCGGTAATTCTAAATATTTCATCCTTCTGTTTATATTGAAATCTGACAAAATGTATCCTATCTCACTGTATTGTAATGTCATCCTCCACCACCTATAAACCTGAGATCTGCCATCTGATGGTCAGATATAATATTTCAACATCAATATTCAGATAAATTGGCCTATTTGATTTTGCATTCAGGATCACTGTACCATTTTTTATAGAGGGTTATGGGTTTTCTAAAGAGAGAAAATAGCAAAAACTGCTTGCCTTCGGACTGTCTCTCTCTGATGTAAACTATGTGAGAATTAATCTGTAAACAGCAGGAAGGATCAGCTTGAGCTACTGACCTGTGTAATGACAAGGACACAAGAAGAAATAATAAAAAAAATATATATATATTTAAACACAACTATTTAAAAACTACTTCAACTCCGAAAGATTTGACCCCCATTCTTGACCAGGTAATTATTTGCTATGCGGCACTTCCTCACTTTAACTGACTGCACAGTCATGCAATTTTTTTTATTTCGACAAAAAATAACTGTCAATTTTAAAAGAAACTATTTTATTTTTACTTTCTGCCCAAAAGATCACATAAAAATGTTTAAAAAAATCAAATCTCTTAATAAATTTAGGCCTAAATGTACCCTTGACACATGTCTTTGATAAAAAAAATCCCAATAAGTGTATATTGATTGGTTTGTGTGAAAGTTATAGCGTTTACAAACTATGGGGTATATGCTGGAATTTTTATTTAACCCCTTCCATACAGGGCATTTTCACCCCCTTTCTGTCCAGACCAATTTTTAGTTTTCAGCGCTGTTGCACTTTGAATGACAATTGCACAGTCATGCAACACTGTACCCAAATTAAATCGTTATGTTTTTTTCCCCACACAAATAGAGCTTTCTTTTGGTGGTATTCGATCATCTCTGCGGTTTTTATTTGTTGCGCTATAAACAAAAGAAGTGCGACAATTAAAAAAATAAAAACAATATTTTTTACTTTTTTATTTAATAAATATCACATAAAAAAAAACAAAAAAAACGCAATAATCGTATATTGATTGGTTTGCGCAAAAGTTATAGCGTCTACAATATAGGTGATAGATTTATGGCATTTTTATTTAATTTTTTTTACTAGCAATGGCGGTGATCTGCGTTTTTTTGTGATCGTGACATTGCGGCGGACATATCGGACACTTTTGACACGTTTTTAGGACCATTCACATTTACACTGATTACTGTGTAAATGTGACTGGCAGGGAAGGGGGTTAACACTAGGGGGCGCTGAAGGTGTTAAAATGTTACCTAAAGTGTGTTCTAACTGTAGGGGGAGGGGGACTCACAAGGGGAGGAGACCGATGTGTGTTCCTCTGTACTGGGAACACACGTCAGTCTCCTCACCGCTGACAGGAGGTGGATCTGTGTGTTTACACACTCCTGCCGTGATCAGCGGTAATCGCGGGTGCCCGGCGGCAATCGTGGCCGTCGGGCACGCGCGCGGGATCACGAGTGGTGCCGCGGGCGCGCGCGCGCGCCCTAGAACGCCGGTAAACAAAGGACGTCATATGACGTCCACTCTCTGCGAGGGGTTGCTGCAGACGTCAATCACCTATAATATGCACTGTCACTGTAAAAATGACACTAGCTCAGAAAGGATTAACATCCAGGGCAATCAAACAGTTAAATATGTGCCTAACAATGTGTAATGTGTTCTGCTTTTACTGGGGATCTAGTTATTTTCGTTCCCTGACTAGCAATGTGATCCCCTGTCACTGAACACAGCTCTGTGCTGTTTACACTCAAAGCTGTGGTCAGGGAAAATCACAGCCAGTTCACCAGGTGGTGAATCACTGGCCGGGGCCCCCAGTGATCGGCATGTGCTGTGCCCCCCTACCTGGCAATGCAGAATCATGTATACAGTATTTATATATGTGATTCTGCACAGACGGCCCGCTAAAATATAAAAGAGGGGAGTGTGTTGAGTAAATAAACACCAAACGTGTCACCTCAAGATGGTGAAAAACTACATTACCCCAAATTGTCATTAGGCAATGCTTTAAAGACATTTACGGGTTATCAATTTAGACCATGAATTATGGCCTTATAATTACTGCTTTCACTTCAACAGTAGCAGCGATACCTCACATGTGTTGCTTTTTACATGCAAGTGGGTGCTCTTTGCTCGCATTTGCATTTGTGTGTGCACACAAGGAGATACAGGTGCTTTTACTTTTTCTTTAACACTTTGATTAATTTAAAGTGGAAGTAAACCCTCCTATCCTTTTTAGCCATGGACGCCACCATCTTGGCCTCTGTTTTATCTAGGGTTGCCACCTGTACAGTTTTCCCCCGGACAGTCTGGTTTTTGAATGATGTGTTCGGGTTTGCTACTGCACCAGACCCGGACACATCTTTCACATGGACTGCTCCGGGAGTGACAAGTCTCCCGTCTGCCTGACGCTGCCAGCAGCTTGGTTGGTTCAGCACAGCAGAGTGTCACTGTATCAAAGCTCCTCCTCTCCTTCTCTGTTCTGTACACACACGAGGAGGAGGAGGAGGGGGCAGCAGGGACGCTCTGATTTCAGGTCTGTCTGCACTAACTTTTTATTATGTTCTGTAGATAAAGGAGGGAGGGGGAGAGTCTGAGAGTGTCTAATAAGGAGGACAAGGTAGAAAATATGAGTAATCCAGGGGTTAGGAGGACATGTGCCCATATGTGCTGGGGGGTGCTTCAGGGGTCAGATATGTGCTGGGGGGTGCTCTGTGAGAGAAGAGGTGCAAGGGGGATGGGTAGGGGGTAGTATATGTGCTGGATGGGGTGTTTTGGGAAGGAAGAGAGGGGTTGCCAGATTTCAAATCTAATCCACACTTGTAGCATTGCCCCCCCTCCTTCCCAAAACACCCCTCCAGCACATATCCTACCCCCTACCCATCCCCCTTGCACTGGCCCTCTTCTCTCACAAAGCGTCCCCCCCAGCACATATCTGACCCCTGAAGCACCCCAGCACATATGGGCACAGTGGCTGCATATGGTGGTAGGCACAGTGGCTGCATATGATGGTGGGCACAGTGGCTGCATATGATGGTGGGCACAGTGGCTGCATATGATGGTGGGCACAGTGGCTGCATATGATGGTGGGCACAGTGGCTGCATATGATGGTGGGCACAGTGGCTGCATATGATGGTGGGCACAGTGGCTGCAATTGATGGTGGGCACAGTGGCTGCAATTGATGTTTTTTTTACAGAATCAGTTCGTTTGCGCCCCCCCCCAAAAAATATATATCTGCACACTCACCGCCACTGCCCCCCAGCACATATCTATCTCTCCCCACCCCCCTGCTAGCACTCCCCCTCTCCCCAGGACATATCTGACTCCTGCATTCTGTGCAGAACACTCACAATTCAGCCACACACTATTTGTTGCGACAAGCTATGCACCACATTACTACTCTTTCAGGCCACCAAAAGTGTCCCAGGTCTTTTACAATTTGTAGCGTATACCCCCCTCAAAAAAAAGTGTTCGGGTTTGGCTTAAAAGAAAGGTGGCAACCCTAGTTTTATCTTCAACTGCCATGATGGTGCACATGTGATTAGTTATGACACCAGCCATTTGGAAGCCGATTACAGCCTGGGGGCTGTAATCGGAAAGCCTATCAGAGCCGCGGGCTCTGATAGGCACTTCCACAGCCAACCAGCTGCCGTTATTCAGATGGCCGATGCTCACCAGGGGGGCCGGCCATCTGAAAAGTGGACGACAGCAACAATACACAGATTCATGCAATGCATGATTCTGTTTATTGTATTCAGTTACGGTGCGGGAGCTCCTGCGCCCTCTATGGACACACCGCCACTGTGTGATTGGCAAATCACAGATTTTGTATCAATACTATTCTCAGTAGTTGTATCAAATTGTATGTATTTATAGTATTATCACTAGTATTTTGGTCACTTTATCACCAATTGTGTCCCTATACAGTGCCCCCTATCCTTGCAACAAGTAAAACGGGGAGCTGGAGGGCCGGACACTGCAAGGTGTTTTTTCACCTTAATGCATATGTAGCGCCTCCTTGCTTTCAGCATGGGCACTATTCTAAAAACTAGTTTGACTGGGAGAGTTACATGGCTCCCGGTCGTGATTTATTTAGGTTAATGACCTGTGTCATTCTGGAAAGGTCCACTGGCTCGGACTGCATTCTGGGGATGTGAGTTCATCCTTGGCCGGCAGAGTCTTCCCCAGCAGCCAATTGGGGAGGGTTTCTCCCCCTGGGCATGCTGGGGAGGGGTATATCTGTGATGAAAGTCAGGTGTTCGGGGTTATTTTCCTTCTTCTGCGTAGGGTCCCGGAGTCGGGGTGCGGCACCCACCTTCAGGGTGTGCCATGGACCCTGCCAGCGTGGCCCACCTGGCCAAGTTCCCAGGCCTTGCTGAGTCTCAACCGGAGACTAAACTGAGGGGATCCCAGTGACTCGCTGGGTTCCCGATGCTGTAAAGAAGATCCGGCGACCCTGTCCCTTACACATTCCAATGATGGGATAACTCACTGGCCAGGCAAACTTCAAGACCATCGGAAAGTGTCAAAGCTTTGCCTTCTTTCAGAATGGTCTGATCAAAGAGAGTTTACTTCTAATCATCCTGTACAGCCAAGTGCAGGGAGTAATTATGACTCGTCCTCCCTTTGTAGATGTTTTACATTTGGGATCGGTGAAGGAGCCTCCACATCCCTCATTAAAGGCATGGCCCGGGCAGGAAGTGGAACCTATGAGTTTTTTATTGGCAAAGACCGCATGCAACCCAAGGTAAGAGTAACAAGAGCCTACACCCCTAGAAGGACGGACCTTGAGTTATAGAATAGTAAGAAAGCTGGGATCCATCTGTGGGTGTGCATATGTTATTTAAAGCGGAGTTCCACCCAAAAATGGAACTTCCGCTTAACCCACTCCTCACCCCCTTACATGCCACATTTGACATGTAATTTTTTTGGGGGGGGAGTGGGGGCTTCAGGAGGAGTGGGACTTCCATGCAGCAGGTAAGTGTATGTTTATTAAAAGTCAGCAGCTACACTTTTTGTAGCTGCTGACTTTTAATAAACATAAAAACAGGCTAGACACCCCTTTAAAGTTGTCATATATCTCCCCCCCCTCCTCCGGCCGGCGCCCTCATTGTTACTGTGGGCACCTGGCCGTGACAGCTTTCAGCTTCACGGCCAGGCACTCACTGTGCATGCGCGAGCGGCGCTGCGCTATTTGATTGGACAGGTGATCGCCTGGGACCTGTCTCGTGTCCCGGGTGATCGCCTACAGGGAGGGGCCGCCAAAAAGCAAAATTACATATAGACTTAGTGGTCCCTCAGCGGAAGCAGGAAGTGGGACAGGCTGTCCCACGCCTCCTGAAGCCCCCACTCCCCCCCAAAAAAAAATTACATGCCAAAGGAGTGGATTAAGCGGAAGTTCCACTTTTGGGTGGAACTCCGCTTTAAGCCCCGGACCATTATGCAGGTTAAGGACCTTACCCCTTTTTGCGATTCGGCACTGCGTCGTTTTAACTGACATTTGCGCGGTCCTGCGACCTGGCTCCCAAACAAAATTGGCGTCTTTTTTCCCCCACAAATATTGCTTTCTTTTGGTGGTATTTGATCACCTCTGCGGTTTATATTTTTTGCGCTATAAAGTAAAAAATAGAGCAACAATTTTGAATAAAATGCAATATTTTTTACTTTTTGCTATAATAAATATCCCCAAACGATACATAAACATTTTTTGTTTTCCTCAGTTTAGGCCGATACGTATTCTTCTACATATTTTTGGTGAAAAAAAACGCAATAAGCGTTTATTGATTGGTTTGCGCAAAAGTTATAGCGTTTACAAAATAGGGGATAGTTTTATAGCATTTTTATTAATATATTTTTTTTACTTGTAATGGCGGCGATCAGTGTTTTTTTGTTTTTGTTTTTGACTGCGACATTGTGGCGGACACATCGGACACTTTTGACACATTTTTGGTAAATTGACATTTTCACAGCAAAAAGAGCTATAAAAATGCACTGATAACTGTGAAAATGACAATGGCAGTGAAGGGGCTAAGTGTGCCCTAAGGGAGTGATACTTACTGTAGGGGGGCGGGGCTGTAGGTGTGACATCACTGATCGTCGTTCCCTATATCAGGGAACAGACGATCAGTGACACTGCCACAGAGAAGAATGGGGAAGTTGTGTTTACACTCACCTCTCCCCGTTCTTCAGCTCCTGTGACCGATTGCGGGAGACCGGCTGCCATCGGGTCCCGCGGGCGCGGTCATGAGGCTTCGGACCGGGTCGGTGCGCGACCCATGGCTGGACACTAAAAGGGCAACGTACCTGTATGTGCCTGTGCCCAGCCGTGCCATTCCACTCTAATCTGTTTTGTACTGTTTGTTGGTCTTATAGCAGCACCATCTTGAATGTGTGCCCCCCAAGTATGATGTTATATATATATATATATATATATATTGGATAAAAGCATTACTGTGGGGGAAATCTCTGGATTGAAAGTTGATATCATTTTTGTTCTTTTGTCTTTTAATTGGTTATTCATGTTTATCTTCTTGTTTTTGTCTCAACTTCTGATTTGGTAAACTTACTGTTTTTCTTTTCTATTAATACCCCTCCCAAGGTTCTTCGGGCACTTAAGTATTCCTTACAGCCCCCTGTGGAGGACGTCTCTCTCACATGGACCCTTCCTTCTGGTGTAGAAGGCATCATCCTGTCCAAAGTCCCCACTTGCTTCTTCCAGGGACAAAGTTCTATTGTCTACGTTCAGCTGAAGGGAAAGGTCAGTGGCTCAGGAAACATTGTGTTTTGTATGGTGGTTCAGCTTCAAGACTACCGAAAATCGTTATTAAATGTGGATCTGTCAGAACAGGTCTCAGGTAGATGGACAGGCTGAGTGATACTGGATAGTTATACTGTACCTGGAATATTTTTAGATCAAGCTAGGCTCTGCTGGTGGTACAAAAATTAAGTACCAAACAGTGGCGGCAAATTTTTGTGGGGGCGCAAATGGAAAAACAAATTGCAGCCTCACTGTGCCCATCAAATGTCACCACTGTGCCCATAAATTCTCACCACTGTGCCATCAAATGCATTGCACAGTGACTGCATTTGATGGCACAGTGGTGACAACTGATGGCACAGTGGCTGCGTTTGATGGCATTGCACAGTGACTGCATTTGATGGCACAGTGGTGACAACTGATGGCACAGTGGCTGCGTTTGATGGCATTGCACAGTGACTACATTTGATGGCAAACGCAGCCACTGTGACATGAATGTATGTTATTACAGTGGTGTGTGAGAGCCAAAGGGGTTGGCGCTCCAGCGCCCTCTATGGACGAATACTAACGGCAGTTAGTATTAGTAAAAATGTAATTTTAAGCAAAAAAAATCTTAAAGGGCCCGTTTTTCGTGACTACAGGAGGGGGGGGGGCGGCACCCGGGCGCCCCCTATGGACGGGTCGCCACTGGTACCAAATATATACAACTTCCCCCAATCTGAGGGAAAGTGCAAAGCCTATATGTGGAGTAGGGGGGCTTTCTATGATGATGGGTTGGGTTTGAGGTGCAACTAGGTGGAATTTAATTTAATGAACCTGCAAGCTACAGCAATATTTTCCCAAGCCACAAAACACACACAACAAGTGCCACAAGGGGAGCAAGCAATGAAATATATTTAAAATAAATAAGAGGCACTGGCTGTGGATGGTGTATATGTGTCATCCAGGTTTCCCACCGACAGTGGGCACAATAATTATTTGAGCCCCTGCAGACTTAGTAAGTTTGCCCACTTACGAAGAATTGCATTACCCCATGCAGCTACTGTTGTTGAAAGTTTGTTTTTGGCCTCCCATAGGTAGGGAGAGCATCAATTGATTAGTTAGGTCCGCTCTGGGCTCTGTTGGTATGGGGTCAATTACCAATTACTTCCCTAGGACATAGCTGGTGGTATAATCATGATCCCAGCCAGCTTGTTAATATCTATATTGCTAATCCCTGGTTAATATGTCAGGTGACCAGCAGGGGGCTGAAGGGGGTATAAATAGGCTGGAACCCAGAGGTTCCCTCAACCTGAAGTCTGATTCTGCGTACACACGATCATTTTTCAGCATGTAGAAAAAAACGTTTTTCCAACTTCATCGTTAAAAACGACGTTGCCCACACACCTGATGTTAGGGCGGGGACTCCACTGGTGGGGATGCCTGATGTAAGGGCGGACTCCCCTGGTGGGAACGCCTGATGTAAGGGGGGGCACCGCTGGTGGGAACACCTGATGTAAGGGGGGGCACCGCTGGTGGGAACGCCTGATGTAAGGGGGGGACTCCGCTGGTGAGAATGCCTGATGTAAAGGGGGGACTGAGCTGGTGGGGACGCCTGATGTAAAGGGGGGACTCCGCTGGTGGGGACGCTTGATGTAAGGGGGGGACTCCGCTGGTGGGAACGCCTGATGTAAGGGGGAGCTCTGCTAGGGACGCTTGATGTAAGAGGGGCTCTGCTGGGAATGCATCATGTAAGGAGGGGCTCCGCTGGGAATGCCTGATGCAAGGAGGGACGCTGCTAGGAATACCTGATGCAAGGAGGGACTCCACTGGGAATGCCTGGTGTAAGGAGGGGCTCCGCTGGGAATGCATGATGTAAGGAGGGGCTCCGCTGGGAATGCCTGATGCAAGGAGGGACTCCGCTGGGAATGCCTGATGTAAGGAGGGACTCCGCTGGGAATGCCTGATGCAAGGAGGGACGCTGCTGGGAATGCCTGATGTAAGGAGGGACTCCGCTGGGAATGCCTGATGTAAGGAGAGAGTCCGCTGGGAATGCCTGATGTAAGGAGGGACTCCGCTGGGAATGCCTGATGCAAGGAGGGATGCTGCTGGGAATGCCTAATGCAAGGAGGGACTCCACTGGGAATGCCTGATGCAAGGAGGGGCTCCGCTGGGAATGCCTGATGCAAGGAGGGACGCTGCTGGGAATGCCTGATGCAAGGAGGGAGGCTGCTGGGAATGCCTGATGCAAGGAGGGACTCCACTGGGAATGCCTGATGTATGGAGGGACTCCGGGCTTCCACTTATTCTGCATTATGGTGAGTTGAATGATTTCATTTTATATTACAATGTAATATTAGGCCCCTTTCACATGAGCGGAACGTTCGTCCGCTTATTACAAGTTTGTTTACGGACCCTATGGGATCGCGTCCGTTAGCGTATGATGCATCCGCTAACGTCTGCCTAAGATCTGCGTCCGTCTGGATCCGTTTTTCGGACGGAAGAAAAGCCTATTTTTCTTCCGTCCGGCAGATCGGATCGGATGCAAACGGACAGACGGTCCGTTTTCATCCGATTCCCCATAGGGGATAGCGGAGGAGAGACAGGGCGGTCCCTGCACAGTGTGCGGGGACCGCCCTGTCCGCCGACAGCTCAGCGGGACCCCCCGCTGAGCCGACGGACACACACGGAGTGGACCGAAAAACGAACCGCTCCGTGTGAAAGAGGCCTAAGAAATAATGAACTTCATCCTGACACCATAACAACCTTGGTGCCGAAATGATCCATCCCTCTTTATTTCTCTCTTTCTCGCTCTCTTTCTGTCTCTCTCTCTCTCTCTGTCTCTCTCTGTCGCTGTCACTCTCGGTGTCTCTCTCTCTCTTTCTGTCTCTCTGTCTCTCTCTGTCGCTGTCACTCTCTGTGTCTCTCTCTCTCTCTTTCTGTCTCTCTCTGTCGCTGTCACTCTCTGTGTCTCTCTCCCTCCCTCTCACCCTCTTTCTTTCTTTCTTTCGTTCTCCCTGGATCCCTCATTCATCTCAGACCCTAACCACACACCCTCAGAGCCACACCCATATAAGCCACTCCCTCTATTCAGTGTAAACCACTCCCATTTTTCACTGCCGTAGAGGGCCCCTTAGCAGAATTTTGCTTAGGGCCCCAGGGAGGTCAGGATCGGCACTGGCTGCTGCTATCACTAAACGTGTTCCCACATACAGTGCAATCTGTAAAGAAAAAAGTTGTGATGGTGCTAATGTAACTTTTTTCTTTGCCGGTTATAAAGTAGAAGAAGAGCCCGACCTATCCTGTATACCCTATATAAAAAAGATCTGTGTGCTTACCCATTTTTAATCTGCTCCAGTCCAGTCATGTCATCCCATAGCTTCAGCTGCAGGGGCGAGGAAGAAGCATGAACAATTGCTGGGCTATGGGAGCCTATGGGGGAGATTTACTAAAACTGGTGCACACCGAATCCAGTGCAGCTGTGCATAGTAGTATCCAATCAGCTTTTAGGTTTTATTGTCAAAGCTTAAATGAGCATGCTGAAGTTATAATCTGATTGGTTATCACCAGATTCTGAGTGCACCAATTTTAGTACATCTGTCCACATGGCTCCTGGAATTCAGATGTGAAGCGCTCTCTTACGCAGGGATGCTGGAGCTTCTGAGTCATATGAGTGGACCAATAAATATTCCAATTGCACACCTTCCTGGAAAACGGCCAATAAGAAAAAAGGGTGCTGAAGCGATCACCAGCAGGGAACTGGAACAGCAATCCTGTAAACATATTCGCCAGCACACCAAGGATCGTATAATAAACGTCCAAAAAATTTACTGCAAAGAAACCATCACAAAAATAGCAACGTTTTGAAGTCGCACAGGACCTCTTCGTCAGGCAAGTGATACGAAGATGTCCTGTGCGACTTCGAAACGTTTCAATTTTTGTGATGGTTTCCTTGCAATACATTTTTAGGACGTTTATTATACGATCCTTGGTGTGCTGGCGAATATGTTTATATGAGTGGACCAGACTAGATAAAAAAAAAAAAGTAAGTATACAGATCTTTTTTATGCATCGTATGCAGGACAGGTAGAAGGAGGGGGACAGGGAACATTTTTAAGAATAGTTAATGTTAGGCTTTACTACCCAACAAGCTGGGAAATGGAATGGAAATAATCTATAACATGTCAGAGAACAGGTAAATGTGTGCGTTTGTCCCTAATAGAAGATTTGTACTGTATCTATCTAGCAAAGTGTTATACTGCTGAAAGTTTGTTGCAATTATTTGTTACTAACTATAAGGCTGCATTCACATCTAGGCGACAAAACGCCTGTTGCCCGACGCTTGTGCCGCTGGAGGGGAAAATTCCCATTGATGTCTATAGAGATGGTTCACATCTCTGAAACGCCGAACGCCTGTCGCCTGAAAAAAAGTCCCGGACCCTTTTTTTCAGGCGACATTGGTGTTCGGCCATAGAGATCAATGGAGATAGTTTGTAAAAAAAAAAAATGAATCGAAGCGCGGCAAGTAAGCGTTACTTGCCGCCTAGATGTGAATGCAGCCTTAAAGCACTAAGAGATTTTGTTGATTTACATTTTCTTTATTTATTTTTTTCCTAGTTGGAGAATGAAGCTGAGGGTGAGGTCTGTCTGCAGTACAAGTGTAATGAAGAAATTATAAAGAACAGCATTCCTTTTCTGCTGGACATGCAGAATACAGAAAGGTAATTATTTAATATCAATCATCCTACTTCAATGAGAAACATTTCTGGGGGTTATCTTTTTAGGGTCATCACCAGCAGACTGGCAGAGCTTTGGTCTCCCATCACCCTGGTTATCTTCTTTTATATCCATCCACAAACTGCAGAGCTTTGGTCTCCTTGTGCAGTGACTATCTCCTCTCACCCACCATTCACAGACTGGCAGAGCTTAGAAGCTTAGATCTCTCATGCACTCTCATTCTCTCATGTCTTGCAGACTGGCAAAACTATAAACTTCAAATCCAATTTCTCAAATCCAATTTCTCCCTCTTGCCATCCATCCATTACTTGGCAAAGCTCTGGTTTCCTCATGCTCTGTCTAACTTCTCCCACCCACCATTCATAGACCAGTAGAGCTCTTTTCTCCTCATGGACTGGCTCTCTTCTCTCACCCACTATCCATAGACTGGCGTAATACTGGTCTCCTTATGCACTGTCTATCTTCTCTCACTGGTCATCCATAGACTGGCACAGTACTGGTCTCCTTATGCACTGTCTATCTTCTCTCACTGGTCATCCATAGACTGGCATAGTACTGGTCTCCTTATGCACTGTCTATTGTCTCTCATCCACCATCCATAGACTGGCATAGTACCGGTCTCCTTATGCACTGTCTATCTTCTCCCATCCACCATCCATAGACTGGCACAGTACTGGTCTCCTTATGCACTGTCTATCGTCTCACATCCACCATCCATAGACTGGCATAATACTGGTCTCCTTATTCACCGTCTATCTTCTCTCACTGTCCATCCATAGACTGGCAGAGCTTAGAAGCTTAGATCTCTCATGCACTGTCTATCTTTTCTCATGTCTTGCAGACTGGCAAAACTATAAACTTATGCTCAAATCCAATTTCTCCCTCTTGCCACCCATCCATTACTTAGCAAAGCCCTGGTTTCCTCATGCTCTGCCTACCTTCTCCCACCCACCATTCAGAGACAAGTAGAGCTCTTTTCTCCTCACGGACTATCTCTCTTCTCTCACCCACCACCCATAGACTGACATAGAACTGGTCTCCTTATGCACTGTCTATCTTCTCTCATCCACCATCCATAGACTGGCATAGTACAGGTCTCCTTATTCACTGTCTATCTTCTCTCATCCACAGACTGGCATAGTACTGGTCTTCTTATTCACTGTCTATCTTCTCTTATCCACCATCTATAGACTGGCATAGTACTGGTTTCCTTATGCACTGTCTATCTTCTCTTACCACCATCCATAGACTGGCATAGACAGTGCATAAGGAGACCAGTACTATGCCAGTCTATGGATGGTGGGTGAGAGACGATAGCCAGTGCATAAGGAGACCAGTACTATCTTCTCTCATCCACCATCCATAGACTGGCATAGTACTGATTTCCTTATGTACTGTCTATCTTCTCTCATCCACCATCCATAGACTGCTATAGTACTGATCTCCTTATGTACTGTCTATCTTCTTCTATCCACCATCCATAGACTGGCATAGTACTGGTCTCCTTATGTACTGTCTATCTTCTTCTATCCACCATAGATAGACTGGCATAGTACTGATCTCCTTATGCACTGTCTATCTTCTTCTATCCACCATCCATAGACTGGCATAGTACTGATCTCCTTATGTACTGTCTATCTTCTCTCATCCACCATCCATAGACTGCTATAGTACTGATCTCCTTATGTACTGTCTATCTTCTTCTATCCACCATCCATAGACTGGCATAGTACTGGTCTCCTTATGTACTGTCTATCTTCTTCTATCCACCATAGATAGACTGGCATAGTACTGATCTCCTTATGCACTGTCTATCTTCTTCTATCCACCATCCATAGACTGGCATAGTACTGATCTCCTTATGTACTGTTTATCTTCTTCTATTCACCATCCATAGACTGGCATAGTACTGGTCTCCGTATGTGCTGTCTATCTTCTCTCATCCACCATCCATAGATTGGCATAGTACTGATCTCCTTATGTACTGTCTATCTTCTTCTATCCACCATCTATAGACTGGCATAGTACTGGTCTCCTCAAGCACTGTCTATCTCTCATCGCTCCTGCTTTATTGTATTTGCTTTGATGGACATGCTACAATATAGAAGTTGATTTTACTGGACTGCAACCATTCACTATCTTTTATATGTTTTTTAACGTTTCTACTGTAGCTGGATTAGCACGTTAAAGTGGTTCTGAAGCTCTCCCCCAGCCCTTCCCTTTTCCCTACCTGAGCCCGATCTGATCCAGCGATGTGCACCAGCGCAGTGGCTCCCACCGCTTTCTCTCTCCTCATTAGACAGATTGATAGCAGCAGGGGCGATCAGCTCCCGCTGCTGTCAATCAAATCCAGTGACATGGGGGGTGGGGCCGAGTCCCACTGTCTGCCAATGAAGCGAGCCCGGCACAGGTGCCACCATGGAGGCACCTGATGAAGAGGGGGCCCAGGAACGCCGGTGGGGGACCCCCAAAAGAAGAGGATCGGGACTGCTCTGTGCATAGGTGTGCGCAGCCTATTGCATTAGGGTGTGCACCCCAAAGCTCCAACACATATGCTTTTCACATATTTACCGGCCTCCCCCCGCTATTCATCCTGAAACAATTTGAGGAAGGGGGACCAAGGGAACACATGGCATCAGAAGGAAGAGGGATGGCTGGGAGGCATATATTGGTACCGATCCCCTGTATTTTCCTCCTGTGGCAGCTGAATGTTAACGAGAGGGAGAGGATGAGAAGCCTACTTTCAGCTACTGCTTGAGGAAAATACAGATCGGTTCCACTAAAATCCACCGCCGCCGCTTCTCCTTTCCAGGTTCCGAGGGTCAGCAAGGAAGGATTGCGGTTTACCTGTCACCTGCCTGTCGATGGCGGGTTGCCAACCACAAGATTAGGGTGTGCCCAGGCACATCTGGCACACCCCTTGCGCACGCCTATGGCTCTGTGCAAAACCATTACACAGAGCAAGTAAGTATAGACATGTTTGTTATTTTTATTAAAAAGAAAACGTTTTACTACCACTTTAGGCAGTATTGCATATTATTTGTCCTTTTTCAGGCTCACCATCCACAGACTGGCAGCCAGAGCTCTGATCTCTGAACTGGAACATGGACCAGCGTCAGAGTCTGAAGAAGTGAAGAAGAAGATCTTGGAGACCAGTCTGCAGTCTGGTGTTGTCTCCTCTCTCACAGCCTATGTAGCCGTCAACAAGGACACCAACACACGTGTGGAGGGACCTCCTGTGCGCAGGGATACAGTACTTGAAAGTATGTATTTTTCACATTCCAATGTCACTATACAGAAGAAGATAACTACATGCCCCATCATGGGGAAGGCACAACATTGTTACTTCCACTTTAGTTTAGCTGTGACTATAGCAGATCTTTCCAATAACCAAAGAGGGCAGCACCACGCTCTAATGTCTTGTACACACGGACGGTTTTCCAGACCGGAAAACTGCGAGGATAGCTTTTGGCCGGGAATCCTGGCCGTCAGTGGCGGCTGGTGCTCAAATTTTTGGCGGGGCGCAAACAAAAAAATAAATAAAATAAAAAAATTGCAGCCTCACTGTGTCCATCAAATGCAGCCACTGTGCCATCAATTGTCAATTGTCACCACTGTGCCATGCCATCAAACACAGCCACTGTGCCATCAATTCGCACCACTATGTCATGCCATCAAATGCAGTCACTGTGCCATGCCATCAAACCCAGCCACTGTGCCATCAATTCGCACCACTGTGCCATGACATCAAACGCAGCCACTGTGCCATCAATTTACACCTCTGTGCTATGCCATCAAACGCAGCCACTGTGCCATGCCATCAAATGCAGCCACTGTGCCATGCCATCAAACACAGCCACTGTGCCATCAGTTGTTACCATTGTTCCATGCCATCAAACGCAGCCACTGTGCCATCAATTGTCACCACTGTGCCATTCCATCAAATGCAGCCACTGTGCCATCAATTTGCACCACTGTGCCATGATATCAAATGTAGTCACTGTGCCATGCCATCAAACACAGCCACTGTGCCATCAATTGTCACCACTGTGCCATGCCATCAAACTCAACCACTGTGCCATGCCATCAAACACAGCCACTGTCCCTATCAATTGTCACCACTGTGCAAATTGTCACCACTGTGCCCATTATCGCCACTGTGCCCTTTAATTGTCGGCACTGTGCCCATTGATGCCACTGTGACAATTGTCCTCACTGTGCCCTTTAATTGTCACCACTGTACCCATTGTCGCCACTGTGTCTATTGATGTCACTGTGCCCTTTAAATGTCGGCACTGTGTCAATTGTCGCCACTGTGCCCATTGTCGCCGATGTGCCCTGTAAAATGCCCCTTCCCCCCCGCCCGACACGTACCTTTCTGGGAGTCAGCCATTCTCCTTCCACGTCCCTCGATGTCTTCTCCAGCCCTCGATGACGCTACAGCCAATCAGGTTACCGGTAACCAGAACCGGTGAACCTGATTGGCTGAGATGCCTGTCAGTCTTATCCAAGGAACGCACCCCCCGTAGTCCACTGGATAAGCATCCGGAAGGCTGAGGACTGTACTCGGAAATAGCCAAATAGCCAACCAGCTGCCGTTATTCAGGTGGCCGGCGCTCACCATCCTGCCATCTGAATAGACCAGCGGCCGGCAACAATAACATACATTCATGCAATGCATGAATCTGTTACTGTAATCAGTGGCGGTGCGAGAGCCAGAGGGGATGGCGCTCCAGCACCCTCTATAGACGCACCACCACTGCTGGCCATGTGTATGCTCCTCACAGTTTTTCAGATGGGAAAACTGCCCAAAAACTGCCAGACAAAAAAAGAGAACCAGTTCTCTTTTTTTTTTTTCACCTGGAAAACCGGCGGACTTTTGCCCAGCGTTTTTTGTCAGTTTTCCTATGGGAAAAACTGCAATGATGCATACACATGGCTGCAGTTTTCCTTTTGGGAAAACCAGCCGCCTGTAGGGGGAAAGAGCAGGTTCTCAGCTTTCCCCTCGGGATTTCCGACGGGAACTTTTTCCATCAGAAACCACGCACGTGTGTACGGGGCATAATGATTAGATCAATCAGAATGTAAAAAAAAAAAATACATCAATATATTGGAGTAACGTACATCATGTGACGAACACAATAATAAATGGAAAAATTGCAGAACTGAAAAAAATTGAAATCCGGCGGTCCTAAGAGTTCATGAAATTGCACCTAAACCGATGTGCAATAATAACAGTGGGGCAGATTCATATAGAGATACGACGGTGTATCTACTGATACGCCGTCGTATCTCTGAGATCCGACGGTTGGATCTATGCGGCTGATTCATCGAATCAGGTTCCGCATAGATCTCCCTTAGATCCGACAGGTGTAAGTGACTTACACCGTCAGATCTTAGGCTGCAATCTCCTGCTGGACGCTGGGTGGCGCTTCCGTTTGTATATGTGACGAATATGCAAATGAGGAGATCTGCCGATTCAGAAACCAAAGCCTGGCCGTCGTTTTTTACGGACATACGTAATTTGCGTTAATGCCGAAACCAATGACGCCCTTGCGACGTCATTTGGAGCAATGCACGCTGGGAAATTCAGCCGGCGGCGCATTGCGCAGTTAAATCGGCGCGGGGACGCGCCTGATTTAAATAATACACTCCCTCTAGTCGCGGAATTTGAATTCCGCCCGGGGGATTTACGAGCCGTCGGTGCCACTTTAGAGGCAAGTGCTTTGTGAATACAGCACTTGCCTCAAAAACTGGCGCTGGCGGATCGTAAATAAGATAGATTACGCGGATCTAAAGATCCGCTGTTCTATGTGAATCTACCCCAGTACATTCAAGTCTCCTTCCAAGTCCAAAATAATGGTGACAGTTCTCGTTAGACATGTGCAATTTGTTTCGTCCCAAATTAGCTTTTTAAGGAATTTAGACAAATTCGTAAATTCGAAAATCTGAAATATTAACTTATTATTAAATTATAGGTATTGGAATTTCTTTTTAACCCCATATATGCGTCCTCGGCTTTCGGGGGTTATACTGGGATGATGCCCGCAGCTGCAGGCATCATCCTGGTACTGTTGTGTAGGGCCGGCGATTGGCTATCCAGACATAACAACCGATGCGGCCAAAAGCGGCTCGGTTGTTATGCCGGAGGAGTGGGAGGGGACATCCCCCCTCCTGCTGCCTCTCGCCACTCTGATCGCGCCTCCCATCCCACTGGGAGACTCGATCCTCCACCCGGCGCCTCCAGTGTCCAGGCGCAGACTGAAACAAAGCCGTAAACGGCTTTGATTCAGTCTCCGCACTGTAAACACAGAAAAGGGGAACTTTGATGTAAGGTGGGGGGGGGTACACTGTGGCCTCTGGTGTAAAGGGGAACTCTGATGTAAGGGGGGGTACACTGTGGTCTCTGGTGTAAAAGGGAACTCTGATGTAAGGGGGTACACTGTGGTCTCTGGTGTAAGGGGAACTCTGGTGTAAAGGGGAACTCTGATGTAAGGGGGTACACTGTGGTCTCTGGTGTAAAGGGGAACTCTGGTGTAAAGGGGAACTCTGATGTAAGGGGGGGTACACTGTGGTCTCTGGTGTAAAGGGGAACTCTGATGTAAGGGGGGTACACTGTGGTCTCTGGTGTAAAGGGGAACTCTGATGTAAGGGGGGGTACACTGTGGTCTCTGGTGTAAAGGGGAACTCTGATGTAAGGGGGTACACTGTGGCCTCTGGTGTAAAGGGGAACTCTGATGTAAGGGGGTACACTGTGGCCTCTGGTGTAAAGGGGAACTCTGATGTAAGGGCATCCGCTGACATTTTTTCAGAGGGGGGCGCTTCAGCAGCGGCGATACAGAGTCCCATTTTACCCTTTCTTCAACCGCTAGCGGGGGTTAAAAGCGCCCCCTCCCCCCACGTTAAAATGTAAAAACACCCCATTGTGTCCCCTGCATCTTTCAATATCTCTTTGTCACTACTGTGTACCCTCTCTTCACAACTGCACCTCTGGACCCCTTTACATTACACAGCACCTCACAGCTCTGGACCCCTTTACATTACACAGCACCCTGCATCACCGGACCCCTTTATATTACACAGCACCCTGCATCAATAGACCCCTTTACATTACACAGCACCCTGCACCTCTGGACCCCTTTACATTACACAGCACCCTGCATCACTGGACCCCTTTACATTACACAGCACCCTGCATCACCGGACCCCTTTATATTACACAGCACCCTGCATCAATAGACCCCTTTACATTACACAGCACCCTGCACCTCTGGACCCCTTTACATTACACAGCACCCTGCATCACTGGACCCCTTTACATTACACAGCTCTGGACCCCTTTACATTACACAGTACCCTGCATCACTGGACCCCTTTACATTACACAGCACCTCTTTCCCTTGACTGAAACACTACACTATATTTACAGTATATTTATTTCAGGTCTAAAGGAGGAACCTTTCTGAATGAGGGACAAATGCATTTAATTCAAGAAGAGGGACAGGCACTCTTAATAAGGGACAATCAGAGGGGAGGGAAGCGATGCAGTCACCGCTTAAATCGTCCCCAGGGCCAGTTCGGCCCTGCTCCTGGCTCTCCCTGGTAATTTCAGGGGGGGGGGGGGCAAACGACCCCCCTTGCCCTATGGAGCGGACGCCTATGCTCTGATGTAAGGGGGGGTACACTGTGGCCTCTGGTGTAAAGGTGAACTCTGGTGTAAAGGGGAACTCTGATGTAAGGGGGGGTACACTGTGGTCTCTGGTGTAAAGGGGAACTCTGATGTAAGGGGGTACACTGTGGCCTCTGGTGTAAAGGGGAACTCTGATGTAAGGGGGTACACTGCAGTCTCTGGTGTAAAGGGGAACTCTGATGTAAGGGGGTACACTGTGGCCTCTGGTGTAAAGGGGAACTCTGATGTAAGGGGGTACACTATGGCCTCTGGTGTAAAGGGGAACTCTGATGTAAGGGGGTACACTGTGGCCTCTGGTGTAAAGGGGAACTCTGATGTAATGGGGGGGGGGGTACACCGTGGTCTCTGGTGTAAAGGGGAACTCTGATGTAAGGGGGGGGGCAGCCATTGGCTGCGCTGCTATCAATCCGCCCAGCCTAGCCAATCAATGGCCAGGCTGGGACTGAACAGGATGACATGGACGCGCCCGGGAATTTCAAATGGTCAGGTAAGTAAGACGGGGGATCGGGGCAGTGCTGTCAGATGTTTTTATATAGGATGCATCAAGGTAAAAAAACTTTTACCTTTACAACCACTTTAAGAAAAGTCTGTATTGGTGCTTATCGCTCACCATCTATCCCTTCTTACAGGAGACCAGGCCCTCAGCGGCCTCGATGTGTCATGTTCTTCTAACTTTGCAAGTCCTATGAGAAAGGTGACCACATCTGGTAAGTGCCATACAGTATATTATTTTATATATATATATATATATATTGGGCTGGATTCAGAAAACTATTTACGCAGCGTATCAAGAGATACGCTGCGTAAATACTAAGAATAACCGGCGTATCCTTTTTTGCTATTCAGAAAACAAGATACGCCGGCTTTCTTCTAAGATACGAGCGCCGTAATTCGCTTACACCGTCGTATCTTAGTTGCATTATTACGCTGGGCGCAAGGTGGCGCTTACGATGGTTTTCGCGTAATATGTGCAAATGAGCTATTTACGCCAATTCCCGAACGTACTTGCGGCGGCGCGTCATAGTTTACGTCGTTTGCGTAAGCACTAGAGCAGCGTAAGGTTACCCCTGCTATAGGAGGCGTAGCCAATGTTAAGTATGGACGTCGGGACAGCGTTGAATTGTACATCAGTTACTTTGTTTGCGTAAATCGTTCGGGAATGGGGCTCGACGTTAGTTCCGTTCACGTCGTTTACATTGAGGAAAAGCGACGTGATTTCACACATGCGCACTGGGAACGTCCACGGACGGCGCATGCGCGGTCCAAAAAAAAACGTGAATTACGTGGGGTCATGATTCATTTACATGAATCACGCCCCCACTTCATTCATTTGAATTGCGCGGCCTTAAGCCGCAACACATACGTTACGCCGCCGTAAATAATGGCGCAAGTTCTTTCTGAATAAAGAACTTGCGCAAATATTTACAACGACATAACGTATCCACGGATCTTTCTGAATCTGGCCCATTGTGTTTGCTGCTTCTGCCACGCTGTCACTTTAGAAGACTCAGCATGCTCTGGGAATTCCGTCATGTATGCAACCGTGTTTGTAAGATAAAATAGTGTTCATATATATATATATATATACAGTGGAACTTTGGATTACGTGCATAGGGCTAGATTCACGTAGCCCGTCTTATCTTTGTGCGGATGTAACATATGTCATTTACGTTACGCCGCCGCAACTTTTTCAGACAAGTGCTTTATTCACAAAGCACTTACCTGTAAAGTTGAGGCGGCGTAGTGTAAATGACCCGGCGGAATTCAAATTCGGCGGTTAGGGGGCGTGTAGTATTTAAATCAAGCGCGTCCCCGCACCGAACGAACTGTGCATGTGCCGGCCGTGACTGAATCCCAGTGCGCATGCTCCAAATCACGTCGCTAATTGTCAATGAAAGCGACGTGAGCGTAACTAACGCACAGCTCCATTGCGAATCGACCTACGCAAACTACGTAAATTACGTCTGTCCCGACGTCCATACTTAATAGGGTTGTCCCGATACCACTTTTTTGGACCGAGTACAAGTACCGATACTTTTTTTCAAGTAGTCGCCGATACCGAATACCGATACTTTTTTTAAATGTGTCCCCAAATGCAGCCATGTCCCCCACATATGCAGCCATGTCCCCAACAAATGCAGCCATGTCCCCCACATATGCAGCAATGTCCCCCACACTAATGCAGCCATGTCCCCCACAAATGCAGCCATGTCCCCCACATATGCAGCCATGTCCCCCACATATGCAGCCATGTCCCCCACAAATGCAGCCATGTCCCCCACATATGCAGCCATGTCTCCCACATATGCAGCCATGTCCCTCCAGCCATGTCCCCCACATATGCAGCCATGTCACTCCAGCCATGTCCCCCACATATGCAGCCATGTCCCTCCAGCCATGTCCCCCACATATGCAGCCATGTCCCTCCAGCCATGTCCCCCACATATGCAGCCATGTCCCTCCAGCCATGTCCCTCCAGCCATGTCCCTCCAGCCATGTCCCTTCAGCCATGCCCCCCACATATGCAGCCATGTCCCTTCAGCCATGTCCCTTCAGCCATGTCCCTCTAGCCATGTCCCTCTAGCCATGTCCCTTCAGCCATGTCCCTTCAGTCATGTCCCTTCAGTCATGTCCCTTCAGCCATGTCCCTTTAGCCATGTCCCTCTAGCCATGTCCCTTTAGCCATGTCCCTCTAGCCATGTCCCTCCAGCCGCCGCCGCACGGAGATCACCACAGCATTCATTTGAATAGCTGTTTTGCCCGCGAGTATAGACACCCCCACCTTGCTCGGGATTGGACAGATCACCCATCCAATCCCGAGCAAGGGGGAGTGTCTATACGCGCGGGAACACTACAGCTATTCAAATGAAAGCTGTGATGTTTCCGCACGTTCCCGTTTAACCCATGCGGCGGGGCTTTCGATGCGGCGGCTTTGGCGGCAGCGGCGGACGGGGGGGGGGGGGAGTATTCTATTAAGGCATCGGGGGTATTTGCGAGAGTACAAGTACTCCCGCAAATACTCGGTATCGGTTGCGATACCAATACTGGTATGGGTATCGGGACAACCCTAATACTTAACATTGGCTGCGCCTCACTATAGCAGGGGTAACGTTACGCCCGCCTGGCGTACGTTCCGGAATCGGCGTATTTGCTCATTTGCATATTTTACAATGGGAACGTCACCTATCGGCCAGCGTAAATATGCAACTAAGATACAACGGTGTAAGTGCCTTACGCCGCTCGTATTTTAGCAACATTTAAGCGTATCTCATTATGAGCATACGCTAAAATTTGCGCAGGCTCAGATTAGGACTTATGACGGTGTATCTACTGATACGCCCGTCTTAAGTCTTTGTGAATCTGGCCCATAATCCGTTCCAGGAGAATTCTCGTAATCCAAAGCACTTGCATATCAAAGCGAGTTTCCCAGTAGAAATCAATGGAAACGAAAATAATTTGTTCCGCATTGACTTCAATGGCATGCAATACCGTATGTGGCCAGAGGTGGGGGGGCGCGGGAGAGCCTTGGAAATACTTGGTTAGACCCGGGGACACCTCGGCTGAATTCGGAAAGGCTCTGGAACAGAGTTTTTCTGAGTATTTACGAACGGCTTCGATCGGCTCTGCTACTGCCCCCGCATCTCAGGCCAAATGCGGTATTGCACACTGCTTTGGCTTGTATCCTGCTCGCTTTGCGAGACAACACTTGCAAACCGAGTCAGGATTAAGAAAAAAAATGCTTGTATTGTGAAACGCTTGCTAACCGTGTTACCCACAATCTGAGGTTTCATTGTGTGTGTGTGTGTGTGTATACAGTATCTCACAAAAGTAAGTACACCCCTCACATTTTTGTAAGTCTTTGATTCTGGGACTTTGCATTAGGGAAATGACGGACAATAAATGAAAGTCATATTTATTGACATGAATTGTAAGCATAGCATATTGTGATAAATACTGTAAAAAAAAAACATCTCCTATATTTCCATGCACATAGCATAAATATACTGCACATATATACATTCACAGAGGAGAGACAGCACAATCCAATCTAGACAAAGTCATTTTTGCTCCATGTGAAAAATGTGGCAAACAACCACTCCCCCGGTCAGCCGGTCTCTTGCCGAGAAAGGTCCCCCGGCGCATTATGCACTCCCTGTACTGCGCAGGCGTGGTGCTTGCCTCCTAAAATAGCTGATTATGAAATACTTACCTTGGAACAAGGTGTAGAGAACTAACCTGGTCCACACCGAGCGAGATCTCATCTTGCCTCGGCGTGACTTCCGGGTATCGCCGCTCCAGCGCTGTGATTGGCTGGAGCGGCGATTTAATCACTCCCGGGCATGCACGCAAGAGACATCGGGCCATATCCACAGAGGCAGTACGCCGGTGTATCTCCTGATATCTCCTGATACGCCGGCGTACTTTGAAATTACCCGCGTCGTATCATTAGTTTGAATCCTCAAACCATGATACGGCGGCTTCGGGCTTCGATCCGACAGGCTTACGTCTTCGTACGCCTTCGGATCTACGCTGCAATATTTTTCCGCCAGCTGGGTGGAGTTCGCGTCGTTTTCCGCGTCGGGTATGCAAATTAGCATTTTAAGGCGATCCACGAAGTTACGATCGGCCGTCGCATTCTCTAACGTCATCGCTAGTCGGCTTTTTCCGGCGTAAAGTTAAAGCTGCTTTTATCCGGTCTATAGTTAGACGTGCTATGTTAAGTATGGCCGTCGTTCCCGCGCCGAATTTTCATTTTTTTATTATTTTTTTTTGCGTAAGTCGTCCGTGAATAGGAATGTACGTAAATTATGCTACCAAAAAAAAATGAAGTTTCGCCGTAATTTCGCGCAATGCACAGCGGGAAATTTCAGAACGGAGCATGCGCAGTTCGATAGCCGCGGGGACGCACCTAATTTAAATGATTAACGCCCCCTAATCGCGTATTTCGATTCCGCCGCGAGAAATACACTACGCCGCCGTACCTTACGGCCCCGAAATCTGACTGGATTCGACTTAGAGCCAGGTAAAATACGGCGCCGTAGTGTATCTCTGATACTCTACGCCGATCTATTTGTATATGGATCTGGCCCATCATTCCGGCAAGGTCCAGCGGCTGCCGGTTCTTTAGCCAAGGATCACCGCTGCAAATGCGCTGCTGCAGTCAGCGGCACATTGCGAGGGGAATATCTCCTAAACCGTATGGGTTTAGGAGATATTATTTATACCTACAGGTAAGCCTTATTATAGGCGTTGTTATTGGCTTACCTGTAGGTAAAGTGGTAGTAAAGACTTTACTACCACTTTAAGTACAATAGTTTACCGACATTTCACAAGCGTATGCAGTTTTAAAGCGTGACCTGTTAGGTATATGTTTACTCATTTAAAAAAAAGTGCTTGAAAAACTGCTGCGCAAAAACATTACAACTGCCATTTTATTCTCTAGGATCTCTGCTAAAAAGTATACAATGTTTCTTGCATAAAAATACAGATTTTTACTTGTTGGCAACAAATGTCAGAAACAAACTTGGTCCTTAAATTGTTACTAAAACCAGGACTCTGCATTCACTATATCTGGTCTCCCACAGTACACAGAACATGGACATGCAATTGTTTTAGTAAATATAAACTGCTAAATACCTTTTCTCTCATTAGCAGTATAGAGCAGTCTTGTGACTTCTATCAGTGTCTGGTTAAAGCTTGTAGGAGGAGTTTTCATACTGCACTGAGTTGTCCTATCAGGATGCAGGACCCCTGACCCCAGTGGCGGCCGGTGCTCAAAAAATTTTTTTTTTTTGGGGGGGGGGGGGGCACAGACAAACTGAAAAATAAAAAAATCAATTGCCGCCACTGTGCCCATTAAACACACCCACTGTGCCCATCAAACGCCACCAGTTTGCCAGTCAGTCAGTTTTTTTCCTTCCTCGGGTCAGCGATGTCCTCGATGTTTTCTCCAACCCTCGCTTCAGCCAATCAGGTTACCGGTAACCAGACACGGTGAACCTGATTGGCTGAGACGCCTGTCAGTGTCAACCAGGGAACGCACCCCCTGTGCGTCTCCTGGTTAACTATTTGGAAGCCGATTACAGCCCACAGGCTGACTCTGATAGACACTTCCAAAAACCAATCAGCCGCTGTTATTCAGATGGCCAGGGGGCTGGCCAGGGGGTCGGCCATCTGAATAGTGAGTGGCAGTGGCGCCGGCGACAATACAAAGATTCATGCAATGCATGAATCTATGTATTGTTGACTTGAGTGACGGGCACAGGAGAAAGGGGGCAGCGCTCCTGGGCCCACTATGGATTCATCGCCACTGCCTGACCCTCTGTCTGGACAGTGCTGATTAGACATGTGCATTCGTTTTCGTTAGAATGCATTTTCGTCCGAAAATCAAGTTTTTTCGTTATCGTTTTAACAAACGATAACGAAAGCGCAAGAAACGAAAGATCCGACATATAAAAAAGAATTGAACAAGAACGGTTGAGGAAAATCCTCCTCCCAACTTTAAGGATTTTACTGTGAGATATCAATCCTAGTAATAAGGTAGGCACACCAAACACGTACGTTATATATCAAAATTAGAAAATTTAATTTATATAAAAACAAGTTTTAACACATATAGAACAAAGTGATTGAAGGACGACCACAATATTTACAGAGAGGCACAAACGGAGTTTTGTGCACTATTGCCAACTAGTTTCGCACTAATGTGCTTCTTCAGGGCTTTACACCTCGGTCTCTTCTGAGAGATAGTCGTCTGTATGTAACAATAGATGCCATTAATACAAAACAGCAAATATAACAAATTGTATAGTAATACTCATACATAGTATCAACATTTCAACTAAAAATAAATATATATAAACATCAAACAATATATATAAGAAAGTGTGCTTACCAATCCTGTTTTCAAGTTAGTGTGACTAGACATAAAGTCAGAACGCCCCTCTTATCCCGACAGCATAGGACCAAATCAAGAACGGGAAAGAGAACCTGTGGAAGCCAGATCCACCTGGTCATGAAATGTGGGTGATAGGGTGTTGAGGTTTGGTACCATTCCCAGACTTGAATTCTGAAAGTTATCAAAGATGGATTTATAGAAAAAAAATTATCCTAAATTAATAGTTAAATATTTTTGATTTATATTATTTTTATATAGAACTGCACATGCGTTTTATTTAATTTTAATTGGTTATATGTTATTATTAATTAATTGTATATCAAGGCTAAAGATTACCAAATTTCCTAAAGGAATGCAGTTCTTAGAGTTATCTAATTATATAATGGCCATACTACTCTATGATATATATATCTCCAAAGTGGATATCCAACAACCCTATCCTATTTTGCCACTAGGTGGTGCTTTAAACAATAATATATTAATGTTCCCTGGCAGTGTTAAAGACTGCCCTTTGGTTACTACTATCCAAAGAAAATAGTCACAACAAGTAGGTATCAATATTGATAATGGGGATAGAATTAGCATCCACGTTAACTAGCAGGTAATAAAGTATCACTCTAAGTACAGTAGTGAAAGGATAGAATGTATTGCAGACTAAATAGTTGCCTGTATGGCAAGAAATATAAAAGTTGTTACCTTATTTCAGAAGATGGAACTAATAAGAGTTGTGAGATATAGTCCTCCGATTCAAGTATGCCACAAGTTCTGAGAATGATGGTACACCTCGCGCATCCAAAGCGGCGTCTGACATGATGATTGTCAACGCCGCTTTTAAATGCTCACCCTTACCGGAAGTGAAAGGTCACTAGTGACCTCTGACATCACTTCCGGTCCGTGCGTCCCAGCAGATGCGCACGCAACCCGGAACTAAGGATAGTCATACGGGCGTGAAGCGCAAATAAAGGCGCCGCACGTCCCCATGAAAAATGCTTTATTTTCGTTTTCGTTGCGGTAAAAATTCGATATAGAGAGATTCGACATTATAGAGAAAAGATTCGACATTATAGGGAAAAGATTCGACATTATAGGGAAAAGATTCGACATTATAGAGAAAAGATTCGACCTTATAGGGAAAAGATTCGACATTATAGGGAAAAGATTCGACCTTATAGGGAAAAGATTCGACATTATAGGGAAAAGATTCGACATTATAGAGAAAAGATTCGACATTATAGGGAAAAGATTCGACATTATAGGGAAAAGATTCGACATTATAGGGAAAAGATTCGACATTATAGAGAAAAGATTCGACATTATAGGGAAAAGATTCGACATTATAGAGAAAAGATTCGACACTATAGAAATAATAGATTCGACATTACAGAGATTAGATTTCGATTTATGAGAAAATAGATTTGACATTATTACTAGTCATACAACATTAGAATTCTTGTAGGCAGAATCTTCGAACGGAAATGTACGTTTCGACGTAAAGATTTGACGTTCCGTCGAATATTCTTTTGATCATTCGACAGAAACCAAGTATTATTGGATTTTCGGACGAAAGCTATTCCCCAATAGTGTTCGCGAATAAATCGAATATCGCGGCGAATATTCGCTATTGCGAATATTCGTATTTTTTCAAATTTATTTTTAAAACAGATCACATCCTAGTGATCTCCATCGACGTCTAAAAGCATTGCTGGTATGATTACGAATATTCGCGAATACTTTCTCTGCCCTTCTTTTGCATCAGACCTGTGTATTGCGATCTTAGAGCTTAGCATTGTGCTTCCTATAGGAAATGATCTCCGTTTTTCGCGTGTTGTTCGCGCGCATGCGCAGACGAGAATTTTGAAATCAATTTCGCATTAGCGAAATTTCGCATTAGCGAAATTTCGCATTAGCGAAATTTTGCAAACATTTTTTTTTGAGAAAATATCACGAATATTCGATATTAACGAATATTTCGCGAATATTCTTCTATATATTCGCCAAAATATCGCGAAATCTAATATGGCGTATTCCGCTCAACACTATTCCCTAACGAAAAACGAAATAAATCAAAACGATTTTCGGGAGTAACTAAATAAATTTATTTTCCAAACGAAAACAAACAAACGAAACAAAATATTCCAGTCTGCACATGTCTAGTGCTGATTGGCCCTGTGCTGATCACATGCACTCCCCCAAGAAAAAAAAACGGAGCATGTGAAGCTTGACTCCTAATGCTCTGTCTTATCCAAGCCTGGAGACAAAGGAAGAAGGGGAGTATCTGTGCATACAGGATCAAACAGCCTTATTACACATCAGAGGATTAACCCCTTAGGTGACAGTGAGTATAACCAGCATGCTTTACGGCGTATACAGACTGATTTTACTGTTGTGGGTTTAGTAACACTTTAAGTGGTTAAGAAACTTTCTACTGAAAAACACATATTGGGTTTACATAACGGTGCTATAAAGAATTGTCATTCTTTATATTTATGAAGCTTTTCTTTATTGTACAGGTACATCACCACAAAAGCTGGCTGGTTGGTTTAAGAGAATGACTGTATCAGGTATGTGATTGTTGTACACTCCCGAGGGGTCAGTCACATGTTCTTGGAGTTGGTGCCACTGCTCTGTGCCCAGGGATGGACTGGCCATTGGGACTACATGGAGTTTCCCGGTGGGCCGATGGCTAAGTGGGCCAGCTTCAGTGACAGCTGACCGCCGCCCCCCTCTGCTCCTCAGTCTCTCCCTTCCTGCAGCACTCATCTCCTCTCCCTCCCCGTAGCGCTCACCTGTGGGGAACAGAGAAGCAGGCGGAGGACCAGAGGAGCAGGGGGACGACAGAGGAGCATGGGGGAGGGGACAGACAGCTGACTCAACAGCTAAAGCCTGGGACTTTCTCACTTCTGCCTAATATTGTCCCATAAGGGGGCACACTGAACTCTAGCTTCCCCACTGGTACTGCCTATAAGAGTACCAGCCATTCTACTCTAATAAAGTAGAACAGCTAGTGGCTAGTGAAGGGGGAGAGGGGGCTTGGGTGGCCGGGGGTGTGCCGGAGTTGTCCGGCTGCCGTGGGAGAGACCTGTCAAAGTGGGCCAGTCTGGATGAAGTCCAGGGCCAAATTTTTGTCCCAGTCCAGCCCTGTCTGTGCCCTGCGATGTTACCTACCAAAAAGCCTTCATCAGCTGATTTCTTCAGGCAGAGGAACTAATGTTTATCAGCAATTCAGTGTTGAGAAAAATTCAACGTATTGCACTATATTGTCAAAAGTATTGGGACGCCTGCCTTTACACACACATGAGCTTTAATGGCATCCCAGTCTTAGTCCGTAGGGTTCAATATTGAGTTGGCCCGCCCTTTGCAGCTATAACAGCTTCAACTCTTCTGGGAAAGTTGTCCACAAGGTTTAGGAGTGTCTATGGGAATGTTTGATCGTTCATTCAGAAGAGTGTTTGTGAGGTCAGGCACTGATGTTGGATGAGAAGGCCTGGCCCACAGTCTCCACTCTAATTCCTCCCAAAGGTATTCTATCAGGTTGTGGTCCAGGCTAGTAGAGTTTCTCCACCCCAAACTCGCCCACCCATGTCTTTATGGACCTTGCTTTGTGTGCTGGTTCAAATCATTTGGTGGAGGGGGGATTATGGTGTGGGGTTGTTAATAAAAATGCCATAAAACTATCCCCTATTTTGTAGACGCTATAACTTTTGCGCAAACCAATCAATAAACACAACATTTGTTGCTATATTTTTGTTTATAACGCAAAAAATAAAAACCGCAGAGGTGATCAAATACCACCAAAAGAAAGCTCTATTTGTGGGAAAAAAAGGACGCCAATTTTTTTTAGGAGCCACGTCGCACGACCGCACAATTGTCAGTTAAAACGACGCAGTGCCGAATCGCAAAAAGTGGCCCAGTCATTGACCAGCAAAATGGTCCGGGGCTGAAGTGGTTAAAAATTTAGAACCTGCCCTATTTTTTCTTGTCTTTTTTCACGTCACCGTTTTTCTAAACATGCAAAACGATCGTGTGTAGGCTTTAACAACGGGGGGAAGGCGCATTCTCAGAAGTATGTTATGAGATGGGAAATTAGCATAATCAACCCAAAGGGCGGCGCCATTTAAATGGAACTTCCCCTTTATAGTGCCGTCGTACGTGTTTTGTACGTCACCGCGCTTTGCTCGAGCATTTTTTTTCACGATCGTGTGTATGCAAGGCAGGATTGACAAGAATCCCGTTGAGAAAAACATTTCCATGACATTAAAAACGGTCTTTTGTACGTTAGAGATTGAAGGAAAAAGGGCAACATTTAAATATTAGTTTTTCTCTTTCTTTTTAGTGGCAAATTTGTTTAAGAGGTCTGAAGAACCATCTGAGGAGGAAACAGAAGGTAGGAACGGTCATCTTTATTTTTTCAATCACAATGTCATATTTAAAGTTTACGTCTCAGGCCGCGTACACACGACCAAATAAATCCGATCAAATCGGTCTGACAGAGCGTTTTGATCGGATTTGTCTGCTGGGCTATTTTGGTTTGATCGCTGTACACGTAAGGCTTCACTGCCTGTTTCCCATAGTGTGAATGGCGGCGCGGGACCCAGAGCGATCGTGGGACCGGCATCGGGGGGGGGGGGCCATCAGCGCGGGCAAGTAGGACAGGTAAGTGTCCTTATTAAAAGTCAGCAGCTATACTGTTAGTAGCTGCTGACTTTTAAAAAAAAAAAAAGGCGGCTGGAAGTCCGCTTTAATAGTTAAAATAAAAAATAGATGCCGGGATATACTTTTAGAGGAGGAGAGGGAAGTTTATTGTTAGATTTAGGAAACACTTGGACTGGAGATCCTCTTTAATGTCCCATGCTGTCAGTTGGCTTTTGGTTTATCCATTTGGCTTCTCCCTGATCATCTCCAATCTTTGACTGTTCTACATGTTCTGCTGGCTGTCCTGTCTGGAGTGGTCATATTAGAGTTTGGTACTATAGCCCAGGGCAGTGATTTGCCAACACAAGGCTTTCATGGCAGGAAACAAGTCAAAGAAAAAACACTGCCGCTCATGTGTCCTGGCAGAGCTGTGTGTGTGTCCAGCCATGATCACCGCAGGTAATTTCTGGATGTGTAAACTAGGGTGACCAGACATCCCAAGTTTCAGGGGACAGTGCCCTGATTGAGGACACTGTCCCCGGACCAAGTCTGTCCCTGGTTTTGTCCCCAGATTGGATTTAATAGGGGGCAGGGGCAGAATTAAAATAAAAAAATTAGAATTACACACCCCTGCACCGCTGTGCCTACTAGCATAGGGGGATGTATTTTTCCCAGAATCTGTGTCCCTTTCTAATGATCATGCTGGTCGGAGCGGAGCGGAGGGAATATTTCTTCAGTTTTGGGCGCATGCCCATTCAGTTTCGCTTGCATGTTCTTCTGCTTTGGCTCAAATCCTGGCCAGCCACCTGCCTTTGCCTTCCCTGGTGGAGTGATCTTCCTCCGCTCCCCATCCAGTAGTAGCCGGGGCCCGAAGAGTAAGACTTGAGAGGCTGTGAGGCGGGGGGAGACGGGCAGAGAGTCGCTGATTGTTGCCATTACTAGTAAAGAAAAAATATGTCCCCGGATTTCATTTAAAAAATCTGGTCACCTTAGTGTAAACAGTCATGGATAGCCACTGAGCCAGTATGCTGGGTAGGTGGAGAATGTTACCCGATGTATTGAAGAACTAGCTAACAAACAACTCGGCAGGGGATCTCATCTGACTGGGAACATACAATCAATTTAGTGGAAAATCAGCTGAAGCTGAAGACAGTGCATGCCAAGGAGGACGTAATGTGGCATGGCCTGTCCAACCAAAACATAAGCTTGCTGGAAATGTAAACATAGGCCCTGCTCTTTCCTTACTCCTTCATAACCTCCCCCTGGTGCTATTGCTAATAGGGATGATCCGGACACCCCCTCACCACAGCCCCCCCCCCCCCCCGCTGGTTCAGTTCACAGCAGAACTTGCGAACAGGCAAAAAATGTGTTCCGTGACGGCTCCCGCACACACGGAAGTGAGGTCACATGGCTGCGGCCAGTCACACAGCCGGTGTCCCCCCCGTAAAAAAGAGGGACAAAGATAGATGTGCCATGCACAGCGGACGGCGTGGGCTTCGTTTGCAGGTAAGTGTCATATAATGGGCTAGTATGCAATGCGCACTAGACCATTATGCTTTTCATTTGCAGGGTTTACACACACCAAAAGAGGAAGTAAATCCCGTCGGGGTTTACTTCGTCTTTAAAGTGAAACAATAAATATTCCTTTGAATATCGTACCTGGGGTGTGTTTATAGTATGCCTGTAAAGTAGCTAATATTTCCGTGTTTATAACAATAACACCGCAAAATTACATTTATAAAGGAAAAAAAAATCATTTAAAACTGATTGCGGCTGTAATGTATTGTCGGGTCCTGGCAAAATAGATGAAAATCATAAAAAAAAAAAAGGCATGGGTCCCCCCAGTCCATTACCATGCCATTTGGGTCTGGTATGGATATTAGGGAAACCCAGAACCAAAATAAAAAAATGGCTCGGGGGTCCCCTAGACACTATATACTCTAAACAGCAGTATATATACTATACGGCCTGCCCTATATACTCTGCAGAAAATTGGGCCTTAGGTAACCCCCCCCACAGGATACTCTTGGGGAGCGCAGGAAAGGGCCTTGCTATTAAATAGTATATCAAACATTTTAATTGCATTGTGGCCTTTGGTGGTGGTACCAGAACACTGTAAGCCCTCACAGTTAATCTTGTTGTGTGCAGAAAAATTGTGCCTTGGGTGGTGGTGGTCGTGCAACAACACTGTAACCCCTCACAGATACTCACAGGAGGGAAACTACATGGGAACTAGTTGGCCCAGCTATTCCAATAGCACACCGTCACAAGGATCCAGTAATAAAGTTAGCACAAGGTCAGGGGAGCAGCTGTGCCCATTCAGCTTACTCCACATACCTTCCAGTGAAGCTGTTGCAGACTGGATGCTTTAGGTGAAGTCTTGGGGTCGCAGAGATATTTTCAGGTGTAGGCCTCTTGGCTCTTCCACAGCTGGGACCACAGTGAACATTACCTTGAGTCAATAGAACTGTTGGTAGCCCCCCACCCAAATGGGTGGAATCCCTTTAACAGGAAGACCCTACTGTTCTAAAGCTTAGACTATTTATGTGGTCCTCAGACACCTTCTGGGACTACCTCCTCAGGCTTTGGCTGCAGTATAAGAAATAGTCATACTACCCATTTGCCTCACCCCACCTCCTATGTTCTAGAAACCTCTAGAAGGCAGGGGAGAGCAATCAGACCTTCAACCTGTGAAATCCAGAACAGCCCAAAAGAAATCACCAATTGCTCCAATGAGTAGCCAAAAAGAAGTACATTTACTTTTGCATTTTGCCTTTACAACCATTTTAAGAATAGTTCATGTTGATTGAGAAAGTTTCTACTTTAGTGGAAAATAGTAGATAAATCTTGTGGTGGATTGGGAACTACAAAAGGAATCTCTACTGTGCTCCCCCAGACACCAATTATATTATATATAAATATCTCATATTTTATCTTTTTATTACTTTATTATTTAGAATGTCTTACATTACCATCTCCGCCATCACCGCCGCCTGATGTTCCAGTGGAAGCCACCGCTTTTGTGAGGCTGATCTCCCTGCAGAATGCGGACGGATCCTGG
Organism: Rana kukunoris; assembly: GCA_029574335.1. NCBI lineage: Eukaryota > Metazoa > Chordata > Amphibia > Anura > Ranidae > Rana > Rana kukunoris. The sequence continues at coordinate 725,746,912 of CM056049.1, read as the reverse complement.
AATCTGACCCCCGAGATCTCTGCTCTCCTGGGAATATCTGAGACAGACATAAAGACCGGGAACCCCGACCAGGTATTGTGTTATTGATTATATCTGCTCCCTGGGTATGAGGACTTTATACTGCTGACAGAAAAAAAGGATGTATGATAATAATATGCAATATTTTATATTAACCTGAAAGAAATATTTGTTTTAATAAATATATTGTTTCTTAATCATAATAAATACAGTACCTTTTAATAAAAAAAATATTTATTCAGTAATAATATATTTAATAAATATGCAGTTCGCTACAAATGAGGGTACATTTCTATTGGTCTGATGCTTTCATGCGCCCACCTCAAACCATTTGCCTATTAAAATCCATTGAAGCACAACTTTCAGGCCGCGTACACACAATCAAATTTATCTGCTGAAACTGGTCCGACGGACCGTTTCAGCGGACATCTCCGATCGTGTGTATGGGCTAGCGGACATGTTTTCCCAGCGGACAAATTTCAAAGCATTCTTGTCACTGTAACCACCGTTTGCGAGTGCGCGGCGGACATCGTGGCCGCCAGGCACGCGCATCGGTATCTCAGGAATGCGGCGGGCACGCACACGCCGCAGGCGGCACTCGCGCACCCTCTAGTGGCCTGGAAGAGCAGACACAGAACCGAGACAACGGGTTGGGCAGGAGGGGAAGCCTCACGTGGCCACGTAGCAGCCCATGGGCACGTCATAGTATCCCCGTAAATGGGTGCACTGCCGAAAAATTTGTTTTGTTTTAGTTTCATTCGTTTTTTGTTTGAAAAATAGTTGTAAATTCAAAAATAAGAAAGAAAATCCGAAAATTCTAACTAAAAACGAACTATTAAATTATAGGTATTGGAATTTCCTTTCAAATTTGGCCATTAGGGAATGTAACGAATACAAATTTATCCGAAGTTATGAATTATCCAAAATAACGAATTCCGCATCTAAACAAATGGAATGAATTAATAATAAATTATAATATTAAAATGTTTTTATTTATTAATTATTCGTTACATTCTATTTGTTTGGATACGGCATTTGTTATATTGGATAATTCGTAACTTTGGATGAATTTGTATTCGTTACATTCACTAACAGCCAAATTTAAAAGGAAATTTCAATACCTAGAATTTAATAGTTAGCTATTTTTTCCGAATTTTCGAATTGTCAAATTTACGAATTTTCGAATGTTCGCAAAATATTCGTTAAACAGGTTTTCATTCATTTGGATGTTTCCGAATGAACGAATTTGTCAAAATTAGTTAAACTAATTTGTAACAAAACTAATTGCCCATGTCTATATGCCAGGATATGAATATCTATATTTTTCCTTGTATACCAGTCCATTGTTTCCATATGTTATTACTAAAAGACGTTACTTTGTTTTTTGGTATTTTCACAGTCTATGCAACTGGTTTTGATATTCTTGGACTCATAGGTGTGCGCAGCCTTTGGCATTAGGGTGTGCACCCCAAAGTTCAAACACACTCTACCGATCACTCACGATGTTCATTCAGAAAGGGAAGGGGCCAGTAAATGGCATATTTACTGGTCCCTTCCCCCACTCATCCTAAAACATCCACAACAACAACCGGCAGTGGGAGAGGAGGGAAGCCGACAGTGCTGTGGGGGGAAGGAGGGGGAGCCAGGTCAGTGGGGGAATCTGTTCTGCACAGGGTGATTAGGGTGTGCCTGGGAACACCTGGCACACCCTATGCGCACGCCTATGCTTGGACTTAATTTCCACCAGGGCTTAACTGGGTTATTGTTGTTATTGATTTGTTAGGCTGGCCAGTGTTTCCAGCTTCTACCTTGTAGAGCTTTAGCACCTCATTCACCTCATTGTGGTTTTAAGATAGGGTGCTGGCTCCTCAGGGCACAGGCAAGTCATACTCTTTTTTTACAGGGCTTTTTTTCTCGCAAAATAGGTACAGGAACTGAATCACGACCCCCATCCCTTACACACACCCTCCAAACCGCATCGAATAGTGGGTGTGGTCAATTTTCACTATCAGTGGGAGGGTCTAAACAGAGTCAATAAATACCAGGGGTGCATTATGTTAAGAGTGCAGAGTTCAGGTGTGCGCTACACACAGAGTGCAGAATTCTGTCTTCTTCCACAGCTGGTTACCTCTGCATCTCCCATCCACATGTCAAGTTTACCCCTTTTCAGCTCTGACCTCTGCATACAACCCCCCCCCCCCCAACTGCCCCCATCTCCTTAAAAGCTCCACCATCTTCCACATGTCTTATTTTTGTTGCTGTATTAACTTGTTGCCGGCCGCCCGCCGTCATATTACTGCGGGAAGTCAGCTCTGCTGGGCCAGAGCCCGTAGCTATACGTCCGCTCTAATGCGGCCGCTAGGGGGCGCGTTTTTTTTATATATTTTTGGGGATATTTATTATAGCAAAAAGTAAAAAATATTGCATTTTTTTCAAAATAGTCGCTCTATTTTTGTTTATAGCGCAAAAAATAAAAACCGCAGAGATGATCAAATACCACCAAAAGAAAGCTCTATTTGTGGGAAAAAAAGGACGCCAATTTTGTTTGGGAGCCACGTCGCACGACCGCGCAATTGTCAGTTAAAGCGACGCAGTGGCGAATCACAAAAAGTGCTCTGGTCATTGGGCAGCAATATGGTCCGGGGGTTAAGTGGTTAAGCTGAAGCTCTAGTATCTCCCCGCATACTGTAGTTGGCTCCACCTCTCTCACTTGTGGGGAGATCATCCAGTTGTGATGTTGGCATTTGCACTGCACCCCGTGTACCTACACCTCCCTTGTCCCCATCCTGCACTCAGTGGGAGCCACTCAAGAGATCTGATCTGTTGGGGAACAGGCTGTCACTTGTAAGCATAGAAGCCGGACTTTTATGTTTTCAAGTTTGTTCCACCAAGTTTCAGCTGAAAAAAAGCCCTGCTCTTTTCTTATTTTCTTTAGTTATTGTTTTTCTTTTTTTTGTGCAGTAAATAGGCAGGGAGTATGAGGCTCTGGGTGGGTGGGGGTGAGGGGGATACACCAGCCACTGTAGGAATTTTTACATTATCAGGAAGGGTTTTATATAGGGAGGGAAGTAGCTGGTTTGGATTGCTGTGTGTAGTGGGATCTATATGGAAGGTATTCTCTTTGAATTTCGATGCTGACTATTTTAGCATTTTTCATGCTAATAAACATTTTTGTAGAGGGTGTTTTTATCTTTTCTTTTTTTGTCTTTTATTTTTCCTGATCTCTACCTGTTCATCCGCCCACAGCTCACATGAAAAACACCATGCATGCGCATCTGTTGTATAGTTGTTAGAAAGCAAGCAACTTGCCACGCATGTGCAGTGCATTCTCCATGCCAATCATGGGCAGCTGGAGCAAGAAGGCAGATAATGAGCACAGGCGGGTGGTACACCCAGTGTACAGCAGGCATTAGTAGTGGGAGAGGGGAAGCAATTTTGCATTCTTGCCCTGGGCACTGGACGAACCTGTCCCAATACTGGTCACACGTGTGTCTCCTGCAAATCCAAATTGGTTCCTGCATTCATATCTGGGTGATGTCTGGTCTGCCAAATGGGCAGGAATCTTTCAGGTCTTGTATAATAAACTCCTCCTTCCCTCCTCTGCAGGACATGGAGGTGTCGGTGTGGGTGACGGTCCTGGCGGTGATCTGGCTTCACGCCACCTGTGAGGATCAGAGAGAGGAGTGGGAGCTGCTGGAGAAAAAAGCCACCTCCTGGGTCAGGGCTAAAGCAGGTAAGTGCTAAATACAAACTGCAGTGCCCCCACTAACCAATCAGAGTCATCTTCTTCTTTGATTTAACTTCCATGCAGCATGTTCTTCTACAATGACGTCACTCTGAGTGTTTTTTTTTTCCTATTTGATTAATAATCCTGTAAGTATTGTTGTCCCTATAAAATGGCTTGTGTTTCTGAAATTGCACCTGAAAGCAGTTTAGGTGTAAATGCTTCTTTATCTCCCATAAGGCCGCGTACACCTGATAGGTTAAACCGATGAGAGCAGTCTGATGGACCGTTTTCATCGGACCAAACCGAACGTGTGTGGGCACCATCGGTTATTTATCCATCTGTTAAAAAAAAGGGGGAACTTGTTTTAAATTTAAGCGATGGATTCCTAACCGATAGGTCAAAACCGATCGTTAGTAGGCACGGCCATCTGTTAATAATCCACGCATGCTCAGAAACAAGTCGACGCATGCTTGGAAGCATTGAACTTCATTTTTCTCAGCACATCGTTGTGTTTTACGTCACCGCGTTCTGACACGATCGTTTTTTTAATCAATGGTGTGTAGGCACGACTGACCATCAGTCAGCTTCATCGGTTAACCGATGAAAACGGTCCATCAGACCGTTCTCATCTAATGGACCGATCGTGTGTACGCGGCATTAGGCTAGGGTCAACATTTCATAGTACAACCGTGCTAACAAAATCGCTAGCAATTAATCTCTAAAGGTAGCAAGCAATGGCTACACTTTTGGAACAAATGGCTCCCCATGGAGTGCTGGACACAAGTATTATGTATGAATTGCTAATAACCAATCAATGCTTAAATGCTGCTGCATACTACACCTACATACTAAATAAACCTTTAGAACTTTGTACATTGTATAAAACATCTTGATGATATCTCTTATACCTTCAATATAATTATATAGTTACTGTTCACAAACCTTCCTCTAATGTAAGAGCCTTCATAAGGACCGGATGTCAGTTTTCCAAATGAAGTTACTTCTTATGCCCTCTTCACAAATAGCAGTGCACTTCCTGTGCCTAGACCCCGGCGGGTCTTGCGGTCGGTCATCCAGCACTTAACGCATCTAGGTTCGGGGCGGGTAGCACTGCGATGGGCAACGGGCATCTCCTCCTCCTCTGCATCATGGCGGCTTCCGCAGTGCATCTCCTCCCTCCTCCTCCTAGGCGGCCAATAGAATCGCTTGTCCTTTCAGCTAATCGGGTGACAGGTCTCAGGGCCCACTTCCTAATTGGCCAGGAGGAAGATCAGTGTAAGGATAGCGGATATTTATTAGCTATTGTCACACAACTGGGTGCGCTAGGAGCGCAGTGCTATTGTGGCCCGAGCCCACCCTTTTTTAAGCCTACTAGATCCTATGACTCTAATCATGTGCTTCTAAATCCCCCCCTCCCATTGGAATCCATGCATCCGGTGCACCAAATGTAGATTAGGGGACCGAACGCATGGATAGGTGGGGCGGCGTCCGTGCGCCCCTAATGGATGGGCCGATACTGGTGTTTAGGCACTCCTGTCCTGTAGCCTTATAGCTGCATATCTACAGTGTGAGATCTAAGGCACTGCTGCCTCTGACTGCTAGTTGTAGGATATTTGATAATCACTTGTCTCCTTGCTCGAGAGGAAGCTGCAGTGGTGGGATCTCCCTGCATCTGCTTTTTTAGTTTTGTAGCTCTGTGCTTCCTCCACCCACTGTTTTTTTTAATACTTACCCCGTCAGTCCTTAGATTACCAGTCATCGGGGATCGGGTGGGGGCTGACACGAGGAAGCATAGTTCTGCCTCTGCTGAGATGGCCAGCCCCATACAGAGACACAGTGCAAAACAAGACACGGTAACATGGGCATCAGCTCCATAGGGCAAGGTGGGGGCAATTGGGGGCAAATTTTTTACAACACGAAAAATGGTCGTGTGTACGCGGCATAAGTCTGAGTTCTGCTGTACAGCAAGAGGCCAATACCAAGTCAGATTCTGGAACTTATACTGCTTGTTTTTAAAAAAATTACATTTGTTGGTAGATTTTTCAAGGACTGTATTAAATTGTGTATTTTTTTTATCTGCACAAGGTTCAGTTTAATAATTCTCTGAAGATCATTTAAATCCGATTGATATTTATCACCCGTTATTCTGCATCCGGAATAAATAAAAGTGACATTTGATGTGTCCTCAGGTTCCTCTCTGGGGGAGTTTGTCAGATTCGGGAACGAGCTGCTGAAATCCTCCGTGGCCCCTGAAGTGTTCGGCCTGTAAGAGGAGACATCTGGAGGAACCAAGATGGCGGAATGTTGCTGCATTTCATTTTGTGCCTAAACGGTTTTGTGCCTTTGTACTCTACTCCTGTATCTGTGAGCGATACCAAAATAAGAATACTGTATTTATCGGGGTATAGCGCGCCCCCGGGGTATAGCGCGCACCCCAAGTTTAGACAGATAGTTTAAGAAAAACTAGTTTAAGGAAAAAAAAATTACCTTTTGGATGCTCCTCCGGCGTCCGTCCAGCCTTGTGGGTGTCCGTCTGCGGCTTCCTTGCGCAGGGTCCCTCCAGCCGTCCGGGTGTCCATCTACAGTGTTTGGATTTGGCGCCTCGGCCGAGCTGTGCAGAGCCGGATTTCCTGTTTGTTCGGATCCTCTCGGCCACGCTCGTGCACGCGGAGCTATGCGTGGCCGAGCCTAGCCGAGTGCGCAGTACACTTGGCTCGGCTCTAGTCGCTAGGCGCTGAGACACAGCAGGGATCGGCGTATAACGCACACCCACGATTTTCCCCTTATTTTAAGGTGAGTAAGCGTTAAGGTTAAAGTGAGCGTTATACACCGATAAATACGGTACATATTGTTGAATACATTTTAGTTTATTAGTATAAAAAAAAGTATTAAAAAAGTTTATGCCATAAAACATGTACATACAAAAAAAGACATGAAAAATATGTGGTCTGTAGCCACAAGGCAAAAAAAGACCACTAGATATCAAGTACAAGGATTGTATATGAACCAATCGCCGACGCGTTTCAGAGTCCTTAAAGTGGAGTTCTACCTAATTTTTTTTTTAAGTCAGCAGCTACAAATACTGCAGCTGCTGACTTTTATAATAAGGACACTTACCTGCCCAGGGCGCCCACGATGTCGGCACCCAAAGCCGATCTGTCTCTCGGGTAGAGGCGCTGCCATCTTCAGTAAGGGAATCAGTAAGTGAAGCTTTGCGGGTTCACAGCCTGGTTCTCTACTGCGCATGCACGACTCCCGCTGTGTGTCCTCACTGGTCCCTGCTGTCTTCTGGGACCTATGTGTCTCCCAGAAAATAGCATGGGGAATGGAGGAGGCGCCGAACGTGGCGTAGATAGCCGCGGGTGGCTCAGCTATCTATGCCCAGAAGTGGGAGAAAAATACCTGTATTAGACTGATATCTGCCCCCCCCCCCTGAAATGTGGTATCAGAGGGGGGGAAGGATTCCAAAAAGCGGAAGTTCTGTTTTTGGGTGGAAATCCGCTTTAAAGCTTCTTCTTTAGGGAAGGTTTTACCAATCGTAGTACATATGGCCTAAAAAAAACATACATTCGAGCATTCATCGCCATTCACAGATGCATGACATGATCCAAATGAGCCAAGGATGATAGTAATTACAATGCCTTGATGAAATAATGGGGACACAGCCAGCAGTGGAATAAAAACAATGAGTAGTAAAGGGCAGTCAATGAAAAAAAATGTTTCTCTTATCGTCCATGGACGGACACAGCTCCTTAAATCTTGACAAGTGGGTTATGTTCCTGTTCACAGGAGAGGACTTCGTCCTCTCCTGTAAACAGGAACATAACCCACTTGTCAAGATTTAAGGAGCTGTGTCCGTCTAGGACGTCAGAGAAAAGGATTTTTACGGTGAGTACACAAAATCCTATTTTTTTTAGACCATATGTACTATGATTGTTATAACTTTAAGGACTCTGAAACAACGTTGACGATTGGTTTATATACATTTCTCGTACTTGATATGTAGCGTTTTTTTTTTTGTTTTTTTTTGCCTTGTGGCTCCAGACCACATATATTTTTTGTATGTACATGTTTTATTGCATGAACGTTTTTGATTCTAATAAACTAAAATATATTCAACAATATGTACAGGGTGGGCCATTTATGTGGATACACCGGGTGGGCCATTTATTTGGATACACCTTGAAAAAATGGGAATGGTTGGTGATATTACCTTCCTGTTTGTGGCACATTACTATATGTGAGGGGGGAAACTTTTCAAGATGGGTGGTGACCATGGTGGCCATTTTGAAGTCGGCCATTTTGAATCCAACTTTTATTAAGGTGTATCCATATAAATGGCCCACCCTTTATACTTGACCTTTGTACATTCCTTGAGCCGATAAAGTTCAGATTTTCTGAGGGGAGATTTCTTTCTCTATATAAAGAGGGAATCGTATCTTAGTAGTTGGGAGCCTCCAAAGTGAACTTCTACCCTTCCTGGACTGGGCAAAGTGACAAAAGATCTTTTTTAGGCTCCACACTTTTCCCACCACAGGGTATTGTTTTATTTTTTGATGTATTTATTTATTTTATTCAGCATTGACATTACAAGGTTCTTATTTTTTTCGTGTTTGGTAGGAATAGATTACTTTTAACAATAAACTTAGTATATGCTGGAAACTTACAGTGTGTGCGAGTCTATCCATACATAGGAGGTCATACAGGGTAAAAGGCTACAACATACCTATACCAGCCCTAGGGTGACCACATTTCCAAACTACCATTCAGGGACACCCCTCCCCCCTTCCCAAAAATCAGCTTGTGCTGTAACAAATCACAGCACAGTGATTGGACACAAGAGGCGGGATTTATGATTTCTCCAATCACAAGCAGGGGGCGGGACTGTGCTCCTCCAGGCATTACCGGCCAGGACAATTACTGTCAGTGAGTAAAGCAGTGATGTGGCAGCCTTTTCTGGGGGCATCAGATTGGCTTGGGGGGGTAGCTGTGTCAGTTTCATTCTGGGACACTGTATTGTTCTGGAATGAAGGTGCCCGGGACAGACCTACAAAATGCGGGACTGTCCCGGGCAATCCGGGACACTTGGTCACCCTAATCAGCCCCCTAAATAATCATGGCAGCTGATAGGGCAGTACAGCCCTGTACTGGGCCCAGGCCTCATCATTTCAAAAGGCACCTGCCCAGGAGGGCCGGAAGTACTGCCCTATCGCTAACGCCTGTGCAGTGCTACCAGCTTCTACTTTTCTTTTCTCCCTCTAGCTGCGCTGCAGGGGGATCGGTTATAGGATCTGAGCCCAGGGCTGCTTTCTCTATATAAAGAGGGAATCATATCTTATTAGTAGTTGGGAGCCTCTAAAGTGAACTTCTACACTTCCTGGACTGTGCAAAGTGACAAAGATCTTGTACGTCTTGTACGTCACCGCGTTCTTGACGGTCCGAATTTCTGACAAGATTTGTGTGAATCGTGTGTATGCAACACAAGTTTGGGCCAACATTCCGTCTGTCACGGTCTGGAGTCAGGCTCAGAGGCCAGTAGCTATAGCATCACATCAGATATTCACACAGGTCACCCTGGCTGATGGGACAGGTTCACCTGAGGTGCAGGGTCTAAGCACTAACCGGTATTCACCAGAGCTCCTGATGGCTTTGGTGCATGTCAGTGCCAGGTCGCAGTCCTCAGGATAGCCCCACCAGGAGGTGAGCAAGCCGGGGTACATAAGCAGATATAACAGGTAGGGATCAAGCATAAGTGTATTCGGGGAACAAGCCAAAAGTCAGTAACAAATAATTGCAGGTTGGGATTCAGCAGAAGCGTAGTCGGGGGACGAGCCAAATGTCAGAAGCGAATGGTAGCAAAGATACGGTCGGCAGCAAGAGAAACAGGAGCAAGATATTGGCTGGTGAAGGCATAATATTCTGGCAACCAGGAAGTGCAGGGACATGGCTTAAATCAGAAAGTTCATGGGAGGAGAAAAGGGTTCAAGGCAAACAAGATTGAAGACAAGATCATTCAAGGAATTGTCTAAGGAACTATCCAAGGAACTGTCTAAGGAGCTGCCCAGCATTCCAAGTGACTCAGCAAGCTGAGTCACCACCAGACACACCAGAGGTCCCAGATTCAAGCCCAGGTCCTAACACCAGCAGAAAAAATCCACTGTTTTCTTGTTGGAATTTTCGACTTTTGTTAATGAATTTCTAAAATTATCCAATACAGCAGAGTACCGTATTTATCGGTGTATACCGCGCACTTTTTTAAATAAAATAAGGGGAAAATCGTGGGTGCGCGATATACGCTGATCCCCGCTTCCCACGCTGTGTTTGAAGCCGCCGCCGACATATACCGAGCGCAGTACACTCGGGTACATTCGGCCAGGCTCGGCTCCCCTCGCAGTCACGTCCTGTGCATCCTCTACCTCCTTTACGCGAGAGGAGCCGAGCGTGCCCGAGTGTACTGCGCTCGGTATATGTCGGCGGAGTGGTTCAAACACAGCGCAGGAATCGGGGATCGGCTGAGAGACATCGCGGAAGGACACCACCGAGGCTGCAGACGGACGCCGGACCGGACAAGGCCGCCGATGGATGCTGGGCAAGACACAGACGAAACCGTAAGTATTTTATATTTTTCTGAAATTTTTCTTCTAGGTTGGGGGTGCGCGCTGTATGCGGGTGCACACAATACCCCGATAAATACGGTATATACTGTATGTAATGTTCTTTTTTTTTTTTTTTTATGCAGCCTGTGGGCTAAACGAAAAAATAGACCCTAAAAGATTCCTCCATTCACATCGATCGATGAGGAATATTTAGAGAAAACTGGAAAAGGGGGGTATTTTTATGGTGCCACAAATAAAACAACAAATTAAAAATATATATATATTTTATTTTTTATTTTTTTTGGTGGAGAATGCGAGCAACGATATATAACAACAAATTTATTTAAAAAATATAACAATATTTTATTAATAGAAAAGTATAAAAAGATAGTAAACAAATGTTGACTCTCATATACGGACAAACATATATATATAAAAATATCACAACATAACAACAATTATAGTGAATATAGAGTAAATAAAGCTATATAATTGCCGGTTGGCCTAACATGTTTCGCAGATTGCTTCTTCAGGACAGGGTTTTTAAGGCATATTGGCTACAGAGAAATACAAAACACAAGTATTAAGATATCAAACAACAACAATTTATTTCAATTTAGAATATGCAAATAAATTGCAATAATAAACAAAAAAATAGACATTTACATGATACATAAGGGGACTTAAAGGGGTTATAAAGGTACAATTTTCTTTTCCTAAATAGCTTACTTTACCGTAGTGCAGTCCTCCTTCACTTACCTCATCCTTCTATTTTGCTTTTAAATGTCCTTATTTCTTCTGAGAAATCCTCACTTCCTGTTCTTCTGTCTGTAACTCCACCCAGTAATGCAAGGCTTTCTCCCTGGTGTGGAGTGTTGTGCTCGCCCCCTCCCTTGGACTACAGGAGAGTCAGGACGCTCTCTACGTTGCAGATAGAGAAAAGAGCTGTGTGTTAGTGGGCTTCCTGACTCTCCTGTAGTCCAAGGGAGGGGGCGAGCACAACACTTCACACTAGGGAGAAAGCCTCACATTACTGTGTGTCGTTACAGACAGAAGAACAGGAAGTGAGGATTTCTCAGAAGAAATAAGGACATTTTAAAGCAAAATAAAAGGATGAGGTACAGTAAGTGAAGGAGGACTGCACTAAGGTAAAGGAAGCTATTCAGGAAAAAAAATGTTTTACCTTTACAACCCCTTTAACATCCTAATTAGTGGGCTATGGCAATAGTGGAAGTCACGTGTAGCGATGTGCAATTATGGTGAAACTCACCTATCTTGTCTATGATACACACACTGGTCGAAATCCTGTTTTTTTTTTTTTTAATAAAGGGGAGCATCAAGTCCAGCAATGGGGATTGCAGGGTGGGCGATGATCGATTGAGGATGAAGGAATCTCTGCCAAAAAAAAAAAGTGTGTGGTATGCCCACCATTAAAATATAATTAGAATAAAGGACTTGTGTGCTGCTATGATAAAATTCATCAATGTGAACAAAAAACAAAAAAGAACAGCTGCCGTCATTCAACACGTGAACTCTCATTCATACCAAGTTTCACTGAAAATAAGCCCGGGTCTTATATTAATTTTGGCAACAAAAGACACAGTAGGGCTTATTTTCTGGGTAGGTCTTACCATGTAATGCGATGTCTTCTCTCCCCCTCTCCCTCCCTGCCTGTCAGGAATTCACACTTGTGTCATATTTAGTATCATATTTTCCGGCGTATAAGACGACCTTTTATACTAAAAAATATGCCTCAAAACTCGGGGGTCGTCTTATGAGCCGGTTCCTGTATGCAGAGTCTCAGTCAGACTGCGGGCACCCATTGTTCAAAAGCCACGCCTCCTCCCCGTGCTGTTCCATGATAGGCGGAACACTCAGTTTCCCAGCAGAGTCTGTGTTTAGTGTTCCGCCTATCACGGATGTCTTCTCATCCTAGGCCCCTGACGGGAGGACATCCGTGATAGGCGGAAACCCAAAACAGAGGCTCTGCTAAGAAACTTACATCTCCCTACCTGATTTTCGGTGCTGTGTGACTAGACTGACGTTTAACGTGGAAGTCTATGGAAGGGGTGCCCAGCTTTGAAAAATCGGTGCTCCCCAGCCGTAGGTTCCCCAGACAACAAACTTTGCACACTTGTAGATGAAGAGTGGGGCTATATGTGTGCCACGTTTGGGGTCCAGGGGACCTAGGGCCGGCCAGTACTGGGCAGAGGCGTTTCTAAGCTTTGTGAGGCCTTAGGCAAAACTTGACATGGAGCCCCACTCACACCCATGATGGGAAAAATAATTCAAGGACAAGAGCCTCTTCCCCACAACCCTGGCCGGTGGTTGTGGGGGGTCTGCGTCAGGGGGCTTTCCAGATCCTGCTCTTTAATAACTAAGGGGCGGGGGCCACCCGGTGATGTCACTTGTTGAACCCGCCCCTTGTGACGTCACTGACTGAGGGCATAACGAGTCATTGATGTCACAAGGGGTGGTGTCACTGATATTTACTGGTTGTTATGGATCCTGGCAGGGCTCTTAACGTTGCCTGAGCACATCAGTGTTAAGGTCAGATGGTCAGAGAATGCATACATGGTACAAGAGATGGTCAGAGACTGCAGACATGGTACACGAGATGGTCAGACACTGCATACATGGTACAAGAGATGGTCAGGCACTGCATACATGGTACAAAAGATGGTCAGGCACTGCCTACATGGTACAAGAGATGGTCAGGCACTGCATACATGGTACAAGAGATGGTCAGACACTGCATACACGGTACAAGAGATGGTCAGAGACTGCACACATGGTACAAGAGATGGTCAGAGAATGCAGACATGGTACAGGAGATGGTCAGAGAATGCAGACATGGTACAAGAGATGAATATAAATCAAGAATGATAGGGGGAAGGGCAGGGTGGATTAGGGAGTAGTAGGGGGATAAGAAAAAACAAAGGAACTGCACTCACATAGGCCACATCCGTATAAGGAATCAAAATGGAAAAACAATAACTGTGGAGGAGTATTGAAGGTCGGACTATCGAGTCCAAAGAAGTAATGTAAAAATATAATTTTAATATAATTCATAAAAGTAAAATAGAACAATTGTACATATACATAGAGATAGAATTAATACATAAATAAACCACTTAATATACAAAAACCCAAAGTCGCCGACGCGCGTTTCGCCGTGAGGCTTCTTCAGGGCAGAGTTTTGAAGATTTTTGTACAGAGATGTATAACAATAGTTATATGGCCGATGACTCTGCACTCAATGCAGGGTAGGACACATATCACAATCGAGTATACGATATTATGCACTATAGTGAATTCAGCAAGATCATCAAGGCTTCATATGGATCTGTAAGTTGACGGTGAAGTCAAGGATAAAAGCTTTTCCAGCGTGAAAAGAAAATTATAATAAAATAATGCTGTTAGCAGCCATCGTTCCTTAATAAAGAACCATATAGCAAACTGGGACACAGGACCAACCGTTTGTTGTCTTACGTTTCAGATACACTGAGGGTATCAGGTTACCAGTCAGCGCTTATAGTCTAAACTTCTAGAAACGAGCCCACCGATCAGGGGGAAGCCTTGATGATCTTGCTGAATTCACTATAGTGCATAATATCGTATACTCGATTGTGATATGTGTCCTACCCTGCATTGAGTGCAGAGTCATCGGCCATATAACTATTGTTATACATCTCTGTACAAAAATCTTCAAAACTCTGCCCTGAAGAAGCCTCACGGCGAAACGCGCGTCGGTGACTTTGGGTTTTTGTATATTAAGTGGTTTATTTATGTATTAATTCTATCTCTATGTATATGTACAATTGTTCTATTTTACTTTTATGAATTATATTAAAATTATATTTTTACATTACTTCTTTGGCCTTGATAGTCCGACCTTCAATACTCCTCCACAGTTATTGTTTTTCCATTTTGATGGTACAAGAGATGGTCAGAGAATGCAGACATACTACAGGAGATGGTCAGAGACTGCAGACATGGTACAAGAGATGGTCAGAGAATGCAGACATGGTACACGAGATGGTCAGAGAATGCAGACATGGTACAAGAGATGGTCAGAGAATGCAGACATGGTACAAGAGATGGTCAGACACTGCATACATGGTACAAGAGATGGTCAGACACTGCATACACGGTACAAGAGATGGTCAGAAACTGGAGACATGGTACAAGAGATGGTCAGAGAATGCAGACATGGTACAAGAGATCTAGACCTAGCAGTCAGTGAGGCAGGCGGATTAGCTACAGGAGCTCCACAACGGCGCACGTCTCCTAGGAGTAGGAGCGTGTGTGCTTTAGCTCCAGGCAGGCGTAGGAGGCAGACAGGCAGAGTCCCTCCCAGCCCTGCTAGCTCAGTCCACACTCCAGTTCCAGCCCTGGAAAGTTCTGTGCCCCTGATCTCTCCTCTCTTCCAGCTCAGCTCCCTGGCTCTCCGCAGGTAAGAGCCCTCCACCAAAGCTGCTGATGGCCGTCCTTTTCAGGATAAAGCCGCAGCAATACGGATCTCCATTGCTCCATTCTTTGTCTCCCTGCACTCCCACACCTCCATCCTCTTCAAGGGCCCCCTCCCGCCACCTCCCCGCGAAAATTTCCGCCGTTCTGGGGCTTTTTTAAGAGCACCGTGCCAGGCCGCCCTGAATCGCGGGGCCGCGGCCTAGGAAAGACCGCGGCTTCACTTGCGGCCTAACGGCGCGCCGATCCCCACGCCTCTGTTGTCCTCACCCAGCTTCCAGGAAACCCCCCTTACCCCAGAAGGACAGTTACCCGGCCCTGTTTTCACCCTCTCAGCCCCCAGTTCTTAGAGAAGCACCCTGTCAGCCCTCATCCCACCGCCTGAGCAGGCAGCCATCCCACCAGACCAGCAACAGGGTCACCCTTCTCAGCCCCAGCCCCCCCCCCCCGTCTCTCCAACGTACAGAAGCTTGATCCAGGGGTTACCCGATCGCCTCTTACAGGGGTCAGGAAGGAATTTTTTCCCTACCGGAGCATATTGGCTGAGCGCCGCCAGGGTTTTTTGCCTTCCTCTGGACCAAGCCAGGAGAGAGGAGTTAGCCAATTCCTCTCCCCACTGCCACAAAATCCCCCCCCCCCCCCGGTGTATTGGCGATCATGGCATGTCGGCAATATTCTGCCGAAACCATTTGGAGTTTGAGGCAATGCGCCGCAATACTGCCAGCCATCCCCAAAAAGGCCCTAAGAACTGAGCGACTATTGAGAATCGATCATAGATCGACGGTCAGACATTTCAGCTATTTACCCCAGCTCAAGCACATATCATGTGCTCTGATCAACACAAGATCGGCAGTAAAACACCGACTAGAAATCCGCGACTTCATTCAACAAAATGATCTAGACTGTCTCTTTATTACAGAGAGCTGGCTCACAGCCGACTGTAACACCATTCTAGGAGAATTGGTGCCAGAAAATTACCGTATCATAACGGAAAACAGAATAGGGCAAAGAGGAGGCGGCCTGGCGGTGATCCACAAGACTCATCTTACGATCACCAAACCAGTCCGCCAAAACCCTCTTCCATTCATGGAAACCCTTACTCTGCAACTGCAAGCAAATTCAAAGGAGACCGTCCACATTCTGCTCTGCTATAGGCCGCCCGGCCCAAAATCGCAGCTGCTATCATCATGGACGGATTTCTTCTCCACTTACACCCTCATCAGCAAACATCTTTTGCTGCTCGGGGATTTCAATCTCTGGGCCAACTCCTCACAAGACCCCATTGCCGACGCCTGTATTAACCACCTGGAAGGATTAGGATTACTGCAACTAGTATGTGGGCCCACACATGCTTCAGGTCACACACTTGATCTTATTTTCAGACAAGCTCTGGAAATAAAAATATTGGAAAATGAAAAGTTGCCATGGACAGACCACCATGCAATTATATTCAGTATTTCCACCATCCCCCCCGCAACAAAAACATCAAATCCAGTGACAACACACTGGACTAGATGTCAGAAGAAGCTCCACTCGGAACTCTTCAAAACTACTTTAAGGAAAAAAATAGAAACAACTCAGCCGCATCAAACGGCCGTTGAAACATTGGAAGCCATAAACTCGGCCGACTTGGTAGCGCCGAAACGAAGAACCCGCATTCGGAAAAACAACCGCAGCTGGTTTAACAACCAGCTGTCGTTACTGAAGCAAGAACGCAGAAGGGCAGAATCTGCCTGGAAAAGATGTTCTTCAGAGCTAAACCTATCCATCTACAAGGCGACTACAAGAAAATACCACAAAGAAATTTTCCTAGCCAAGAAAAATTATTTTTCGGAGGCCATCAACGGTGCCCTAAACCGCCCCCGCAAACTCTTCAAGATGGTCACCCAGACCATGAAACCAGGATGCATTGAAGCCCCCAGTTCGGACACACAAGAATTTTGCAATGAACTATCGGATTACTTCATTAATAAAATCGAGGCAATCCGTGAAAGCATTCAGCAAAACAATTCCCCCCTCAGCCCCCCCGGCAGCCCCTCACACAGCACCCATAGTAATTCTCCTATATCAGGTAAGTTTACCCTGGAACCCATCTCCATTGAGACCACTAAGAATATCATTGGCGCTTTGCGTAATGGCAAGCGCCAAATGACATTATCCCCACAAAACTGCTGAAGGAATGCGCCTACATCCTGGCTCCTCCCATCACGCAGCTTATCAACCAGTCTTTCGTGGAGGGCATAGTGCCCTCACAGTTGAAAGAGGGTATAATCCAACCCATCATGAAGAAACCCTCCCTGGACCCCAAGGACCCACTCCACCGCCGTCCCATAACAAGCCTCAACGTACTCTCAAAGATAATGGAAAAAGTAGTGGTACAACAGCTGCAACAGCATCTAGATACCTACAAGCTACTTGACTCATTGCAATCAGGCTTCCGCCCCGGACACGGGACGGAAACAGCATTGCTGAAAGTATGGGACGATGTTCTCAAAGCCGCAGACAAAGGAGAAACTTGTCTTCTAGTTCTGTTGGACCTAAGTGCAGCTTTCGACACTGTAGACCACAATGTGTTACTGACTCGGCTTGCTGAAGTAGCCAGAGTCGCAGAATGCGATTTATCTTGGTTCTCCTCTTTTCTGGAAAACCGATCGCAAACAGTGAAGTTAGGACTCTTTTTGAGATTATCAGCAGCCAAAAACTGCTCTACCACTCATATGCAGATGACACGCAACTGTATTTCCGCATCTGCAACAGACAGGATCACCACCTCAATCTAGAGACATGCCTCTCTTTGATAGAGGACTGGATGACAAAGAGTTATCTTAAACTCAATGGAGCGAAAACAGAACTTCTCCTGTTTCACGCCAAGCGCAGGAATCAACTTTCAACAGCGTGGACCCCCCCGCCTATTTTGGGCAAGCTCATCACCCCTAGCGCCAAAGTCAAAAGCCTAGGGGTCATTTTTGACTTCTTTATGACAATGGACGCACAAATAGGGTCAGTAGTCAGCAGATCTCACCATCTACTGCGCCTACTACGCAGACTCACTCCGTTCATCCCTAAAGAAGATTTAGCGGTCGTGGTGGGAGCAATTGTAAACTCCAGGCTGGATTATGCAAATGCCCTTTACCTCGGACTCCCCAAGTACCAAATCGCTCGTCTGCAAGTCGTTCAGAATACGGCCGCCAGACTTGTGACTGGGAAAAAACCCTGGGAATCCATCTCACCTTCACTGAGAGCCCTTCATTGGCTGCCAGTTAAAGACAGAATTGCTTTTAAAGCTCTCTGTCTTACGCATAGATGTGTCCATGGGAATGCCCCCCTTTATTTATGCGAAATAATAAAAGCGCATAACCCCAATCGCGTTTTGCGATCCACGAATCAGAACCTGCTCCAGGTTCCGAAAGCCAACTTCAAGTCCAAAGGAGAAAGAAGATTCGCGATCCAAGGTCCCAGACTATGGAACGCTTTACCAACCAGCATTCGGTTGGAGGAGAACCACCTAGCATTTAGGAAAAAGGTCAAGACTTTTCTCTTTTGATATCAAAGGAGACAGGAACAACAAGCGCCCAGAGGCGATTCAGTTCGCATGTGCCGCACTATACAAGTTTTCATTCATTCATTCATTCATTCATTCATTCAAGAGATGGTCAGACACTGCATACACGGTACAAGAGATGGTCAGAAACTGGAGACATGGTACAAGAGATGGTCAGAGAATGCAGACATGGTACAGGAGATGGTCAGAGACTGCAGACATGCTACAAGAGATGGTCAGAGACTGCACACATGGTACAGGAGATGGTCAGAGAATGCAGACATGGTACAAGAGATGGTCAGAGACTGCAGACATGGTACAGGAGATGGTCAGAGACTGCAGACATGGTACAAGAGATCAGTGCAGCCTCCCTGTGCCCATCAATGCAGCCTCACTGAACATATGAATGCAGCCTTACTGTCCATGAATGCAGCCCAGCCTTAGCCCAGGCTGCGGGAGTGAAATTGTGCAAGTTCAGCTGAACTCGCAAAATTTCACTCCCGCTGGCAGTCACGATTTCGGCCACGATTACAAAGACATCTGTGCAGGTTAGTACAGAAACGACTTTTTGAAATCGGTGCAGCACCGCAGATGCAGTGTCGCACTGATTAGGACGGTGTCATTGCCGGGAAATGGCAAGTCAAAATGCACCAGTGTGAACCAGGGCTTACTGTCCATGAAAGCAGCCCAGCCTTACCGTCCATGAAAACAGCCCAGCCTTACTGTCCATTAAAGCAGCCCAGCATTACTGTCCATAAAAGCAGCCCAGCCTTACTGTCCATGAAAGCAGCCCAGCCTTACTGTCCATGAGAAGAAGCCCAGCCTTACTCAGAGGCGGCTCTAGACTTTGTGAGGCCTTAGGCAAAACTTAGACATGAGGCCCCACTCACACCCATAATGGGAAAAATATAAAATAAAATATAAAAATTAACTGTATACATGCATATATTAACTTAAATCCACAGATATAGATCAAATTGTGCAGCTGCCTACTCGTTATCCTCTGTGCTGTCTCGTAAATGTGAAATAAATTTGTCAACTAAGTATAAAACAAAAAAAGTCAGTCAGAGACTGTGCGGCCATGATACAAAAGACGGTCAGAGACTGTGCAGCCAATGATACAAAAGACGGTCAGAGACTGTGCGGCCAATGATACAGAAGATGGTCTGAGACTGTGCAGCCAATGATACAGAAGATGGTCTGAGACTGTGCAGCCAATGATACAGGAGACGGTCAGAGACTGTGCGGCCAATGATACAGAAGACGGTCAGAGACTGTGCAGCCAATAATACAGGAGACGGTCAGAGACTGTGCAGCCAATAATACAGGAGACGGTCAGAGACTGTGTGGCCAATGATACAGGAGACGGTCAGACTGTGCAGCCAATGATACAGGAGACGGTCAGAGACTGTGCAGCCAATAATACAGAAGATGGTCAGAGACTGTGCGGCCAATGATACAGGAGACGGTCAGACTGTGCAGCCAATGATACAAGAGACGGTCAGAGACTGTGCAGACAATGATACAGGAGACGGTCAGAGACTGTGCGGCCAATGATACAGGAGACGGTCAGAGACTGTGAGGCCAATGATACAGGAGACGGTCAGAGACTGAGGCCAAAGATACAGGAGACGGTCAGAGACTGTGAGGCCAATGATACAGGAGATGGTCAGAGACTGTGAGGCCAATGATACAGGAGACGGTCAGAGACTGTGCGGCCAATGATACAGGAGACGGTCAGAGACTGTGCGGCCAATGATACAGGAGACGGTCAGAGACTGTGCAGCCAATGATACAGGAGACAGTCAGAGACTGTGCAGCCAATGATACAGGAGAAGGTCAGAGACTGTGCGGCCATTATACAGGAGACGTTCAGAGACTGTGCAGACAATGAAACAGGAGACGGTTTCATTATGGTAATGACAAGCAAACTCTTACCTGGCTAACATGGTATGAAACGTTGGAGCCAGAAACAGAGTGCTGACAGACAATCACGCAACAAAGATGCAGGAGATGGTCAGAGACTGTGCGGAAATTGATACAGGAGATGGGCAGAGACTGTGCGGACAATGATACAGAAGACAGTCAGAGACTGTGGGGACAATGATACAAGCAATGGTCAGAGACTGCGCGGCCATGATAACAACAGAATGAGCATAATTGATAACTTATCAGTGTAATGCTTCTTCATTGTCAGCAGGTTTAGGGAGAGGGTAAATAACACTTCTGTATTACTTAACTGTAATAGAGAAGGTGGTACTGTTACAGTATTCTGGGTGTACTGTCTGGCAGAGAACTATGAATCACAAAAATAGCGGCACACAGTACACAGAATTATGAATCTTTTGGTAGAGGAAACATTTCACATATGTGTATGAATGTGTGTGTGAATAGATGTTTGCTTGGGGTTCATTTTGAAAGCAAAACTGCAGCAAGATAAACTATTCAATTGAAATAAAATAAGCCCCCCAGTTTGAACAACAGCCAGCCTCATTCAACGGCATTCAACTGGAATGTACATGCCCTGAGCCTGTCATTCATGTGGGGCTCAAAATTTTTGGGGGGGCCCAAACAAACTGAAAAAAAAAACACCATCAATTGGAGCCTCAGTGTGCCCATCAAACGCAGCTACCGTGCCCATCAAACACAGCCACTGTGCCCATCAAACACAGCCAACATGCCCAGAAAAACACAGCTACCATGCCCAAAAAACGCAGCCACCGTGCCCAGAAAAATGCAGCCACCGAACCATCAAACGCAGCCACTGTGCCATCAATCGCAGCCACTGTGCCCTTCAATTGCAGCCACTGTGCCCATCAAAATGCAGCCACTGTGCCCATCAAAACGCAGCCACTATGCCTATCAAACGCAGCCACTGTGCCCATCAATCGCAGCCACTGTGCCAAACGCAGCCACTGTCCCTTTAATTGCAGCCACTATGCCCATCAATTGCAGGCACCGTGACCATCAATTGCAGGCACCGTGACCATCAATTGCAGCCACCGTGACCATCAATTGCAGCCACCGTGACCATCAATAGCAGCCACTGTGCCCAGCAAACACAGCCACTGTGCCCAGCAAACACAGCCACTGTGCCCAGCAAACACAGCCACTGTGCCCATCAAACACAGCCACTGTGCCCAGCAAACACAGCCACTGTGCCCAGCAAACACAGCCACTGTGCCCAGCAAACACAGCCACTGTGCCCATCAAACGCAGCCACCGTGCCCATAAACGTAGCCACTGTGTCCATCAAACGCAGCCACTGTGTCCATCAAACGCAGCCACTGTGTCCATCAAACGCAGCCACTGTGTCCATCAAACGCAGCCATCATGTCCAACAATCGCAGCCACTGTGCCATCAATCGCAGCCACTGTGCCATCAAGCACAGCCTCTGTGCCCTCCAATAGCAGCCACTGTGCCATCAAACGCAGCCACCGTGCCCATCAGTCAAAGCCACTGTGCCCTTCTATTGCAGCCACGTGCCCATCAAACACAGCCACCATGCCCATCAAAACGCAGCCACCATGCCCATCAAACGCAGCCACCGTGCCATCAAACACAGCCACCGTGCCATCAAAACGCAGCCACCATGCCGTCAAATGCAGCCACTGTGCCCATCAAACGCAGCCACCGTGCCATCATTTCTCATTTGCAGCCACTGTGCCATCAATTGCAGCCACCGTGCCATCAAAAGGCAGCCACCGTGCTGTCAAAACGCAGCCACTGTGCCCATCAAACGCAGCCACTGTGCCCATTAAACGCAGCCACTGTGCCCATTAAACGCAGCCACTGTGCCCATCAAAGCAGCCACTGTGCCCATCAAACGCAGCCACTGTGCCATCAATTGCAGCCACCGTGCCCATCAAACGCAGCCACTGTGTCCATCAAATGCAGCCACTGTGTCCATCAAACGCAGCCACTGTGCCCATTAAATGCAGCCATCGTGTCCAACAATCGCAGCCATCATGTCCAAAAATCGCAGCCACTGTGCCATCAAGCGCAGCCACTGTGCCATCAAGCGCAGCCACTGTGCTCTTCAATAGCAGCCACTGTGCCATCAAACGCGGCCACCGTGTCATCAGTCGAAGCCACTGTGCCCTTCTATTGCAGCCACATGCCCATCAAACGCAGCCACTGTGCCATCAAACGCGGCCACCGTGTCATCAGTCGAAGCCACTGTGCCCTTCTATTGCAGCCACCATGCCCATCAAACGCAGCCACCATGCCCATCAAACGCAGCCACCGTGCCATCAAACGCAGCCACCGTGCCATCAATCGCAGCCACTGTGCCCATTAAAAGTTGCCACTGTGACAGGGTACAGACAACGATAATGAGACCAATTGAAATTATTAATTTGAGAAACAAAGCACTTTGCCAATTGCCATGAATGAAGAAGAAACAAACTCCTCCAAGAACTCATACTATGACCTAAAGCCCATGCAGATTGCCCATGCAGAGAATATGGTCTTTAAATTGGGGGTGCATTGCAGCCACCGTGCCCATCAATTGCAGCCACTGTGCCCAGCAAATGCAGCCATTATGCCCATCAATTGCAGCCACCGTGTCCATCAAATGCAGCCACCGTGTCCATCAAATGCAGCCACTGTGCCATCAAACGCAGCCACCGTGCCATCAAATGCAGCCACTGTGCCCATCAAACGCAGCCACTGTGCCATCATTTCTCAATTGCAGCCACTGTGCCATCAATTGCAGCCACCGTGCCATCAAAACGCAGCCACCGTGCCATCAAAACGCAGCCACTGTCCCCATCAAACCCAGCCACTGTGCCATCAATTGCAGCCACCGTGCCCATCAAACGCAGCCACTGTGTCCATCAAACGCAGCCACTGTGCCATCAAATGCAGCCATCATGTCCAACAATCGCAGCCACTGTGCCATCAATCGCAGCCACTGTGCCATCAATCGCAGCCACAGTGCCATCAATCGCAGCCACCGTGCCATCAATCGCAGCCACCGTGCCATCAATCGCAGCCACCGTGCCATCAATCGCAGCCACTGTGCCATCAATCGCAGCCACCGTGCCATCAATCGCAGCCACCGTGCCATCAGTCGAAGCCACTGTGCCCTTCTATTGCAGCCACCGTGCCATCAAAACGCAGCCACCGTTCCCATCAAAACGCAGCCACCGTGCCCATCAAAACGCAGCCACCATGCCCATCAAACGCAGCCACCATACCATCAAACACAGCCACCGTGCCATCAAAACGCAGCCACCATGCCATCAAATGCAGCCACTGTGCCCATCAAACGCAGCCACCGTGCCATCATTTCTCATTTGCAGCCACTGTGCCATCAATTGCAGCCACCGTGCCATCAAAACGCAGCCACCGTGCCATCATTTCTCATTTGCAGCCACTGTGCCATCAATTGCAGCCACCGTGCCATCAAAACGCAGCCACCATGCCATCAAAACACAGCCACCATGCCATCAAACGCAGCCACCGTGCCATCAATCGCAGCCACTGTGCCCATTAAAAGTTGCCACTGTGACAGGGTACAGACAACGATAATGAGACCAATTGAAATTATTAATTTGAGAAACAAAGCACTTTGCCAATTGCCATGAATGAAGAAGAAACAAACTCCTCCAAGAACTCATACTATGACCTAAAGCCCATGCAGATTGCCCATGCAGAGAATATGGTCTTTAAATTGGGGGTGCATTGCAGCCACCGTGCCCATCAATTGCAGCCACTGTGCCCAGCAAATGCAGCCATTATGCCCATCAATTGCAGCCACCGTGCCCATCAATTGCAGCCACCGTGTCCATCAAATGCAGCCACCGTGTCCATCAAATGCAGCCACTGTGCCATCAAACGCAGCCACCGTGTCCATCAAATGCAGCCACTGTGCCATCAAACGCAGCCACCGTGCCATCAAATGCAGCCACTGTGCCCATCAAACGCAGCCACCGTGCCATTATTTCTCAATTGCAGCCACTGTGCCATCAATTGCAGCCACCGTGCCATCAAAACGCAGCCACCGTGCCATCAAAACGCAGCCACTGTCCCCATCAAACCCAGCCACTGTGCCATCAATTGCAGCCACCGTGCCCATCAAACGCAGCCTCTTTATCAAACACAGCCACTGTGTCCATCAAACGCAGCCACTGTGCCATCAAATGCAGCCATCATGTCCAACAATCGCAGCCACTGTGCCATCAATCGCAGCCACTGTGCCATCAATCGCAGCCACTGTGCCATCAATAGCAGCCACCGTGCCATCAATCGCAGCCACCGTGCCATCAATCGCAGCCACCGTGCCATCAATCGCAGCCACCGTGCCATCAATCGCAGCCACCGTGCCATCAATAGCAGCCACCGTGCCATCAATCGCAGCCACCGTGCCATCAATCGCAGCCACCGTGCCATCAATCGCAGCCACCGTGCCATCAATCGAAGCCACCGTGCCATCAATCGCAGCCACCGTGCCATCAATCGCAGCCACCGTGCCATCAATCGCAGCCACCGTGCCATCAATCGCAGCCACCGTGCCATCAGTCGAAGCCACTGTGCCCTTCTATTGCAGCCACCGTGCCATCAAAACGCAGCCACCGTGCCCATCAAAACGCAGCCACCATGCCCATCAAACGCAGCCACCGTGTTATCAATCGCAGCCACCGTGCCATCAGTCGCAGCCACTGTGCCTTCAATTGCAGCCACCATGCCATCAAATCGCAGCCACCATGCCATCAAAACGCTGCCACCATGCCCATCAAATCGCAGCCACCATGCCATCAAAACGCTGCCACCATGCCCATCAAACGCAGCCACCGTGCCATCAATCGCAGCCACTGTGCCATCAATCGCAGCCACTGTGCCATCAATCGCAGCCACTGTGCCCATTAAAAGTGGCCACTGTGACAGGGTACAGACAACGATAATGAGACCAATTGAAATTATTAATTTGAGAAACAAAGCACTTTGCCAATTGCCATGAATGAAGAAGAAACAAACTCCTGCAAGAACTCATACTATGACCTAAAGCCCATGCAGATTGCCCATGCAGAGAATATGGTCTTTAAATTGGGGGTGCATTGCTGTATTTTTTTTTTCATATATATAAATACACATAGACAATATAGTTTTATTATGGACCACCTGCTGCTTACCTCGATGACTTGGTCCTCCTACTCCACGACTAAAGGCAGCTGACTTACTGGAAGAAGCAATGTTCTATCTTTCCTGCTCTCTCTGCCCTGCAGTGCAATCTGGGAGTTGTAGTCTGTGCAGAGCACAGGCACCAGACGGCAAAGTTGAAGTCTGTGTGCCTGTGATCTGTGGGAGAACTACAACTCCCGCCATGCACTGGGGCCGCCATCGCCAACTTTAGGTGGAGCCTGAGCCTGTTATTGGACGCAGGCAGCCTGAGCCTGCCCACCATCCACACAAACTAACTAACTTTACTTTACTTGTTGTCCCGCCTCGTCCGCCGCTGCGGATCGCGGCGGTGGCTCAGCTCCCTGCTCCCTGAGTCTGCGGCTATGTTAAGCGCGCCCGCTTACCCGCCGCTTGCGAGTCCCTGTCTGTCCCAGTCCCACACAACATCAACACCACACCTGAAAGGCAAATTAGGCAATCGCGCGACGGCGAGGCCTTTTCTGTGGGCGAGGCCTAAGGCGATTGCCTAATTTGCCTAATTAAAGAGCAGCCTCTGGCCTTACTGTCCATGAGAAGAAGCCCAGCCTTACTGTCCATGAGAAGCAGCCCAGCCTTACCGTCCATGAAAGCAGCCCAGCCTTACCGTCCATGAAAGCAGCCCAGCCTTACCCTCCATGAAAGCAGCCCAGCCTTACTGTCCATGAAAGCAGCCCAGCCTTACTGTCCATGAAAGCAGCCCAGCCTTACTGTGCATGAAAGCAGCCCAGCCTTACTGTGCATGAAAGCAGCCCAGCCTTACTGTCCATGAAAGCAGCCCAGCCTTACTGTCCATGAAAGCAGCACAGCCTTACTGTCCATGAAAGCAGCCCAGCCTTACTGTCCATGAAAGCATCCCAACCTTACTGTCTATGAAAGCAGCCCAGCCTTACTGTCCATGAAAGCAGCCCAGCCTTACTGTCCATGAAAGCAGCCCAGCCTTACTGTGCATGAAAGCAGCCCAGCCTTTCTGTCCATGAGAAGCAGCCCAGCCTTACTGTCCATGAAAGCAGCCCAGCCATACCGTCCATGAAAGCAGCCCAGCCTTTCTGTCCATGAGAAGCAGCCCAGCCTTACTGTCCATGAAAGCAGCCCAGCCTTACTGTGCATGAAAGCAGCCCAGCCTTACTGTCCATGAAAGCAGCCCAGCCTTACTGTCCATAAAAGCAGCCCAGCCTTACTGTCCATGAAAGCAGCTCAGCCTTACTGTCCATGAAAGCAGCACAGCCTTACTGTCCATGAAAGCAGCCCAGCATTACTGTCCATGAAAGCATCCCAACCTTACTGTCTATGAAAGCAGCCCAGCCTTACTGTCCATGAAAGCAGCCCAACCTTACTGTCCATGAAAGCAGCCCAGCCTTACTGTCCATGAAAGCAGCCCAACCTTACTGTCCATAAATGCAGCTAAGCCTTACTGTCCATGAAAGAAAGAAAAAAAAAATATATATATATATAATGTTTGAGGGGTTATGAATAATTTTCCAGCAAAAAATAATTTTTTTTTACACAAAAGTGTCAGAAAAGGCCTGGAGCTGAAGTGGTCATCGTTAAATTACTACGTTTGCGTACTAGAGGCCTTAGTGTGGTTTAAAAATGAAGCGTACTAGCAGTTTCATGAGAAAAAACGACGTGCAAAGACATACAAAATGGCGCTTTGTTTCTTATCAGAGAGACGTGGCAGTGCCAGGCTGCCGCCCACCGGAAAGAGGTGTTTGTTTAGGTATTTTGCAGATCTCCATTTGTTACAGCAGGTCACGTTCCCTCAGGAAAACACCTAAAAACAAGACCACCCATTCATTCCGGGGTCATTCAAGAATTCAGCTATTTGCACAAAAGAATCGTACTAAGTCTTGGATCGTTCAAAAACACAAACGCAGCTGTGTCATCATGTGCTGTACAATATGCCTCATAGTCATGGCGTCAGGTAAGTTTTCGACTTTTTAGTTCCTATTGTAGTGTACATTTTATTGTGCAAAGTATATTCTGGTGGTAACTTTTCCTACGCTGCCGCCTTTATTTCTTGTATAAGTGCAAATCTACAGTTCTTATATGTTTTTAATCATCTTTATTATCTACCGTAGTCCCGACTAGATGTTTTACACATACCGCAGGAAGTACGTCTTATGTGGTTCAACGGGGGTTTATATCATCCTTTTCTGAATTTATTATTACGAGTTGTAGGCAGTAAATAAATCGTATATAAAATGGATATTGTTAAGTATATTTAGACAATTAAAAGCATAATTGAATGTTTAGAGAACATGTAAAGACAAAAAGCGGTTGCTAGTAATATATGTGCATCATGGGGTACTTGAAATTTAGGTGACCCCCATTCCCTCAACAGCTTTGTGGTCACTTCTCTATCAATAACAATAGCAAAAAAAAAATTCCATGAACGAAAAGAGAAAATAGGATTTTTTGTACTCACCGTAAAACCCTTTTCTCTGTCGAAACGAAAAGAGAAAAGGATTTTACGGTGAGTACAAAAAATACTATTTTGTTTTTAGGTGACCCCATTTCTACAACAGCTTCCTACAATCTCTTTCCCATCAATACCCCTGGTAAAAGCTAAATTTCTATTGTGTGACGCCATGCCTATAACCACACAATCTCTTTCCCATCAATAACAATGGCAGAGTTCATTTTTTTTATTAAGGTGACCCCATTCCTACAACAGCTTCCTACAATCTCTTTCCCATCAATAACCCTGGCAAAAAACACTACATTTTTATAAAATTTCTCCATTCCTACAACAGCCTCAAGATCTCGTTCTGATCAATAACAACAGCAAAAATAAAAATTTTAGTAGGTGACCACATTCCAACAACAGCTTCATGGTCACTTTCCTACCAAGAACGATGGCAAAACCTCTTTTTTTTTTTTTTTTTTTTTTAGGTGACCACATTCCTACAACAGCTTCCAACAATCTCTTTCCCATCAATACCCCTGGCGAAATTCTATTTTTTTTAGGTGACACCATTCCGACAACAGCTTCACAATCTCTTTCCGATCGATAACAATGGCAAAAATTCAACTTTTATTAGGTGGGCCCATTCTTACAATGGCAAAAACAATTTTTTTTTAGGCAACCCTATTCCTACAACAGCCTCCTACAATCTCTTTCTGATCAATAACAATGGCAACAATTCTATTTTTTTGCCATTGTTTATGATAAGAAAGTGACCATGAAGCTGTTGTAGGAAAGGGATCACCTACTAAAATTTTTATTTTGCCATTGTTATTGATCAGAAAGAGCTAAGAGACCATAAGGCTTTTGTAAGAATCGAGTCACACAATAAAAATGCAGTTTTTGCCAGGGTTATTGATGGGAAAGAGATTATAGGAGGCTGTTGTAGTAATAGGGCCCTTTCACACGAGCGGACGAACGGTCCGCTCATTACAAGTCCGTTTACGGACTTGTAATGGGTCCCTATGGGAGCGGATCCGTTAGCGGATGATGCATCCGCTAACGTCCGCTCGATCCGCATCCGTTTTTGCGGACGGAAGAATGTCCTATTTTTCTTCCGTCCGGCCAAACGGATCGGATGCAAACGGACAGACGGTCCGTTTCCATCCGACTCCCCATAGGGGAGAGCGGAGGAGAGACGGGGCGGTCCCTGCACAGTGTGCGGGGACCGCCCCGTCCGCCCGACAGCTCAGCGGAGACCCCCCGCTGAGCCGACGGACACACGGAGCGGACCGAAAAACGGTCCGCTCCCTGTGAAAGGAGCCATAGGGTCACCTTAAAAAATAAAATAAAAATGTTAGGTGACCACATTCCTACAACCGCTTTATGGTCACTTTCCTATCAATAACAATGGCAAAAACAATTTTTTTTTTAGGTGACTCCATTCCTTCAACAGCTTCACAATCTCTTTCCAATCAATAACAATGTCAAAAATTCTACTTGTATTTGGTGGCCCCATTCTTACAACAGCTTCGCGGTCACTTTCCTATCATAAACAATTGGAAAAATTCTACTTTTAGTAGGTGGCCCCATTCTTAAAACAGCTTCAGGGTCACTTTCCTATCATAAATAATGGAATAAATTCTACTTTTAGTAGGTGCCCCATTCCTAACACAGCTTCAGGGTCACTTTCCTATCATAAACAATGGAATAAATTCTACTTTTAGTAGGTGACCCCGTTACTACAACAGCCTCCTACAATCTCTTTCCCATCAATAACCATTGCAAAAAACTAAATTTGTATTGTGTGACTCCATTCCTACAACAGCCTTATGCCTCGTACACACCACCGGTTTTCCCGTCTGGAAAACTGCCAAGACAGCTTTTGGCCAGGAAAACCTTCCGTGTGTATGCTCCATCGCAGTTTTCCTGAGGAGAAGACTGTGGGGGGAAAAAAACGGTCATGTGTATGCTTTTCCGAGGGGAAAAAAACGTGCATGCTCATAAACAATGCAACGCATGCGTAGAAACATAGAACGGCATTTTGGTGGCTTGTCGTAGTCTTTGACGTCAACGCGTTCTTGGCAGTCAAAAGTTCAGCGGCCTTTTGTATGCAAGGCAGGCTTGAGAGGAATCCCATCGTTGTTTTGTTTTCCTGCCGGGAAAACCAGTCGTGTGTACGCGGCATTATGGTCTCTTTCTGATCAATAACAATGGCAAAATAACATTTTTAGTAGGTGATCCCTTTCCTACAACAGCTTAATGCTCACTTTCTTATCATAAACAATGGCAAAAACATTTTTTTTTAGGCGACCCTATTACTACAACAGCCCCCTACAATCTCTTTCCCATCAATAATCGTGGTAAAAACTAAATTTGTTTAGGTGACCCTATTCCTATAATAGCTTCATGATCTCTTTCCCTTTAACAAAATATGTCCCTCACCTGTCCCCATAGCTGTGCTGGGCGGAAGTGACGTCAAAACGTCAGTCCCGCCCAGCGTCTTATGTCTTATGTTTTTTTATGTCATTTAAAAAAATGACAGTCAAAATTTTTATTTTTTTTGCTGTTAAGCCTGAATATGGGATCTGAGTTTTTTTTTACCCCAGATCTCATATTTAAGAGGACCTGTCATGCTTTTTTCTATTACAAGGGATGTTTACATTCCTTGTAATAGGAATAAAAGTGATCAATTTTTTTTTTCAGTGTAAAAAATGTTAAAATACATAAAAATAAATAAGAAAACAAACCTTTTTTTTTTTTAAAGCGCCCTGTCCCGACGAGCTCGCGCGCAGAAGCGAACGCATACGCGAGTAGCGCCCGCATATGAAAACGGTGTTCAAACCACACAAGTGAGGTATCGCCGCTATCGTTAGAGCGAGAGCAATAATTCTAGCCCTAGACCTCCTCTGTATCTCAAAAAAAGCAACCTATAGAATTTTTTAAACGTCGCCTATCGAGATTTTTAAGGGTAAAAGTTTGACGCCATGCCACGAGCGGGCGCAATTTTTAAGCGTGACATGTTGGGTATCATTTTACTCAGCGTAACATTATCTTTCACAATATATAAAAAAATTGGCCCAAATTTATTGTTGTCTTACTTTTTAATTAAAAAAAGTGAATTTTTTCCCCAAAAAAGTGCGCTTGTAAGACCGCTGCCGCAAATACGGTGTGACAAAAAGTATTGCAATGACTGCCATTTTATTCTCTAGGGTGTTAGAAAAAAAAAGATATAATGTTTGGGGATTTTATGTAATTTTCTAGCAGAAAAAAATGTTTTAGTCTTGCAAACACCAAAACTGAAAAACACCTAAGGTCCTTAAGTGGTTAATAACCCTGGCAAAAACTATTCTTTTTTTCATCACGTGACGATTCATACAACAGCCTCATTATCTTCTCTTTTCGATCAACACCAATGGCAAAAATTCAATTTATATTCGGTGACCACATTCCTACAACAGCTTCATGGTCACTTTCTTATCAATACCAATGGCAAAGATTCAATTTTTATTAGGCGACCACATTCCTACAACAGCCTCCTACAATCTCTTTCCCATCGATAACCCTGGAAAAAGCTACATTTTTATTACATGACTCCATCCCTACAACCTCACAATTAATATTATTCTTATTCTAAGGTGACCAGATTTTTTTAATGAAATCCGGGGACATGTTTTTTTTTTTTTTACTAGTAATGGCGGCAATCAGCGACTCTCTGCCCGTCGCCGTCCG
Source organism: Rana kukunoris (assembly GCA_029574335.1). NCBI lineage: Eukaryota > Metazoa > Chordata > Amphibia > Anura > Ranidae > Rana > Rana kukunoris. The sequence continues at coordinate 725,715,259 of CM056049.1, read as the reverse complement.
CATCACAGCCTCTCAAGTCTTACCCTCCGGGCCCCGGCTACTACTGGGTGGGGAGTGGAGGAAGATCACTCTGCCAGGGAAGGAAAGGAGATAAGCCGGCCGGCCGAGACTTGAGCCAAGGCAGAAGAACATGAACAATGGAGCTGAATGGGCATGAACCTGAAACTGAAAAAATATTCCCTCAGCTCCGACCAGCACATGATCATCAGAAAGGGGGCACAGATAATGGAAAAAAATACACTCCGTAAGCTAGTAGGAGCGGCGGAGCTGGGGGTGTGTAATTCAGAATTATATATTTTTTATTTCTGCACTGATTGTCTTTGAAATGACCCCAGCCCCTGTTCAAATCCAATCTGAAGACAAAACCGGGGACAGATTTGGTCCAGGGACAGTGTCCTCAATCCGGGTGCTGTCCCAAAACCGGGGATGTCTATTCACCCTATCTTATGCAGGATTTATATAGCCCCAAACAGTTTGTGCAGAGCTTTACAACGTGAGGGCAGAGAGTACTATACAGTTACAACACAATTTAATTCAGGAGGAATCAGGGGGCCCTGCTAGGGTTGCCACAAACAAACAACAGTACCAATATCACAAACGTTTAGGCAGGCTGGGGGTCATACACAGAGATCAGCAGAAGGACAAGGGATGTACCAGAATGTAAAGAAAGCAGTGTTGCCAACCGTCTGTATTTTACGGACACTTCGTAAAAACGGGCACTGCCCCCCCCCCCCCCCGTTTGTAAATGTCCATGGTTGCTGGAATGTGGCAGTAAAAATAGCCAAGATTCGTTCGGCTTGGAACTGCGCATGGAAATTGGATGCAAGGGGTGATTGGAGGCAGGGGGTGTTGGTGGCACCATAGAGGGGGATGTTGGCACCGCAGAGGATGGGGGATAGAGACAGGGGTTGTTGGTGGCACTGAAGAGTCCGAGTCCCGCGCGCGTGCCCGGCGGGCACGATCGCCGCCGGGCACGCGTGATTGCTCGTTACAGAGCAGGGACCGGGAGCTATGTGTGTAAACACAAAGCTCACGGTCCTGTCAGCGGGGGAAACGCTGATCTTCTGTTCATACAATGTATGAACAGAAGATCAGTGATTTCCCCTAGTGAGGCCACCCCCCCATACAGTTAGAACACACCCAGGAACACAATTAACCCCTTCCCCGCCCCCTAGTGTTAACCCCTTCACTGCCAATGGCATTTTTATAGTAATCCAATGCATTTTTATAGCACTGATCGCTATAAAAATGCCAATGGTCCCAAAAATTTGTCAAAATTGTCCGATGTGTCTGCCATAATGTCGCAGTAATGGAAAAAAACGCTGATCGCCGCCATTACTAGTAAAAAAAAAAATATTAATAAAAATGCCATAAAACTACCCCCTTTTTTGTAAACGCTATAAATTTTGCGCAAACCAATCAATAAACGCTTATTGCGATTTTTATTTTACCAAAAATAGGTAGAAGAATACGTATCGGCCTAAACTGGGGAAAAAAAATGCCGAATCAGTGCCGAATCACAAAAAGTGCTCTGGTCATTGGGCAGCAATATGGTCTGGGGGTTAAGTGGTTAAATCACATTGCTATTTGCCTAGCGTACTTGTTTGGAGCCTAAATACTGAAATTTGCACCTAAAAATGTAATTTAGTAACTTTTGTGAAATGCCAGTAAATTTCGGGTGTCGTGCCAGTAAATTTGAATCTGGTAGGTTGGCAATACTGAACGTAAGCCAGGCCGAGGTCAGATGAGGACGGGAAACCAACAGGACAGAGAGAGGATGGATGGATAGGCTGCTAAGGGATCCAAGGTAACAGATACACAGGAGGGACTAGTTTGGGATAAGCTCAGGAACAGGGTCAGGATGCAGGCCCAAAATCGGGTCACAGGTAAGCAAGGTCAGGGCACAAGGAGAGAGATACCAAGCCAGGCATGTGAGGGCTTTCCGGGTATTTATAAGACTGCCAGTAATTGTCCCCGCGTAACACCTGAGCGCAGGAGGTGCTGCCTGCCCCACACCGCCAGAATACACCCACTGGTGGACACTGGTACTGCGATCCACGGGACCAACAGCGCCACCAGCGCATGAACCCTTTGCTGACACAAATGTGTACGGTTGCCGTGTCGTACAGTTTAGCTGCTCCATTGAATCTTCTCAGAACATTCGACGGACACCATGAGGCGGCGTACACACAACCGTTTTTTTCGGCAGAATTCACCAAGAACCTCGATGGGAGGCGTATTTTGCCGAGAAAACCGGTCGTGTGTACACTTTTCGCCGAGAAACCCGCCGGGAAACTCGTCGAGCCAAAAAGAGAGCATGTTCTCTATTTCCTCGACGGGCAATGGGAAAATTTGGCTCGACGAGTTTTTTGACTGCCGAACAATGAACACGACGGGGAAAACGATGCGTTTCGCCCGATGAGTTTCTCGGTCGTGTGTACGCCGCCTAAGCCTTCAATGACAGATTCGACCTTAATTCATTTCGATTTTTGGACTAATGCATTTTTTAACTAAACAAAATAAATAAAAACTAATTTTGGGAGTAACAAAATGTTATTTTTCGGACGAAAACTAAATTCCGAAACAAAATATTTCACATGTGTGCACATGTCTAATATACATAGACATACAAATACAGGTTTACACAGTGGTGTTCATATTTGTTTCACAACAATACCCGTGGTTTACATTTTACTAGTGCACTTTATCATTTAAAACTAATTTATCTGTTTTAATTTTTTCTTATAGGTTCACACATTATTTTTTAGTAATACAGATGGTGTGGGCAGGCTGGTGTTTATATTAGTAATCAATTAATCATTTTATTATAAATTTTTTGAGCGCCCTTACGATACATTGCGATCTATTAATTTTTTTCACTACGTCTTTCCAGTTTGGTCAGTTGGGGATAGCGGCTTACATTTAAATTTAAACATTTTCATTTATTAGGCGCGGGATTTATACACATTTTATACAAATACAATGTTACATTTTTAGAAATCATCTCTTACCCTTTTCAGTAGCAATGGCTTCTTTCATAAAACAAAATGATTAAAACATTCAGGAATCTTCTCCATTACTGTAATCAATTGTAAGTTTTAAGTAGACAAGAGGAAAATACATCTTTTAAAAGCGATGATTTGTAAGTAGGTCTCAACTTCCTGAGAAGATTCTATCACAGGAGAAATATAAGTTCCAGCACGCCATGGCCGTGTGTTTTCCACACTTGGGGCAAAATGTATCTTCCCGAAAATAGAAGGTCCAGGTTGTCATTGATGAAAGGTTGAGATAAAAAAAATGGATCCAGTGAAATGTTCACAAGCAAAGCCTGTTATGCAGAGGAATCCACCTAAATGTCTACAGAGCTAGCAGGAGTGTCAGAGCTGATAAAGTGCGTGCTTGTGGTGAAACAGTGTGCACTTCCTTCCTCCCTTGAATGTGGTTTCCTTTACACCTTGTATGCTCATAAGAGAGGGATGAGTAGTTTTGTATTGTTTTGCCAAAAATCTGTTTTTCTCAACCCAATGCAATATACCTGCTCAAAGGCACAATGGCCTCCACCCAATCCGGAATGCCTAGATAGAAACAGTTACATAAAATAAATCATATTTCTGCCACTGACAGCACTGTTGCTATAAACAAATATTTGAGGGAATTCAAAAAAGCATTTAAAGTGGAACTTTAGTCAGAAAATTAAGTCCTGCTAGATCACATTAGGCTGTATATAAAGAGCCTGGCTCGGATTCACAAAGCACTTGTGCCGGCGTAAATCAAGTTACGGCGACATAAGTGCAAATGTGCGCCGACGTAAATCAAGTTACGCCGACGTAAGTGAAAATGTGCGCCGGCGTATCTGTGCACTAGGGATGAGCTTCGAGTTGGAGTAGAACTCATTTTCGACTCGAACATTGCCTGTTTGCCGAACAGCGAACTATTTGGGGTGTTCACGGCAAGTTCGTGTGAACTTTAGAACCCTGTTAAAGTCTATGGGACTCGAACGTTTGAAATCTAAAGTGCTAATTTTAACCCCTTCCATACAGGGCATTTTCACCCCCTTCCTGCCCAGACCAATTTTTAGTTTTCAGCGCTGTTGCACTTTGAATGACAATTGCGCGGTCAGGCAACACTGTACCCAAATTAAATCATTATGTTTTTTTCCCCACACAAATAGAGCTTTCGTTTGGTGGTATTTGATCATCTCTGCGGTTTTTATTTTTTGCGCTATAAACAAAAGAAGAGCGACAATTTAAAAGAAAACACAATATTTTTTCCTTTTTATTTAATACATCTCACAATATTTTTTTTTAAAAAACCTTTTTTCCCCTCAGTTTAGACCGATACCTATTCTACGTATTTTTGGTAAAAAAAAAAAAACGCAATAATCGTATATTGATTGGTTTGCGCAAAAGTTATAGCGTCTACAAAAAAGGTGATAGATTTATGGCATTTTTATTTAATTTTTTTTACTAGTAATGGCGGGATCTGCGTTTTTTTTTTTTTTGTGACCGTGACGTTGCGGCGGACATATCGGACACTTTTGACACGTTTTTGGGACCGTTCACATTTACACAGCGATTAGTGCTATAAAACTGCACTAATTACTGTGTAAATGTGACTGGCAGGGAAGGGGTTAACACTAGGGGGCGCTGAAGGGGTTAAAATGTGTCCTAAAGTATGTTCTAACTGTAGGGGGAGGGGGACTCACAGGGGGAGGAGATCGATGTGTGTTCCTCTGTACTGGGAACACACATCAGTCTCCTCACCGCTGACAGGAGGTGGATCTGTGTGCTTACACACACAGATCCACACTCCTGCCTTGATTTCCGGAAATCGCGGGTGCCCGGCGGCAATCACGGCCGTCGGGCACGCGCGCCTGTCTCATCGGCGAGGGGATCACCATGACGTGATTCCCCTATGGGCTGGTAGGGAAGGGGTTAAAGGTTAATATGCAAGTTATTGTAATAAAAAGTGTTTGGGGACCTGGATCCTGCCCCAGGGGACATGTATCAATGCAAAAAAAGGTTTTAAAAAACTGCAGTTTTTTATTAATGCTTAAAGTAAAAAAAAACAATAAAATTGAAATATTCCTTTAAATTTTGTACCTGGGGAGGGTGTGTATAGTATGCCGGTAAATTAGCGCTTGTTTCCCGTGCTTAGATCTGTCCCTGCACAAAGTGTCATTTCTGAAGGAAAAAAAGTCATTTAAAATCACTAGCGGCTTTATTGAATTGTCGTCATCGGCAATGCAGAAAAAAGCCATTCATAAAAAATAAAAAAAATAAATGCATGGGGGTCCCCCCAAATTCAATTAGGGTCTGGTGTGGATTTTTGGGGGGGAACTCCACAGCATTTCTTTTTTAATTTGGGGTGGAGTTCCCCTTAAAATCCATACCAGACCTTAAGGGTCTGGAATGGATATTTGGGGGGAACCCCACATCATTTTTTTTGTTATTTGATGCAGGGTTCCTCTTAATATCCATACCAGACCTGAAGGGCCTGGTAATTGAATTTGGGGGAACCCCCACGCATTTTTTTTTATGAATGACTTTTCTCTGTATTGCCGGGAGCCGACAATTCATTATAGCCACAAGTGATTTTAAATGAATTTTTTTCTTCAGAAATTACATTTTGTGCAGGGACAGTTCTAAGCACAGGAAACAAGGAATAGTTCAACTTTATTGTTTCACTTTAAGCATTATTAAAATCACTGCTCCCAAAAAAACTGCAGTTTTTAAAACTTTTTTTGCATTGATACATGTCCCCTGGGGCAGGACCCGGGTCCCCAAACACTCCCCTGGGGTAGGACCCGGGTCCCCAAACACTTTTTAGGACAAGAACTTGCATATTAGCCTTAAAATTAGCACTTTAGATTTCAAACATTCGAGTCCCATAGACTTTAACAGGGTTCTAAAGTTCACACAAACTTTTGGTTTGGTTTGGAGTCACAAACCAATATACGCCTAAAAACTGGCCACCCTACGCCGACGTATCTTACTTACCCCGGCGTAACGTGGGCGCACATATGGGCTGGACGCATGTTGCAGCTCCCATTGATTAGCCATTCAAATATGCAAATGAGGGAAATACGCCGATTTACGAACGTACGTGCGCCCGGCGCAGGCTCTACGCAACGTGCGTAAGTTTTCCGTCCGGCGTAAAGTTATTCCCCATAAAGGAGATGTAAGTCAGCACCAGACATGCAAAGGTCTGCACCCGGGAACTCAAGAATACGTATTTTACGTAGGACGTGGGTCTGGCTGGGCGTAGGTTACGTTAACGCTCTCTGCGATTGAAAAGTGAGCCACGTGGTCACGCCCTTATACGTGACCCCTGCCCATTGGCTGAGATACCCCATATACTCCCAATCTGCCCTTGCTTTGCCCTTTTCTTATCTAATGTTACCAGGTACCCGACCACCTAGCGCCAAAAGAGAAAAGTGCAGAAATTGCAGACTATGGGTGAAATCAATCGATCCCTAACAATGAGCCAAATAACTACAGGCAACAGCTAAATTTAGGAGCAACCCTGCCTAGACATCAGGGTGCTACAGTAGTATAATTATTAATGTGGAATGTATGTTCCAAATCCTTGCTAAAGAAGTTTATTTGTTATCAAGTTGTTATGGGTAAAGTTCCGCTATAAGGCACTTTTCCAGCTGTATTGGCCCTTTAACCCCCCTGGTGGTATTCCTGAGTCTGGCTCGGGGTAAGATTTCAATACCAAAAGCGGTATCCCCGAGCCAGACTCGGGATCGACTCGCAGCATCCACAGGCACAAGTTACTGTACTTACCTTGTCCCTGGATCCTGTGATACCTCCTAGCTGTGTGAGCAAGCGGCGTCCTCGCTCGATTCACACAGTGACTGTGTGCCGCCGATGTCCGTTCCCTGCAACGTTACGACGCACGAGGGCGGTGATCAGCGCCAAATTCAAAAAAAGTAAATAAACACATTACATACAGTATATTGTAATCTTACAGATTACAGTACGGTATGTAAAAATATACACCCTCTTTGTCCCTAGTGGTCTGCCCAGTGTTCTGCATGCACTTTTATATAATGAAAACAGTTTTTTTTCTGCCTGGAAACTGGAGATTGTCCATAGCAAACAAAAGTGTCCCTTTATGTCAAAAGTGATTTTAGAGCAGCTAGAAAACAGCGATAATAAATTAGAATCACTTGCAGAATTGAGCGATAGCGATTTGTGGGGAAATTCGTCATAAAAAAAAATAAAAGTAATGACAGCAACAATTCTGCAACTGAGCAAATTTCAGTGATTTTGATTTGATTACATTATTGAATATTTTTTTATTATAATTATATTATTATTTGTTATAATTATTTATAGTTATTTATTATATTATAATTTTATGATTTTGTGTTTCAAACTTTTTCATACCCGGGATGCCTACTAGACTCTTGTTTGGACAGATTTAAGTGAGTTATTCCTAAGAATTACAGGCCTACAATGTAAAACGGAAAATTTTCATGCAAAATAATGGTACCGCTTTCAGCACCTAAAACCGGAAAGAATCATACTGCCAGGTTTATACATCCTGCATCAAATTCATGAAAGCATTGCAATACTGTAGTTTCCGTAACAGTTTACACACCTACCACAGAATCACGTAGTTCTTATATGCATCACATTTATGTCTGTGGTTGTGGCTGCAACAAATAAAAACAATATCAGTTCATAGCTAACAAAACTGAAGGTAATTAAATTAAATTCCACCCGTAGGCAGTGTTGCCAACCGCCTGTATTTTTACGGACAGTTCATAAAAACGGGGACTTTTCCCCCGTTCATAAATGTCCATGGTTGCGGGAATTTGCCAGTAAAAATAGCCGAGATCGGTTCAGCTTTGAACTGTGCATGGAGATTGGAGGCAGGGGGTGATTGGCGGCAGGGGGTGATGGCGGCTGCGGTGGCACCACAGAAAGGGATGGAGGCAGGGGGCAATGGAGGCAGGGGGTGTTAGTGGCACAGCAGAGGGGGATGGTGGCACCGCAGAGGGTGGGGGATGGAGACAGGGGTTGTTGGTGGCACCGCAGAGGGGGATTGAGGCAGGGGACGATGGTGGCAGGGGGCCTGGGCCAAATTGGAGGCAGGGGGCCTGGGGAAGATTGGAGGCAGGGCTGGACTGGACAGAGCTGCACTGGGACAAACATTTGGCACTCGACTTCATCCAGACTGGCCCACGTTGACAGGTCTCTGCCATGGCGGCCGGACAATAAGGCCATAGCTGTTGAGTCAGCTGTCTGTCCCCTCCCCCATGCTCCTCTGCCGTCCCCCCTGCTCCTCTGGTCCTCCCCTGCTTCTCTGTTCCCCCCCCCAGGTGAGTGCTGCGGGAAGGGAGAGACAGAGGAGCGGAGGGGGCGGCAGTCCAATGTCACTGAAGTCGGCCCACCGGGAAACTCCCTGTAGTCCCAATGGCCAGTCCATCCCTGGGCAGAGGGAGATTTGAGGCAGGGTGAGATTTTGGCACTGCAGAGGAGGGTGAAGGCAAGGGGTGTTGGTGGCAAAGGGGGATGGAGGCAGGGGGTGATATGACTCAATAATAGCACCGTTCAGGTCCACTTTTAACCACTTCCCCACCGCCCACCGCAGGTATACATCGGCACTTTGAAGATGGATATCTCGGTAACGCCATCTCTTCTGTGGGCGGTCGGGTAAACGATAATGTCGGTCTCCGCGGCGTAATCGCCGCGAGATCGCCGTTATCGGTGGCGGGCGAGCGTCCCGCTCCCGCAGCGCTCCCGCGCCCTCCGTCGCTTACCGGAGCCGTCGGTAGCGGCGGAGGCGATCGGGTGCGCTCGTCTGTTCAGCGGGGATGCGAGTGAGGGAAAAAATTTCCCTCGTCCATCCCCGTAGCTCTGCTGGGCGGAAGTGACGTCAAACGTCAGTTCCGCCCAGCATCTTAAAGAGACATTTTTTTTAAATGTCATTTGAAAAATGACATTTTAAATTTTTGATATTTTTTTTGCATTTTAGCCTAAATATGAGATCTGAGGTCTTTTTGACCCCAGATCTCATATTTAAGAGGACCTGTCATGCTTTTTTCTATTACAAGGGATGTTTACATTCCTTGTAATAGGAATAAAAGTGATAATTTTTTTATTTTTTTTATTTTAGTGTTAAAAATTGGTAAAATAAATACAAATAAATACGAAAACAAAAAATAAATAAATTTTAAATCGCCCCTTCACGACGAGCTCGCGCGCAGAAGCGAACGCATACGCGAGTAGCGCCCGCATATGAAAACGGTGTTCAAACCACACAAGTGAGGTATTGCCGTGATCGTTAGAGCGAGAGCAATAATTCTAGCTCTAGACCTCCTCTGTATCTCAAAAAATGCAACCTGTAGAATTTTTTAAACATCGCCTATCGAGATTTTTAAGGGTAAAAGTTTGACGCCATGCCACGAGCGGGCGCAATTTTTAAGCGTGACATGTTGGGTATCATTTTACTCGGCGTAACATTATCTTTCACAATATGTAAAAAAATTGGGCCAAATTTATTGTTGTCTTATTTTTTAATTTAAAAAAGTGAATTTTTTCCAAAAAAAGTGCGCTTGTAAGACCGCTGCGCAAATACGGTGTAACAAAAAGTATTGCAATGACTGCCATTTTATTCTCTAGAGTATTAGAAAAAAAAATATATAATGTTTGGGGGTTTTAAGTAATTTTATAACAAAAAAAAATGTTTTAGTCTCGTAAACACCGAATCTCAAAAACAGGCCCGGGGCTTAAGTGGTTAAAGAGCCAGTATCTGCCTTTGAGAATCGGCGTAAACATACGCCGGAGCAGATTTGAAATTACGGCCATAACTGTTCTGAGAATCTGGCCCCTTATGTTTTTCTCCTAAGGGTCCAAAGGAGGTGACTCTCCACTGTTTCATAGTGGTGCAAACTGTGAGGGTTAACATTGCAGCCATGACCTGCATCTGGGTTCTTCTGCATCGCTATCCACAATTGCAGGGTAGATTTGCCAGATCATTTTTCAAGTCTGTTCTCTCAAGGGTAGGCAGCATCCCTTCCTGACTTAAAGGGTCACTAAAGGAATTATTTTTTTAGCTAAATAGCTTCCTTTACCCTAATGTAGTCCTGGTTTCATGTCCTCATTGTTCGTTTTTGCTGAAATCCTTCTCTATTCTGCTCACTTCCTGGTTGTCTGTTTCCTTATGAAAAAAGTCATGGGAGCTTCTCTCTGTGGTTTCTAATCAAGGAGGTGTGATTACTGTGTGTCTAAAACCCCTCAGAACCAATCACTTTCAACAAACACTGCCCTGTATTGGCTCTGTGTCTCTGTACTTCACAGAAGCAGGAAACCGCATGCAAAAACGAAACTGAAACTGCAGACACATTATATGATTGATTTTTATCTATTTTCAATCATTTTTAAAAGGAATCAGTTAACTTTTATGTCTCTATACCCTGCAAACAGTCATTTCAGCAAAAAAAAAAAAATTCCTTTAGTGACCCTTTAAAGCGGAGCTCCAGCCACGGTAAAAAAAATTTTTTAAAGTCAGCAGCTACTAACAGTGTAGCTGCTGACTTTAAATAAAGACACTTACCTGTCCTAGGCGCCCGCGCTGATGGGCCCCCCGATGCCGGTCCCACGATCGCTCCGAGTCCCGCGCCGCCATTCACAATATGGGAAACAGGCAGTGAAGCCGTACGGCTTCACTGCCCATTTCCTACTGCGCCTGCGTGAGTCTCACGCTGGCTTGTGAATGGGCGCGCTGCTCTCTGAGAACACACACAGTTCCCAGGAAGCAGCGCGCCCCATTCACAAGGAGAAGGAGAAGAAGAAAACACACCGCGGATTAGGAAGAGGCAGATTACGGACTTCCGCATAGCAACAGCTATTTCGGGTGAGTATTTTTTTTTTTTTTTTTCAGGTTTTTTTTTTTTTTTTTTTTCAAACAACATTGTAAAATGTTGTTATACTGGGTGGAGCTCCGCTTTAAGTCTCATTCTACTAGATCTGGTGGCACGTCTTGGTTTGGTGGGAATGATTATCTGAAGGAATGTTTAAACCTTTAAGTGGCTTTGCCAGTGTTCAATCACCTGAAGGTGCAGCATATAGTCCACCTACATATGATTGAAGAGTTGTGTCCTGTACGGTACTCCAAGAAACAGATTTTACAGGTACTTATAGCGGGGATTGAAAGTTTGGGCACCCCAGGAAAAAAATTGTATTAATGTGCATAATGAAGCCAAGGAAAGATGGAAAAATCTCCAAAAGACATCAAATTACAGATCAGACATTCTTATAATATGTCAAAAAAGTTAGATTTTATTTCCATCATTTACACCTTCAAAATTACAGAAAACTAAAAAATGGCGTCTGCAAAAGTTTGGGCACCCTGCAGAATTTATAGCATGCACTGCCCCCTTTGCAAAGCTGAGACCTGCCAGTGTCATGGATTGTTCTCAATCATCGTCTGGGAAGACCCGGTGATGTCAATGTCAAAGGTTTTAAATGCCCCGACTTATCTGACCTTGCCCCAACAATCAGCACCATGGGGTGCCCAACCTTTTGAAGAGCGAGGGCCACTTCAGCAACTTGGTAACCAGTCGAGGGCCACGAAGAGCGGAGCGGGCAGATGACAGGTCACGGCTACTCTATAGGCCCTTCGATCCGCCCAAATGGAAGGGGACGAATTCTTCTGTTTTTTGTTTAGGAGGTAGGCGGGCGTAAACAGACATCTATCGCTCTATAGAGCTGAATTGAGAGTCCCATTTGGTTGGGTTGATCATGTGAAAAGGGCCCAAGACTGCTTTCACACTGATGTGCTGCGGTTTACCCACAACGCAGGTGCAGCATAGTGCACCTGTATCTATCCTGCGGGTTAGCTGAACTTTGCCATAGACCCCACCTGTAGCAAAAGCCGGCGCTGTAGAGGAAGCATCAGCTTATGGGGTTCTACTCCACAGCCGCTTTCTTCTTCTACCACCAGCTTCATTCACAACACTGATGCTGTGGTATGGCGGGTCGGCAACCTGCGATCTGGGCTTGACAAACCACCATTCCAGAGCAGGAGGTCGAGGGCCACATCACAGGGCTCCGCGGGCCACATGTGGCCCCCGGGCCACTGGTTGGCCACCCCTGTTCTAAGCAGTTGTCTAGAAAACTGAAAATACTGTAGTTGACGCTCACAAATCTGGAGAAGGCTATAAGAAGAGAACAAAGCGTTTTCAGATGTCAATATCCTCTGTTCGGAATATAATTAAGAAAAGGCAATCATCATGAACAGTGGAAGTTAACCACTTAAGGACCCCTTCACGCCTATATACGTCGGCAGAATGGCACGGCTGGGCACATCCACGTACCTGTACGTGGCCCTTTAAGCCCAGCCGTGGGGTCGCACACACACACCGCGGGCGCGTGCACGCGACCCCGTCCGAAGCTCCGTGACCGGGACTGCGGACCCGATTGCCGCCGGAGTCCCGCGATCGGTCCCCAGAGCTGAAGAGCGAGGAGAGCTGCGTGTAAACACAGCTTCCCCGTTCTTCACTGTGGCGCCCGCATTGATTGTGTGTTCCCTAACATAGGGAATCACAATCAATGACGTCACACCTACAGCCACACCTACCTACAGTTAGTAACACAAATGAGGTCACACATAACCCCTTCAGCGCCCCCTAGTGGTTAACTCCCAAACTGCAATTGTCATTTTCACAGAAAACAATGAATTTTAAATGCATGTTTTGCTGTATAAATGACAATGGTCCCAAAAATGTGTCAAAATTGTCCGATGTGTCCGCCATAATGTCGCAGTCAAAAAAAAAATCGCTGATCGCTGCTATTAGTGGTAAAGAAAAAATAATTAATAAAAATGCAATAAAACTATCCCCTATCTTGTAAACGCTATAAATTTTGCGCAAACCAACCGATAAACGCTTATTGGGATTTTTTTTACCAAAAATAGGTAGAAGAATACATATCGGCCTAAACTGAGGAAAAAAAACATTTTTTGTTCAAAATTGTCGCTCTATTTTTGTTTATAGCGCAAAAAATAAAAACCGCAGAGGTGATCAAATACCACCAAAAGAAATCTCTATTTGTAGGAAAAAAAGGACGCCAATTTTGTTATGGAGCCACGTCGCACAACTGCACAATTGTCTGTTAAAGCGACGCAGTGCCGAATCGCAAACCCGGCCGGGTCCTTTAGCTGCCTAAATGTCTGGGTCTTAAGTAGTTAAAGCAAAATCTGGAAGATTAATGGAATCCACCCTCTGCCTTCCACTGTCAACCCCACAATAAAACTTCTTCTCCATGCTCCTGTTTGTGTTATAGGATATACATTGGAAACGTACTTCAAATGTACAATAATTTGCCTTTTGCTAGGAGCCTTTTTTACATTTCAAAATAGGAGTCATGGCATAAAGTACAGAGACTAGCGATAAAAACCTGGAGAAAACACTATAAGAAGAAACATTGGAGCATATCGGCCCATGAGACATTAACTTTTCTTTGCTCCTATTTTAATTCTCCATTTTTTTTTTTTTTTTTTATTACCAAAAATAAATATATCCCAGTATTATAATTTAGAAGGGTCCACCAAATAATTTTCTATTTTTTCATTTTTTTTTTTTCCTCTCCAGGTTTTGCTGCTGGAGTTCAGGCACTCCCCAATCTTCAAATCCCGATGCCAGAGTTATGTTGTATCAGCCCTGGAATGGTTATTCACATCTTTGCTGGTAATCAACAAATTGGAAAGTATAACAATTCCTTACAAGGCCTCAATGGATATCACAACCGCCTCCAGCTTGACTGCGAGATCGGAGCCCTCATTGTGAAGGATTGGTCACAGGTGGATGGCCTAAGCTTCAGAATCACCATAAAACCCCCTGAAAACAGTAACATTTCTTCATACGATGGGTACTACAATGTGGCCATGAACGGTGAGTTAGTGATGATGACTCAATTTCAAGAGCAACTCTCAGGCCTTGTACACACGAGGGGATATTTCCGCTGAACATGGTCCGACGGACCATTTCAGCCGAAAAATCCCCTCGTCTGTAGGGGCAAACGGACGCTTTTTGCCGGATTCATCCGCCGGAAAAATTTCAAAGCATGCTTTGAAATAATTCCGCCGGATAGCTGGCCGTCAGATATGTCCGCTGGTTAGTACGGCAAACCAGCGGACATATCTTGCCGCACATGCGTCGTATCCTGTGAATGGATCCGACGCATGCGCGCGGAAGTGTTTACTTCCTGGTGCGGTGACGCGGCGGCGTCAACGTCACCGCCGCGTCACCACGCTGTCCGCCGGCGGGGAATTTGATCCGATGGTGTGTACAGCCATCGGATCAAAACACCCTGGCGTAAATATACGCTGTAAACGGTCCGGGGACCGTTCACAGCGGATATATTCAGCCGTGTGTACAAGGCCTCACTCAAAGCCATTTCACTTTTGCATAGGAAATGGTGGAATGATTGACCTGCTGGGCTTTCAAAGTCTCTTGGAGACTCCCAAGAGTCATTAAAAAAAGTTTCACTCCCACCTAGTTGGAATCCCCCATGCAGAGCCGCCATCAGGGGGGTACAGGCAGTACACCTGTAAGGGGCCTGGGTTGCAACCCCCTTTTTTTTTAATAAAAAAAATATTTTTTTTTTATTTGTATTTCTTTTTTTTTATTAAAAAATATTTTTTTATATATTTTTTTCTTTCTTTTTTTTTCTTTTTTCTTTTTATTAAAGGGCCCAGAGGTCCCCAGGGTCCCGAGTGGCAAACCCCATTTTTTTGTAATTTATTTTTATTTAAAAAATGTAATTATTTGTTTATTTTTATATATAGATATAGATATATCTATATATCTATTTTATATATAGATATAGATCTATCTTCTTTACGCCACGCCGCCGCAACTTAGAGCGGCAAGTGCAGTATTAACAAAGCACTTGCTCCTTAAGTTGCGGTGGTGTAGCGTAAATGGACCTCTGGACCCTTTAATAATAATAATAAAAAAAAAAATATATATATATATATATATATCTATATATCTATATATATATCTATATATAGAGATATATAGAGATATATATATATATATATATATATATATATATATACATATATATAGATATAGATATATCTATAGATATATATATATATATATATATATATATATATATATATATATATCTATAGATATATCTATATCTATATATATGTATATATATATAGATATATATCTATATATAGATATATATCTATATATATCTCTATATATAGATATATATAGAGATATATAGATATATATATATATATATATTTTTTTTTATTATTATTATTAAAGGGTCCAGAGGTCCCCAGGGCCTGGAAGGCTTACGCCGGTCCATTTACGCTACACCGCCGCAACTTAAGGAGCAAGTGCTTTGTTAATACTGCACTTGCCGCTCTAAGTTGCGGCGGCGTAGCGTAAAGAAGATACGCTATGCCGGCACAAAGATACGCCGTTGTACCTGAATCTAGCCCATTGTATATATATCGTGTGTTGGCTGTAGTGTACTATAAAGCTTGCTGTGGAATTTATGTCTGCTACTGTGATGTAAATGAATCTAGGATGGTCTAAGGATCTTTCATTGTGTTGTGCTAATTGACACTGTATTGTGTGAAGGTCTGTTGATGATAAATGTGTATTGTGAGTTAGAAGACAGCCTGAAGGTCAGGTGTCTGAATTATCAGTTGTAGTTAAAGCGGAGTTCCACCCAAAAATGGAACTTCCGCTTAAACCACTCCACACCCCCTTACATGCCACATTTGGCATGTAATTTTGTTGGGGGGGGAGTGGGGGCTTCAGGAGGAGTGGGACTTCCTGTCCCACTTCCTGCTTCCGCCGAGGGACTGGTTAGGCGATTAGGCTTAATCGCCTACAGCAGCCCCTCCCTGTAGGCGATCGCATGGGACACTGACAAGTCCCATGCGATCGCCTGTCCAATCAGCGGCGAGCCGCGCCGCGCGCGCATGCGCAGAGCGGCGAGCGCATGCGCAGTGGGTGCCCGGCCTTGAAGCCGAAGGCTGTCACGGCTGGGTGCCCACAGTGAGAATGAAGACGCCGGCTGGGGAGGGGGGGAGAGGAGCGGACCCCCCGGTCGGCGCGCCGCTGGATCGTGGAGCAGGTAAGTGAATGTTTATTAAAAGCCAGCAGCTACACTTTTTGTAGCTGCTGACTTTTAATAAACATTATATTTGACTGGAACTCCCCTTTAATTAGCTCAAGTAAATTATGTCAGAGCCGGAGTCAGAATGTCTGACTAAGGCCGCGTACACACGATCGGACATGTCCGATGAAATATGTCCGACGGACCGTTTTCATCGGACCAGGCTGAAGTGGTCTGTTGGTCTGATGTGTGTACACACCATCGGACCAAAATCTGATCAGACCAGAACGTGGTGACGTAGAACACAACGACGTGATGAAAAAACGAAGTTCAATGCTTCCAAGCATGCATCGACTCGATTCGGAGCATGCGCGGGATTTTGGTCCGATGATTTCGTGTACTAACCATCGAACCTGTCCGACGGACAGGTTTCCAGCGGACAGGTTTCAAAGCATGTTTTGAAACTTTGGTCCGCTGGAAAACGGTCTGATAGGCCGGACCAGTTTCAGCGGACATGTTCGATCGTGTGTACGCAGCCTAAAAGATGTGGATTGAGGGGGCTCGTTAGGAACAATTGTATGATGTTGTGGGTGGAGTTGGGTCATTGTTCATTTGGACTGCAGTATCCTAACTGTAAATAAGAGCCTGATTTTCTCAATAAAGGATCTATTTGTGTGGAACCTCAAACAGAGCGGTGTCTTGTTTATTAGGGTTCATTTGCCTGACTGTGGGGTGTCGATAGCTGTCTTGGGTTCGGGAATATCTTAAACGGCATTAACCCCTGTCCCATTTGGGGTTCCGTTACACTCACTAACCATGTTACTCGCAATCCGAGGTTTCGCTGTACTGCAATATTAATTGGCAACACCGCCTAGCACTACACTTCGTTTTCCAACTAGTAAAAAAAAAAAATATTTGTAAAATTTTGTAAAATCTAACCAGAGTTATAAGATATGAGTCCTCTCAGTTTTCTGACTTTGTTTTCCTCTGCAGGGGAGGTTGTTTCACGTAGACGGGTTATCACTGGTAGGAACGGATCCGATCTTCACATCCCGGTGCCAGAATTATGCAGCTCCAGTCAGGAAATATTTATTAAACTCTTTACTGGTGAAAAAGAAATAGGAAACTATGACAACAAATTACCACAGGGCCTCCAAGAATTCCAAAATCGCTTCCAGTACGACAACAAGACCCGTGAGTTCATAGTGAAGAACTGGACCCCAATGGATGGCCTAATCTTCAAAGCTCAATTCCAAATCATTAAAAATGGTCAAAGGACTGAATATGATGTGCATTACAATGTGTCCATCAATGGTGAGTCAAGACAGCATCTTAATCTGCTCTTTTCAGTGATCACTTATTGGCTTGTAGGCAGGTGCAGTCTACTTTCTCCACTGCAGTTGGTGAAGGAGTCAAGAGGAACACAGTTCTTCTATGGTCTCTTGGGTCACTGGGGAGGCATCCAATTACATATTGCTACCCCATGTGATTCTGGAAGCCATCTTGGGTCAGGCAAAGCCTATTTAGGGCCCTGGCTCCTAGGTTTGACCTCTTTTTTTATGAGTTGGTAGGGTAGGGACAAATACCCCACCTGGTAGTGACAGAACTAGCAGCAGGAAAAGATTCCAGCGGAGGAGGGTAAGTGTAGGGCTCGCAACTTCTCTGGACACCTGCCTGTTGGATCACAAGATGGCAGGGGCGGACTGACAACTCACGGGGCCCCCTGGCAATAGAAGATTATGGGGCCCCCCCGGCTTAAAGATGGCCACCAAGCCAGGTGGCAATACAGAGGCGGGGCAGCTAAAATCTTGGGATTTTCACATCAAAAGCATATAGGTTTTGGACGTATCGGGGACAGATGTAAAAAAAACACAGATTTTTAATGAGCCTGGCAACCCTGATGGGGCCACCTAGTGGCATGGGGCCCTCGGGCAGTGCCTGAGTTCCTCAATGGTCAGTCCGTCCCTGCAAAATGGTCTGGCCACATTCTTCCCCCTGCTGACATTTCAGCTGCATTCTGCTCTCTAACTGCTGTTGGAAATATGAGTGTTCCTGGTTGGGCTGTCTTCCCACCGGGTTATTTGTGAACTGTTACTGCATTATTTCAATACAAGTTCTTTCATTGTGTATCACCCTCTTGTAGTGCTAGCAAATTCTCACAGGCTGGCAGCCAAACCTGTCTCTGTTTGATTGCTGGGTTGGAAGTAAACCAGGGAGAGCTGGGTGATTCACAGGCAGGATCATTGAGACCTCCCACTTATTTACAGAATGTGCTGGAACCTTCTGGAAAGAAAAGAGGAGAGGTAAGGTGCAGCTACCTTGAGTATTCTGAGGGCCCTGACCAATCCCCAACTTGGATTTGCAGGGGGCAGGCCTCTTTAAATACTTAGGGTATGCCCAGCTAGGGAGGTGTTAGGCTGTCGTGGCCTTTCGGGAGCTCCCCAGTCTAGGGGGGTGACCTTGGGCCTGGGCTCGGGTGCGGACAGGACCCTCTCAAGACACATGGAGGTGTCCTGGACAGGAGGCACAGGAGCAAGTAGAGGACAGCAGGAGAACACTGCCAGACAAGTCTCCAAGAGGAACAACAAGTTGTAGCCAAGAGGGCTGGTGAGTGACACACTTTTAGGAGGACTGGGAGCATACACTCTAGGATGGATGCAGAGCCAGTGGAGTGGACAGTGGTGGCACGGGCTTTGGAAAAAGGACAGAAGGGCTGGCAGGGCCTAAAGAGGTGGTGCTGGGATCAGTAGCGCCAAACTTCAGTACTGAAAAGTTTCCATAGGCGTCGCTTATTTTATATTTATTTTTTACAGGATACCAGTTTAGAGTTACAGAGGAGGTCGAGTGCTAGAATTGTTGCTGGCACTCTAACGCACGCGGCGACACCTCACATGTGTGGTTTGAACAGTGTTTACATATGTGGGCGGGACTTACGTGTGCGTTCACTTCTGAGCACGAGCTACCGGGGACAGGGGTGTTTAAAAAAAAATTGTTATTATTATTTTATTTTACTTAATTTATTTTATTTTTACACTTTTTTTTTACATTTTTTTTATTTTTTATGATCACTTTTATTCCTATTACAAAGAATGTAAACATCCCTTGTAATAGGAATAGTTTGTGACAGGTCCTTAAGGCCTCGTACACACGATCGGACATATCCGATGAAAACATTTCCATCGGATATGTCTGATCTGGAGTTTGATCCGATGGCGTGTACACACCATCGGATCAAATTCCCCGCCGGTGGACGGCGCGGTGACGTGTCTGTGACGCGGCAGTGACGTTGACGCCGCCACGTCACCGCTACGTCACGCACCAGGAAGTAAAACACTTCCGCGCATGCGCCGAATCCATTCGGCGGCGGTGCGGCGGCGGTGCGGGACGACATGTCTGCTGGTAAGTGTACTAACCAGCAGACATGTCGGGCGGACAGATTCCCACCGGATAGATTTCAAAGCATGCTTTGAAATCTGTCGGGTGGACAAATCTGTCCGCTAGCCCATACACACGAGCGGAGATGTCTGCTGAAACGGTCCATCGGACCGTTTTCAGCGGACATATCCACTCGTGTGTACGAGGCCTAAGACCCTGCATCTCTCCTCCAGGCTGGAAAGCATGAGATTGTGAAAAAAATCACTGATCTCATGCTTACAACCGCGATTGCGGCTTTGTTTACATTCCGGTACCTGGGCGTGACGTCATAACATTGTGCCCGGGCCTCCGACGATCATAGAGATGACTGGTGACCATCTGGTCACCAGTCACCTCTATGCCTCTCATCCGGCGTCGGCAGATCCTTTCTCCGGGTCTCCGATGGCACGGGAGAGATGGCAGCGGGATGGGGGGACGTCCCCTCCCGTCGCCTATAAGAACGATCAAACGGCGGAACTGACGCTATGATCATTCTTATGGTGCGCAGGATTGGTGGTTGAAGAGATGGATATCTGAATGATGCCTCTAGCTGCACCCATCATTCAGATATCCCCATTGAAAGTCCAGGACATCATAGGTCGTCCTTGGGCGGGAAGTGGTTAATAGCGCTATTTTTAATGCTAAAACGCTGTAAAAACGCTTCAGTGTGAAAGGGATCAAAAGGCATGGAGGAAGCTGCTGTATACTTCCCAAGGTCTTGTACAGTCATGGTCCAAGTAGGGTTACCACCTCGTCCCTTTAAACCTGAATACATATGAATTACACAGGTTCTGAGGCAAATTTAATGCAGATAAAGCACCAAGTGAGTTTCCTTACCACCTTAACCAGCCACAGAACCTGTGTAATCACTTACCTCATCCTTCCATTTTGCTTTTAAATGTCCCTATTTCTTCTGAGAAATCCTCACTTCCTGTTCTTCTGTCTGTAACTACACACAGTAATGCGAGGCTTTCTCCCTGGTGTGGAGTGTCGTGCTTGCCCCCTCCCTTGGACTACCGGAGAGTCAGGACACTCTCTACGTTGCAGATAGAGAAAGGAGCTGTGTGTTAGTGGGCGTCCTGACTCTCCTGTAGTCCAAGGGAGGGGGGCGAGCACGACACTCCACACCAGGGAGAAAGCCTTGCATTACTGTGTGGAGTTACAGACAGAAGAACATATTTCAGCGATTCCCGGTAAAGCCAGCGAAAAAACCCCCGCTAAACAACTCCGATCCACGGAACACCCCCCCTGCTCAACAACCCCGAGCTGCGCAACCCCCCTGCTCAAAAAATCTTATCCGCGGAACCCCCCCGCTCAACAACTCCGATCCGCGGAACCCCCCCGCTCAACAACTCCGATCCATGCACCCCTGGCTCAACAACACATGGCATACTTTTGCTGATAGGTGTCCCTTGTTCCCATCTCAAAAAGTTGGGAGGTATGGAAGAACAGGAAGTGAGGATTTCTCAGAAGAAATAAGGACATTTAAAAGCAAAATGGAAGAATGAGGTAAGCGAAGGAGGACTGCACTAAGGTTTAGGAAAAACATTTTGTACCTTTACAACCCTTTAAACCACTTATATATATTAAGGGCCCAGAGGTGCCCAGGGCCCCCGGATGGGAACCCCCCTTTTAAAGTATATATATATATATATATATATATTAGGGCTGATACTGATCAAAATTTTTGTGTTTGATTAATCGTTTTTTATTTTAATCGATTAATCAACTAATTTTGATTAATTATAACGCACATACAGATCCAACTACTTTTAGCTGATCTCCTTGCAGGCTGATTCCCAGTGCAGCTCCAACCACTGGAAAAATGGATAGCAGGATACAAAAAACACACAAAGGCAGCGCTCGATGGGAATAGCATTAAAACTTTTATAGTCTTCGAGTAGGTAACCAAATAAATATTGCACTGGAGATAAAATCGATGGAGCTACATAAACTGTAAAAATGGTGCGAGTAATACCAAACGGTACCAAAAGCAGTCATAAAAACATGTAGCTAAGTATGATACTGGTATACAAATGTGTACAACGATACCACTGCTGAATCCAGATGAGGAGAGGTTAACATCAGTCTGTCGGCATGTAGATGTACCATGAAGGGAACTATCACAACTCCCAGTGGATGGCTGTAGAATCCCAGGGTGATAGAGGGAAGTGATAGAGCATGGGTCCTCAAACTATGGCCCTCCAGTTGTTCAGGAACTACAATTCCCATCATGCCTAGTCATGTCAGTGAACGTCAGAGTCTTGCAATGCCTCATGGGATGTGTAGTTCCACAACCGCTGGAGGGCCATAGTTTGAAGATCCCTGTGATAGAGGGAAGCAGGGGCGGACTGACAACTCATGGGCCCCCCGGGCAATAGAAGATTATGGGGCCCGCAGGCTTACAGATGGCCACCAAGCCAGGTGGCAGTACAGAGGCGGGGCAGCTAAAATCTCAGGATTTTCACATCAAAAACATGTAGGTTTTGGACATATCAGGGACAGATGTAAAAAAACACAGATTTTTACATACTGTCCCTGGTTTTAATGAGCCTGGCAACCCTGATGGGGCCCCCTAGTGGCATGGGGCCCTCGGGCAGTGCCCGAGTTTTTCAATGGTCAGTCCGCCCCTGGAGGGAAGTGATAGAGGGAAGTGTAACAACCCTTGTGTGTGGCAGATAGTAAGGTCCCAGCCGGCATGCAGATATGAAGGCACAGCAAAGGAGCCCTTCAGATGGACACGGCAAGCCCCACCGGTGTCCCATGACGTTACCGGATCTCCGACGGAACTCCCTGAAGGCCCAGAAGCCAGCGGAGAGGTGAGTACCAATCAAAAGAATTTTAATCGATCAAAAATATTTTGATCGATCAAAAAAATTAAAGATTAATCGATTATTTAAAAGTTAATTTGCACAGCCCTATATATATATATATATATATATATATGTATGTGTGTATATATATGATTTTTTATATATATATATATATATATATATATATTTTTTTTTTTTCTTTATTTTTATTAAAGGGCCCAGAAGTCCCCAGGGTCCTGGATGGCTACCCCCTATATACCCCCTATATTTTTCTTTATTTCTTCTTTTTTTGTAAGGGGCCCCCCCGCTTCTCAATTTCAGACGGCAGCACCCCCCTCTCCCCCGATTCTCTTTGTAAGGGGCCCCATAATTCCTGATGGCGGCCCTGCATGGCAGTGCAATAGGCCCTAAGTAAATATTGTTCTTCTGGCCAACGCAGGTTATTGGAGCTGCTGTACTTGTCTTAGAGATTTGTAAAGAGTGCTGACTATGCCCACCTTTTCCATCCCCCATATTGCATATGTGTGATTGTTTTCCAGGAGACAAGATTCCAAGTATTCCCAGTACAGCTATACCGAGAACAACTATTCCCAGTACAACTATTCCCAGTACAACTAACCTCACCCTTCCATCGTTTGCCTTGCTGAGTGTCGCAGTCCTGATCTGCTTCTGTCTCTACTATTGTAAGTATATTATACACTGAATATGCTAAAGGACCAATGTTTGTGTATTTTTCAAGCAATGCTTATGTAGCACTACCCCCCCCCCCCCCCGCAGGAGCTGCTGGTTATATTTTGGGCAGTGGCGGTTCGTCCATAGAGGGCGCTGGAGCGCCGCCCCCTCTGGCTCTCACCGCCACTGAGTCTAATAACATAGATTCATGCATTGCACGATTCTATGTTATTATCCCCGCTGCCGCTGTTATTCAGATGGTCGGTGCTCATGTCCGGCCATCTGAATAACGCCAGCTGGTTGGCTGTACAGAAATGTCTATCAAAGCCAACAGCTCTGATAGGCTTTCCCAATACAGCCCTCGGGTCCCGGAAGCTTATTCTCGGAGCGCAGACTGTACGCCCCTTGGATAAGATGAAAGGCGTCTCAGCCAATCAGGTTGGCCGGTTCTGGCTACCGGTAACCTGATTGGCTGAGACGCCTGTCAGTCATCGAGGGCGGGAGAAGACATCGTGGGACAGTGGTGACAATGGATGGCACAGTGGCTGCGTTTAATGGCATGGCACAGTGGTGCAAATTGATGGCACAGTTGGCACAGTTTTGAGCACCAGCTGCCACTGATTTTGGGTGGCACGTAGGGTGACCTGACCACATTTCCAAAACCGCCATTTAGGGACACCGTCCCTTCCCAAAAATCAGCTTGTGCTGTAACGAATTACAGCACAGTGATTGGACATGTACAGTTCTCACCCCCCTGTACACTAGGGTGACCACATGTCCCGGATTCTGAAGGTCTGTCCCGGGCACCATCACTCTGGGACAATACAGTGTCCCGGAATGAAACTGACACAGGTCCCAGCATGAACCCCTCAGAGATTAAGATGTGAGACGCCCCCCCCCCCCCCCCCAAATAGTGAAGAACCACAGGTCTTGGCATAAACCTGTGAAATCTATGGGATAACACCCTTAGATCTCATGGGTTCATGCTGAGTGTTGTAGTCCTTCAGATATTATGTGACCCCCAAAAGTGAAGGACTACAGGTCCCACCATGAACCCCTCAGAGCTAAAGATGTGACCGCCCCCCAACCAGTGAAGAACTACAGGTCCCAGGATGAACCAGTGAAATCTATGGGGTCACAAAAAAAGAGTACTTAAGGGACAGACGTCATTGGTTCGCAGTTGTCGATCGCTGGTCTGTTGTCCCCCCGTGTGCATGCATACCTCTCAACTTTTCAACTTCAGAATGAGGGACAAATGAGCATACCTCCCAACTAAGTTGTTGAGCGGGGGGGGGTTGCTGCGGAATGGAGTTGTTGAGCGCGGGGTGGGGGGGTTTCTCGGTTTGGAGTTGTTGAGCGGGGGGGTTAACCGCCAGGGAGGTATGCGTGTGTGGCCCTCGTGGCCAGGGGGGCGTGGTCAAGTGTTTCTGGCTCCGGGACCACGTTGATCCAGGGTTGTTATCTACCATGTAGGCCCCGTAGTCAGACTGGGTCTACTCTTGCAGAGTGGTCTTGTGCTGTCTGCCCTGAGGGAGGAAGCCACTCGGTGAAGAACCTGTCTTAGAGAACACCGAGCACGAGGCTGTTATCTCAGGAGAGGCCTTGAACTTCATCGAAGGACACTTCATTTCTGAGAGGCTGAATGATGGTCGCCTGTCAGTTCTGAATTCAACAAAGTTTATTCAAATCTAAGGTGACCAGATTTTGTAAATTAAATCCGGGGACATATTTTTTCTTTACTAGTAATGGCGGCAATCAGCGACTCTCTGCCCATCGCCGCCCCCCGCCTCACAGCCTCTCAAGTCTTACTCTCCAGGCCCCGGATACTACTGGGTGGGGAGCGGAGGAAGATCACTCCCCCAGGGAAGGCAAGGAGATAGGCAGTTGGCTGGCCGGGATTTGAGCCAAGGCAGAAGAACATGGGAGCGGAGCTGAATGGGCATGCGCCCGAAACTGAAGAAATATTTCCTCCACTCCGACAAGCACATGATCATCAGAAAGGGGCACAGATAATGGAAAAATACACCCCCCCCCCATGCTAGTAGGCATGGCGGAGCAGGGGTGTGTAATTCAATTTTTTTTTATTTGAATTCTGCACTGATTGGGCCAGATTTAGGTAGGAGAGCGAATCTTTATTTTGGAGTAACGTTTCTCATTTACGTTACTCCACCGAAACTTTAGGAGCAAGTACTGTATTCACAAAGCACTTGCTCCTAAAGTTGCGGCGGCGTAGCGAAAATGAGCTGGCGGAATTCAAATTGGGCGGGTAGGGGGCGTGTATTATTTAAACTAGGCGCGATCCCGCGGCGAACGTACTGCGCATGCGTCGACTGTCAGTGCGCATGCTCCAAATTCTGTCAGTGAACGTCAATGACGTCAATCCCCATTCACGGACGTTTTACGCAAACGACGCGAAAATTTCTAAATTCGCCGCGATGACGACGGCCATACTTAACATAGGATACTCCACCTAGGGGGCATGTTTTTCTTTACGCCGCGTATCTCTTACGGAAACGTCGGAAAGTCACTGCGTCGGGCCCGAGTACGATCGTGAATTGCCGATTCTCGCTGATTAACATATTCTCAGCGTTAATCAGCGTGAACGCCCCGAGCACCATTTTTAAAATTGCAGTTCCGACGGGCCGAAGACATTTCTAACCTTTGGGAAGGTCTGTGGCAGAGACTTTGCTAAAGTTTCTGTGTGACATCCTGGCTGCTAGGCTGGTGAGAGAGGCCTATCCGGGTGCACACCCGCTCTGGCTGGAGTGGCGACGAGAGCTACGTTGCTGGAAGCAGGAGTGTTTCCGAACAAAGTTATATAAAGTTATATAAGTTATAAAGTTATATAAGTTATATAAGTTATATACCTGGACCTACTACGTGCTATCCTTTCTACCTCTTCAACTACTACTTTTATTATTTTACCCCGTTGGGTAATAAAGCACAGAAAAAGACACCTAAAGTGTGGCCATTGCAGTTCTTCTCGACTCTCATCGTATACCCTAGACAGCGGAGGAATAGATGTAACATGGCCTCGAGGCGACTCAAGCTGAGCTGAGGTACATTAAGGAGCCCACCTCGAGTAGACAGCAAGAATGGAAAGAGAAGCAGGCAGAGTATAGAATGGCTATCAAAAGAAGGTCCGAGAACAAGCAAATTCTTCAGAGACAATGCCAGTTTGGAGAGGGGGAGAAAGTAGGACGTATACTGGCCCTGCTGTGTAGAACTAACTCCCCCCCCTCAAACGTCCCAGCAATTAGAACAGATATGGGTGACATTGTTACAGAAGGGCAAGCGGTGACGCAAACGTTTTGTGATTATTATAGGGTGCTGTATAAATCCACAAAGAGGGCAGGGCAAGGAGCTATGGATGCCTTTTTCCAGACAATATCAGTCCCTACACTGACAACAAAGGAGAAGCAGGAACTAGAGTCACCAATCACTCTAGAGGAAATAAAGCAAGCAGTGGCAGGAATGCCCAACCTAAAGTCTCCAGGCCCAGATGGGCTGCCAATAGAGGTATACAAACGGTATGGGGAGGTATTGCTCCCAGAACTACTGAAGACATTGGAGGGGGCAACAAGTGAGGGGTCACTCCCTAGCTCAATGGTGGAGGCGACTATCATAGTAATACATAAGGAGGTAAAAGATCCACTAGATCCCTCATCCTACCGTCCAATCTCCCTATTGTGCACCGATGTAAAGATCCTCGCTAAGGTACTCGCCACTCGGTTAAATAAGCACATTAATAAGTTAATTCATCCAGACCAGACTGGCTTTATACCAGGTAGGGCAATGAGCACAAACATTAGAAGGCTTTTTTTAAATATACAAACACCAACAGACAACAAAGGGATTAGAGCAGTGCTATCCCTTGATGCCGCAAAAGCCTTTGATAGCTTGGAATGGGCATACTTGTGGAGAGTGCTAGAGGTTTTTGGCTTCGGACCCCTTTTTATCAGATGGGTTAGACTATTGTATAGTGAACCCAGGGCTAAAATCAGAATTAACAACGAGCTCTCAGAGGTGTTCCAATTAGAGAGAGGAACAAGACAGGGGTGCCCTCTATCCCCCCTTATGTTTGCCCTCGCTATGGAGCCTCTGGCAATTATGGCAAGATCGAGGACGGACGTAAGGGGGTTCAGGAGACAGGCGGGGGAAGACCGAATTGCACTATTCGCGGATGATGTGCTTTTTTTTTTGGGAGATGTCGAGACCTCATTGGGAAGTGTAGTAAAAATGGTAGGGGAATTTGGACAGCTTTCAGGCCTGACTATCAATTGGGATAAATCCGCCCTGCTACCACTGGAACCATTTGATGTCCAGTTAATACCAGGGGTGCCCCAACTGAGCGTGGTCACCAGATTGAAATATTTAGGGATCTGGGTCACTAAGGACGTCACCCAATATGCTAACATTAATATCGCCCCATTGCTACTCAAACTAAAACAAAAGAGTGACATATGGAAACGGCTCCCGCTGTCTGTAGCAGGGCGCTGTAACCTTATTAAAATGGTATGGCAGCCACAGCTGCTATACTTGTTACATAATTCCCCGATTTGGTTAGGCCAGGTTTGGTTTAAGAAAATAGAGACGTTATTTAGAGAGTTAATATGGAGGGGGGGCCAAGCCAGGATCAGCTTGCAAACACTACAACTCCCTGTAAAAGAAGGGGGTCTGGCGGTTCCACACCCAAGGCTATATTTTGTAGCATCCCAGCTGCAACACTTGGCGGGTTGTGGAACCACAGACCACGAGTGTCCCAATAGTCGACTGCTGTTAGCAGGGAATCCGCATAAGCTATTGGTGGAAGCCTTAGAGGCAGACTTTTTCTCCCACAAATACCCAACCATAAAACTAGTCAGAAAAATATGGCAGACAACAAAGGCATCTCTGGAATACTCCGGGGTAACCGAATTTTCCCCCATATGGAGTAGCAACAATATACAGGAGGTAAGAAGCATAGAGAAACCGGAGGAGTGGGAAAGACAGGGGATAAATCGC
Organism: Rana kukunoris; assembly: GCA_029574335.1. NCBI lineage: Eukaryota > Metazoa > Chordata > Amphibia > Anura > Ranidae > Rana > Rana kukunoris. Next base: position 725,687,244 of record CM056049.1, on the reverse strand, counting down.
TTAATACAATTGTTCGAGGGGGGAACCATGAAATTATTCTCGGATTTGGTAAGGGAATATAAGATATCTAATAAGACGTTCTATACGTACCTCCAGGTTCGCCATGCCATGCAAACCCAATTTAGATCTCAAACTGTTACATGGGCAAAAATCCCTGCCCTTATTAAAGTAATTAAGGCCAGTACATCTAAAGGCTTAATATCATTAATGTATACTCGCCTAGGGTCCAGAGCGATAAGTAGAGCGGGCCCCACCAAGAGTAGGGAGGGGTGGGAAGGTGACTTAGGGGAAATGACCTCTGAACAATGGGACAAGATATTGCAACAAGGAGTATTGGTGTCATTGGCTCCATCGCAGAGATTGTCCCATCTGTTCTTACTGTACAGAGTATATTACACTCCCCAAAAGATGTTTAAACTGGGTTGGAGGCAAAACAACGAATGCCCAAGATGCAAAGGCAAAGGAGATCTTATCCATATGGTCTGGAAATGTCCTAAGCTTTACCGCTATTGGGCAGAGATAATCGCAAGGATTAACAAGGCCTTTGGATCCTCTCTCGAACCAGAAGCTTTGACCTGCCTACTAGGCTGCATGGAGGACACTCGAGTCCCGCCAGGTAGCCGGGAAGCAGTAATAAGATGCCTTTTTCAGGCTCGCAAAATAATTGCCCAAAAATGGCAGGCCCCCGATCCCCCGTCCATAGAAAACTGGACGGCGACTATAAATCAAACAATTTCCAGTGAAAGAGTGTGTTTCACTCGGCAGGGGAATTACTGGAAATTTGCAAAACTGTGGGGACCATGGCTAAAGTGCAGCGAGAGATCCCCCGTAGGGTGAACTAACAATGAAACCTTGACCGGACCATTGGGAACAACCCCCTTCCAAAATGGCCAGAGACCTCCTGTTTAGCTATCCCCCTATAGCAGTCCTACGGGAAGATTACAATGCTTTTCTCAAACCCTAGCCAAGCACCCGAATCAACATCGAACACGTCATTGTAATCCAGAACTTCTCTGTTAAAGCAACACAAGAAGATTACGTTTCCGCGGGAGGGAGGGGGAGGGAGGGTCGGTGCAAGGGGGAAGGCACAAGGGGTTACACTAGGAAATAGATAAGATTTCACTATCTCTAAACAAAAACATTTTTAACTGTGTGGTTTTATAATTACGATAATTTGTTAATTGCCAATTTTGTGACTATGGCTGTGTATCTGTTTAATTGTTGTACCCTCAGAAAAATAAAAATAAATTAATAATAACATGCCTCCCAAAACAATCCAGCAGTTCCTTTGGGGTAGTGCTACATATATATATATATACAGTTTTCACTTCTCCCCCCCATATACTTTATACAGTCCTCAACCCCCCCTATACACCATCCATATATGCACTTCACACCCCTCTCCTACATGTACCACCCATGCCATACACTCCGCACTTCTTTCCTACACACACCACCCATTGCCATGTACTCTGCACCCCTCTCCCTGCACATACTACCCACTTCCATACACGCCACACCTCTCTACTGCACATACTACCGGCCAGCATACACTCCACACCTCTCTTGTGTACATACTACCACCGCCGTACCCTCCGCGCCCCTCTAATACTTTAAAAAAAAAAATCTATATCTCATCTTAATGGGAAAAGGTCTTGACTCGAGTATAAGCCTAGGGTGTAGATTCACCTGCTGTCAAGCTTTCCTTATCCCATTTTATTTTATATGGACATTGTAATTTTTGCCATCTTTGTCATTTCTGAGTTTGTTTATATTTATTTATTGGAACAATTTTCATTAATCCTCTAGTATTTATGAACTTACACAAATTTGCTTTGTATGAACACTATTGTTGAAAGTCACTTGAGTTCATATGATAAGTTTTCATTTTTTAGGTGGGAGTGCAATTCATTTGTTATGGAAGGGGTGCCCGGGTTTGAAAAATCGGTGCTCCCTGGCCGTAGGTCCGCCAAACAACAAACTTTGCAGACTTGTAGAGGAGAAATGAGGCTACACGTGTGCCAAGTTTCGGGTCCAGGGGACCTACGGCCGGTACCGGGTCCCCAAAGTTACCAGAGAAATGACTGTTTAACATGGGAGTCTATGGAAGGGGCGCCCGGCTTTGAAAAATCGGTGCTCCCTGGCCGTAGGTCCCCCAGACGACAAACTTTGCACACTTGTAGAGGAGAAATAAGGCTACACGTGTGTTAAGTTTTCGGGTACAGGGGACCTACAGCCGGTACCGGGTCCCCAAAGTCACCGGAGAAATGACTGGGTAACTATGGAAGGGGTGCCCGGCTTTGAAAAATCGGTGCTCCCCAGCCGTAAGTCTCCCGGACAAAAACTTTTCACAATTGTAGAGTGGGGCTACAAATATGGGGTCCAGGGGACCTACAGTCGGCGGGTACCGGGGGCCCCAAATCCCGGAGATCAGGCGCAAAAAGGTGACTCGAGTATAAGCCGAGGGGGGGAATTTTCAGCACACAAAAATGTGCTGAAAACCTGGGCTTGTACTCGAGTATATACGGTAATCATTTGAAGAAAATATGCTTATTAAATCGTTTACCATTTGCCAAATTTTTTTTAAAAAAATATTAAAAATCTGGTCACCTCAATGTATCATAATGTGCATAAAGTAGAGTTTTGCAGGTCCATGTAACATCTGCTGAATTTCATTCTTTGTAGGACATAAAGCCGATCGGGAGGAAGGTAAATTTGGCTTCATATTCCCGACTGAATAATTTCCCATCAACTCTGCAGAAGCTCCACCATCAAATACCTAACAAAAATACTGAAATGTTATCCACACTCAGGAGCAAGGAGAAGGTCTGGCATTTTAAAAAAAAAAAATTTGTGGACGGCTGAGATATGGCGGAAATCCTTACAAAGACAGAAGGAACACGTAACCATAATAGCATGAAGGAGGATACAAGAGCTTTCAACTTATTCTTGAACTTAAAGCAGAACTTCATGTTGTTATTCCCCGACTCCTTTTTTGGCACCATCTTCTTTAGATTTGCCCATGTGCAAAGAGCTACTGAACATGTGCGCACACACGCTGATTTCTGGCAATTGACCTTGTGAGTACTTGCGTTTTTTTTTTTTGCCCAGCGCGCAAATATTGTGGGGCTCTCTTTTTTGACCTTAAAGGGGTGTTCCAGTCAATATTTGTGTTTATTAAAAGTCAGAGGCTACAAAAAGTGTAGCTGCTGGCTTTCAATAAAAAATCACTTACCTGCTCCAGCTTTCCAGCGACGCGCTGGCCGGCGCTCCGCTCCTCCCCCCCCTTCCTGGCCGGCCTCCTCATCGCAACTGTGGGCACCCGGCCGTGACAGCCTTCGGCTTCACGGCCGGGCACCCACTGCGCATGCGCAAGTGGCACTGCGCATGTGCGAGCGGCGCGGCCCACCGCTGATTGGACAGGCGATCGCATGGGACCTGTCATGTGTCCCATGCGATCGCCTACAGGGAGGGGCTGCTGTAGGTGATTAAGCTTAATCGCCTAACCAGCCCCTCCCGAAGCCCCCACTCCCCCCCCAAAAAAAATTACATGCCAAATGTGGCGTGTAAGGGGGTGAGGAGTGGGATAAGCAGAAGTTCCATTTTTGGGTGGAACTCCGCTTTAAGGCCCTGTACACTAGACATGTGCACAGAAAAAAAAAATCGTATTATTTTGTTCCGTTTCGTATCGTTCCGTAGGTTCGTTCCCGTTCGTTTTTCGTAAGACGCCCGTTTTCTTGTTTGTTTCCCGTTCGTTTTTCGTACGACGTGATTTTTTCGTATTTCCATCGTTTCGTATTTTGGTTACCGTTTTATTTTCGTACATGCGGGATGATTCTGTATTCTGTTTAATTTATTGTCGTTTCTTGTTAGACAATCATTTTCGTGAATTTTTGTCATTTTGTACTTTCCTAAATATATCGCGGGATTCGCGGCACTTTCAACACGCGGCTCATCCATATTAACTATTGTTAAGCCCCGTACACGCAGTCAGACTTTTTTGCCAACAAACATAAAAACGGTCGTTTTCTGTTTGTTTTCAAAAAATACGTTCGTTTGTAAGCTCCATCAGAAAACCATTTTTGGGTTCAAAAGTCTGGCCAACTGATCTCCCTTCAGACGAAAATCCACGGAAAAGTTTATTTGGCTTTACTGTACTCGGCAGTCGGCACAAAAGAGAAGCTGATTCACTAACTAGTAGTTACTAGTTAGTGAATCAGCTTCTCTTTTGTGCCGACTGCTGAGTACAGTAAAGCCAAAAAAACTTTTCCGTGGATTTTCGTTTTTTTGAATGGGCAGTGAGTGAGTGTAGTTAGTAACTACACTCACTCACTGCCCATTCAAAAAAAAGAATCAAGTACACAAATACAAACAGACCAAAACACACAAACGAAAATATGAACATACGACTGAAAATACAAACAGAAAAAGGATTCAAAATACAGAATGCAAATCATTCGTTATAGATGTCATTTACGTTTTTTTGCCGTTTCCGTTTTGTCGTATTTTCGTAATATAGTCGGATCGTTTGTTTGTATTTGCGCTTGTTCGTTATGCGGCTCATCCGTAATCCCGTTGTTTTCGTATTTTGGTGCTTTCATTTTGTCGTATTTACACATTATCCCGCGGGTACGAAAATTAACATTTTCGTACGAAAATACATTCGTTACGAACGGGAACGCACATATCATATGTACACACGGGCCAGGAGCACAGAAGAAAGACCCGAGAAGAGGATCAGGACTGCACTATGCAAAACCATTTCACAGAGCAGGTTAGAGCCGGTTCACACTGGGGCGACTCGTCGCGTCCCATTCTATTCAATAGAAGCGTTCTACACAAGTCGCTACGACTTAGAAAAAGGTTATTGTACGACTTTGGGGGCGACTTGCATTGACTTCTATACAGAAGTCATTTTGCAAGTCGCCTCTGAAGTCGTCTTCAGGACGTCTTGCCGAGTCGCCCCCGAAGTCGTGCCGCCCCAGTGTGAACCGGCACTAAGTATAACATGTTTGTTATTTTTAATTAGAAAAGACACAAGGGGCCGGATTCAGAAAACTATTTACGCAGCATATCAAGAGATACGCTGCGTAAATACTAAGAATAGCCGGTGTATCTTTTTTTGCTATTCAGAAAAGAAGATACGCCGGCTTTCTCCTAAGATACGAGCGGCTTAAGTCTGTTACACCGTCGTATCTTAGTTGCATTATTACACTGGCCGCTAGGTGGCGCTTACGGCGGTTTTCACGTAATATATGTAAATGAGCTATTTACGCCGATTCCCGAACGTACTTGCGGTGGCGCGTCGTAGTTTATGACGTTTGCGTAAGCGTTAGAGCGGCATTAGGTTACCCCTGCTATAGGAGGCGTAGCCAATGTTAAGTATGGACGTCGGGACAGCGTCGAATTGTACGTCGGTTACGTCGTTTGCGTAAATCGTTCGGTAATGGGGCTCGATGTTAGTTAGTTACGTTCACGTTGTTTACATTGAGGAAAAGCAACGTGATTTCATGCATGCGCACTGGGAACGTCCACGGACAGCGCGTGCGCCGTCCAAAAAAAACTTGAATTACGTGGGGTCATGATTCATTTACATGAATCACGCCCCCACTTCATTCATTTGAATTGCGCGGCATTACGCCCGCCACACATACGTTACGCTGCTGTAAATAATGGCGCAAGTTCTTTCTGAATAAAGAACTTGCGCAAATATTTACAGTGGCGTAACGTATCGGGGATACGTTACACCAGCAGAAAGATCCGCGGATCTTTCTGAATCTGGCCCAAGAATTTAGTATCACTTTAAAGACATTTGCTGGAGGACACTATTTTAGGGAGCTGGGCTGGGGAAGGACCCCTTTAGCATTAAAGAGTGTCGCATGGAAGCTGGTTGGCTACAGCTGTCCTTGGACATTGTGAGTAGGACTATGCCTAGGACTCCATTTGCTTCAGTAGGTTAATGTCAGAGGTTGCTGTAAGGACTTGGACTGCTCATACAGAATATCAGATTTGATGGCTATCCCTCCCCTTTACCTCCAGCAACATTCAGGGCTGCTGTTAAAGGATTTTTTGCTCAAGAATATGTCTTCCTGTTCCTGATTTGCCTTTTTTTGGGTATCATGCACACTCATTCTTCTGAGCCTGTATTTGTCAGTATGCTTGTAATTGTGTCTGAGCTGGGCAGCCAGGTAAGGGAGTCCTAGGTCATTTGCAGTGGCCCCACCGGTGTTAAGCACTACAGTTACCTTAAAGCGGAGGTCTGCCGATTTAGTTTTTTTTTAAAGTCAGCAGCTACAAATACTGTACCTGCTGACTTTTAAAATACGGACACTTACCTGGCCAGCACGCCTGCGATGTCGGCATCCTGTTTTCTGGGACCCGTGTTTCTCCCAGAAGACAGCGAGGTGCGCCGGTCGTGGCGTAGATTACCACAGATAATGCAGGGATCTATGCCGAATGTGGGTGCAAATACCTGGACAGGTATTTGCTCCCCCCTCCTGTAGCTGGCCAGCTAAAACCTGTCCTAGGTAGCTAATATAACCTACATGTATATACAGCTAAACTTGCTAAGAACCTAATGTAGAGCACATGTGTAAATGTGAGAGACAAAGGCAGAGTTATTCACTGTGATTTTGTGTTTGGATGTTATATAACAGTTGTATGTTGTGTTCACAGAAGCAAAAAAAAAAAATGCCTTTAAGAAACATTTGTTTGTATGGCAGCAGTAGGTAGGCAATGACAGTTGAATTCATGCCAGAAAGCAGAGTTAAGCTTTTGTGACTCATCAGAAGCCTTGGCCCAATCACAGTCAATCTCACATTGAGAAGAGTTTTGACCAATCACAGCCACCTTTACATCCATGCTGTCTGGATTATTCCACACAGAGACAGAGCCACATGGAGACAGAGCAAAGCAGAACAGACATACATAGATGAGTTTTATGGAAGCAAAGGGCAAAATAGGTATTTATACAGTTATTTATATGTTCTTATTGTAAATAGTGTGATTAGAACTGAATACTGATCTAGCTGTGTGTTCACTTGTAGTTCCACCATACTTCATACCTTCAAACTAAGCTAACCCTGCAAAAGCAACCCTGCAAACCAAGTTGCAAACCACAGTTATACCTTTCAGAGAAATTAGAGAATGTTTTAATAACTTACAGAGAGAGAGAGAGAGTAAATACTGAAGAAAGAAATATATCCACCATCTTATGTTAAATGACAAGATTGAATATTTGAACCACCATTTTCTGTTATACTTTATACATCACGTGTTTTTGTACATGGACTGTCTGCTGCAAAGCAGCAGTATTATATATGAAGAAAAGTGAAGTTAATAAAGAAGTTATTTTAAGTATTTGGTGTGCTCTTTAAACCTACTGCTTCCATAGAACGGCAATAGAGGAATTTCAGAGTAATAGACAGTCTTGTTGGACTGAAAGTCAGAGATAGCACAATTCTTCTAATGCCACAGCGCATGAGGCACTTCATAGTGCTGCGCCTGCCACAGGGCCCCCCTGAAAGGTGCCAAATGTGACACCGGAGGGGTGGGGGGGAGCGGAGGTTCCATTTTTGTGTGGACCTCCGCTTTAACCCATACACTAGCATTCCAGTCCTCTGGTCTTCAGCATTACCGAATAGTAGGGTACTTCTGGAAGCATCCTCAGCCCTTTGTGATCCTGTGGATGCAACTCATTTGTTAGTCTAGAATTGATTCATGAGATCCTCTACTGATGTCAGGATGAGGTGGGCTTCAGTTAGGGTGACCACGTGTCTCGGATTGCCCGGGACAGTCCCGCATTTTGCAGGTCTGTCCCGGGCACATTCAGTCTAGGACAATGCAGTGTCCTGGAATGAAACTGACACAGCCACCCCCCGGGCCAATCTGATGGCACCAAGAAGTCCCCCACATCACCGCTTTACTCACCGACAGTACTTGTCCTGGCCAGGAAGGCCTAGAGGAGCACAAAACCCGCCCCCTGCTTGTGATTGGAGAAATCATAAATCCCGCCTCTTGTGTCCAATCACTGTGCTGCGATTCGTTACAGCACAAGGGGAAGGGAGGGTGTCCCTGAATGGTAGTTTGGAAATGTGGTCACCCTAGCTTCAGTTGACAGGTCACTTTTACTAGACTCAGCATGGCAGAAGATCTCAGGAACATAGGTCATGGTAAAAGCATAAGTGGGTCATAGAAACTTTATTTAAGAAAAAAATTACAAATGGCGCTTACACACGATCGGATTTTCCGTCGGAAAAACCTTGGATGGTTTTTGCGACGGAATTCCGCTCAAGCTTGTCTTGCATACACACAAAAGTTCTCTGAATTCTCGACCGTCAAGAACGCGGAGACGTACAACACTACGACGAGCCGAGAAAATGACGTTTAATGCTTCCGCTCAAATTGTTTCCGAGCACGCTTTGGAATTTTGCACGTCGGAATTGCTACAGGCGATCGTAATTTCCGATTGGAATTTTTTCTGCCAGAAAATTTAAGAACCAGCTCTCAAATTTTTGTTGGTGGGAAATTCCAACAGGAAAAGTCCGATAGAGCCTACACACGCTTGGAATTTCCAACCAAAAGCTCACATCGGATTTTTCTTGTCGGAAATTACGACCGCGTGTACGGGGCATAAACGTGAGTGTAGGGTTTTAAAGAGAAAAATACAGTTTAAAAAATACATACATGAGAAGGTTTTTCAGTTATGGAGGCAACTGCAAAGATTTGCATCCAAAATCTCAGAAAATAACGTACGTCTCACCCTCCCCAACTGTTTATTATTCACCCCTATCATAGGATCCATCACATGAGACTGGTTCACACATTGGGCCAGATTCTCAGAGGCGCTATGATGGAGTATCTCAGATACCCCGTCGTATCGCCTTTTTTTTTGCCTCGTATCTATGCGAGTGATGCTGAGCATCACTTAGGCATAGAGACGCTTTAACATCCGACAAGTGTAATACCATTACACTTGCGGATCGTAGTTGTAATGACAACTCCGGCCACTAGGTGGCCTTTACATTGCTTTCTCATTTGCCTATGCAAATGAGGCTACTACGCCGATTCCCGATCGCTTTTACGCCGCCCCGTCGTCGCGTAAGTCATTTTCGTTTGCGTAAGGTTACCCCTGCTTCTATGAGGGGTAACCTTACGAAGTAACGTCGGATGCCGTCAGGTGCCGTCGGATGCCATGTTAAGTATGGTGTCAGGTCAGCGTCGGCTTTTTCCGGCGCTTACGTCGTTTTACTAACTCGTTCGCGAATAGGGCATTGCGTAGTGACGATCACGTTGTTTTGACGTTGGTTTCAACGACGCTTTCCGACGTGAGCTGGAGCATGCGCACTGGGCTTTTTCCCCGGCCGGCGCATGCGCAGTTCGTTCGACGCGGGGGCGCGCTTAATTTAAATACAAGCCGCCCCCTTTGAATTACGCGGCCTTACGCCTTGCGATTTACACTACACCTCCGCAAACTACGGAGCAAGTGCATGAGGAATACGGAACTTGCTCTGTTACGTTGCGGCGGCGTAGTGTAAATGGCTTACGCTACGCCGCCGGATTTCTTAGATAATCTGGCCCAATTTGTGTTTCTATACATTGGCTCATTGCATACCACAAGAAACCTACATCGCTACCTACCTATAATCCAACTAAAAACAAGAATTAACAATAATAACCTCATGGAAAAGATATTTCATACCCTCAACAATACAAAACATCTATTTAACAAAAATGGGACCCTTGGTATACACACAGAGAACATCTTTAAATCCCGAATGAATAATTTTCATAACTAAAAACACACTCAGGAATTTAGGAAGTACAGTGGAACCTCGTATTATGAGTGTAATCCGTTCCAGGAGAATGCTCGTAATCCAATGGACTTGCATATCAAAGCGAGTTTCCTCATAGAAGTCAATGAAATGGAAATGAAAATAATTTGTTCCGCATTGACTTCTATGGCATGTAATACCACATGTGGCCAGAGGTGGGGGGCGCCAAAAACTAGGGTTGTCCCGATACCGATACCGAGTATTTGCGGGAGTACTTGTACTCGCGCAAATGCTCCCAATACTTCTGCCGATACTTTTTTTGTATTTATCAACATGTTCTGTGAAAATTCTTTGAGTTTTTTTACTACTGCGTGACAAGCAAATAAAACATCTTTATTAATTTTTACTAATTTTTATTCTTTTGTAATGCCTTGAGTTAGAGTTCTTCATAATTTCAAATAAAATATCATTAGTCTGTATTGTGGTTTGAAAACTGTCACATGACATTTAAAAAAAGTATCGGTATTCGGTATCGGCAAGTACATGAAAAAAAGTATCGGTACTTGTACTCGGTCCTAAAAAAGTGGTATCGGGACAACCCTACCAAAAACCCTAGGACAGTGATGGTGAACCTTGGCACCCCAGATGTTTTGGAACTACATTTCCCATGATGCTCAACTACACTGCAGAGGGCATGAGCATCATGGGAAATGTAGTTCCAAAACATCTGGGGTGCCAAGGTCCGTAATCACTGCCCTAGTAAATACTCGGGGACAGCTCGGCTGAACTCTGAAACCCTCTGAAAGGCTTGGGAACTAAGTATTTCTGAGTATTTACGAACGCCTCTGATTGGCTCCGCTCGGCACCAGCACCCCCGCACCTCTGGCCAAATTCGGTACTGCAGAGGCTTGAATCCTCCTCGTGTTGCAAGACAACACTCACAAACCGAGTCAGGATGTAAAAAAAAAAAAACAATGCTCGTATTGTGAAACGCTTGTTAACTGCGTTACTCGCAATCCGAGGTTTCACTGTATATGTATCTTAACCGCTTAAGGACCCCCGCACGCACATATACGGCCACAGGCACGTACAGGCACAAGGCGTGCGGGGGTCCCCCTGGCTCCGGGAGCGATCCGGCATCTGGGGGCGGATGTCGGCGTTTACCCGCCCCCCCGCGATCGCTCCCAGCCAATGCGCGCGCTCCCAGCTCCTGTCACTTCCTCCTCCTGTGTTTACACAGGAAGGAGGAAATGATGTAATCTCTCATCGCAGCAGTGTTTCCCAGCGCTGCTGATGAGAGAAGACATGACAAGTAAGTGTGCACCAACACAACACTGACACACACTCACATAGGCACATTAACCCCTTGTGATCGCCCCCCCCACCCCCCCTGTCACAGTGTCACTGAATGCAGTGATCTAATCACTGCATTTAGTGTCAGTGTGACAGGCAGTGTAAAAAACAGTTAGTGTTAGGTCCAGGGTAGCCCCCCCACCCCCCCTAATAAAGTTTTAACCCCCTGATCACCGCCCTAGTTAACCCTTTCACTCCCTATTGCCAGCGTCACTAAGCGATCATTTTTCTGATCGCTGTATTAGTGTCGCTGTTCCCGCTAGGTAGCTATTTTTTTTTATTGCGATTTTTTTTTTTTACTAAAGACATGTGGCTAAATAAATTTTGGCCTAAATGTTTGACTAAAATTTAGTTTATTTGATTTTTTTTTTAACAAAAAGTAAAAAATAGTGTTTTTTTTTCAAAAATGTCGCTATATTTTTGTATATAGCGCAAAAAATAAAAATCGCAGAGGTGATCAAATACCACCAAAAGAAAGCTCTATTTGTGGGAAGAAAAGGACGCAAATTTTGTTTGGGAGCCACGTCGCACGACCGCGCAATTGTCTGTTAAAGCGACGCAGTGCCGAATCGCAAAAACACCTTGGGTCATTTACCAGCGTATTGGTCCGGGTCTTAAGTGGTTAAAGGAGTTGTAAAGGAAATATTTGTTTTGCCTAAAATGAATGTCTGCAAGGTAGACAAACAGAATAGTGTAATGATTCTGTTAAATACCTATTAAATTCCTTCATCTATATCACCTCCGGCGTTCTAGTTTCTGTTCTCTCATTCACTTCCTGGTTTGCGGCGCTCGTTCATGTAATAACTACATTTCCCAGTATGAATTGCGGCGCGCCCCGTAATTCACACCTCCTTGAAGTCTCTAAGGCCGCGTACACACGATCAGACATGTCCGAGGAAACCTGTCCGACGGACCGTTTTCATCGGACCAGGCTGAACTTGTCTGTGGGTCTGATGTGCGTACACACCATCGGACAAAAATCCCCTCGGACCAGAACGCGGTGACGTAGGACACGACGACGTGATGAAAAAACGAAGTTCAATGCTTCCAAGCATGCGTCGACTTGATTCTGAGCATGCGCAGGATTTTTGTCCGCTGATTTTGTGTACTAACCATCGAACCTGTCCGAAGGACAGGTTTCCAGCGGACAAGTTTCTAAGCATGTTTAGAAACTTTTGTCCGCTGGAGAACGGTCCGATAGGCCGTACACACGATCGAACATGTCTGCTGAAACTGGTCCGCGGACCAGTGTCAGCGGACATGTTCGATCGTGTGCACGCGGCCTTACAGGTAGAGAGCATCCTGCCGCACAGATGTAGTTCCCAGGAGGGGGCGAGCACGTCACTGACCACCGCAGTAAAGTCTCCCTTCACGGTGGTGAGTAACAATCAGACAAGCAGGAAGTGAACAGAACAGAGAAGAAATAGAGCAACTTCTGAGCAAAAACGAACAATGAGGAAGTGAAAAGAGGAATGTCTGCAGGTAAAGGATGCTTATTATGAAAAAAAATATTTCCTTTACAACCCCTTTAAGAACAACCTGATAGAATTATTTAGGCAAAGTTTCATTGTATACTATCAACTACTGTACAGTATATGTCAACATTCTGTAACGATAAAACCTTGACACTGTTTTTTTCTTGATATACGATATCACATTTTGTTCCGCTATTTTGTACTTAATAAAAAGTTTGTAAACAAAAAAAAAAAAACGGATACATACTTGCAGTATTTTTTGCTTCCATGATTTTGATGTACTTGCCTCTGAATAGAAAATGTCACAATTCCAGCAGGATCAATTCTCTTGCACACTCCCTTCTACTTGAATTGTATAGCTCTCTTCTCTTCTGGGATTTTCAAATCAAGCCCTGTACACACGGCCGGGAATCCCGTCAGGAATAAAATGTTGGTTTTTCTGACGAGATTTCTGGCAAGCTTTCCTGCTCGCAGAATGTACACAGGGGCCATTCAAAAGAACCGCCGTTCTTTTGAATGGCAAAAACGCGGTGACGTCATCGACTAGCGAGCATGCGCTCGTTAGAGTTTCTATGTCATCACCGCCATCTTGCAACACTCTACACCATGCCTTGTATAAAACGAGCATGCGTAGGTTTACCTGAAGACAGGTAAGCATATATACCAGCCCTCAAAATTTCCACTCGCCTACTAGCATTTGGCGAGTTGATTTGAGCTAGAGGCGAGTGATGACAGGGCTGCATGACCAATCTCCCTCCAATCTGTGCCTACACTTAGGGCCAGATTCAGGAACAGTTAGGCTGGCGGATCCAGTGATCCGCCAGCCTAACTGTCACTTTGAGCCGGCGTTTTTGTTTTCTGTAACCAGAAAACAAGAAACGCCGGGTTGAAGCTCCGATGCGATCAGCGTAACTGAGTTTCGCCATCGCATCCTTACTTCAACTTAAAAATGCCGCCGATTTCCGCTCAAAAAATATGTTAATGAGCGAAAATCGGCAATTCACGATCGTTTTCGGGCGCGACGCAGTGACGTTACGACGTTTCCGGAAGCGATACGCGGCGCATAGATAAAGCAGCCCCCTAGTGGAGTATCCTATGTTAGGTATAGGCGTCTTCATCGCGTCGGAAAAAAAACAAATCGCGTCGTTTGCGTAAAAAGTTCATGAATGGGAATGTGACGTCATTGACGTTCATTCACAGAATTTGGAGCATGCGCACGGGGATGCTTTGACACTCGACGCATGCGCAGTACGTTCGCGGCGGGATCGCGCTTAGTTTAAATACTACACGCCCCGTACCCGCCCAATTAGAATTCCGCCGGCTCATTTTCGTTACGCTGCCGCAACTTTAGGAGCAAGTGCTTCGTGAATAACAGCACTTGCTGCTAAAATTTTGGCAGAGTAACGTAAATGAGAAGCGTTACTCTGGAGCAAAGATGCTCCAATCTACCTGAATCTGGCCCTTAGAGTCCCGATGAGATTGGCGGCCGAAGAGGAAAGGTGCATGCTCGGGAAAAGTAGTCTGATGAGCCACACACAGGCAGAGCAGTACACAGGTGCTCTCCTTACAATCTTCATTAAGCCATGGGACCTAACAGTATGACCTCTCTGAGCCTGCCCCCCTCCCCCCGACCAATGTAGCTGGAGAGCAGGGAGCAGGAAGTAATGAGTGAGGTGGAGGATTGTGAAAATTACCACTCCGGTGCAGCGCTCACTGAAAGTTGCCCTGACATGAGAGCGGCAGCCTTCCAGTTTGTGCAGTTTTCCTCTCCTTGTGCTCTATGTAAGTGTCCAACAGTTCAGCCTGAGCACTGCGAACAGACTGGTCTCAATGTGCGCTGTGCTATGGTGTCAATGGCTGTGCAGTTGTGTGGATCTCAGTGCTGGATTGCACTCCCTCCCGCTGTGCTGCAGCTCTTCTCCTCTCTGCCAGCCTGAATAAAAGGGGAAAGTGGGGACATGCAAGCGTGGAGCCGCACACACAGGCTCCTGATGATGCGATGAATGGGAGAGGGAGAGAGAGCGGATGGATGGGAGTTGCAGAGGAGACACCAAGAGAATGTGGAAGAGACCCAGTTCTAGTGCCCTGTCCCTCTGGGCTGCCCCCAGTGCCCTGTCCCTCTGGTCTGCCCCCAGTGCCCTGTCCCTCTGGGCTGCCCCCAGTGCCCTGTTCCATTTTGTTAAAGTTGTTGTTGGTAATATTTAATTGTGTAACTTGATTCTGCCTAAAACAATTAACAATGTCATTCTATCAGATAATCTATGAGGGCGTGTTTACAGGTGCAATTAGGCGCAGGGCAGTGTATGAATTAGGTGGGGAAGCTGGTGGCGAGTAACTCTTGAGGCCTGGCTAGTAGCTCAGTAGCCCTGACACATGCTTGGTTTTTCTCCGCAGAAAAACACTGCCGAGAATCCCTGTCACGTACCTGGTGGTACGAGCCCGGCGTGCAGGGAGTGGCAGCCCTTGCTTCTCTGATCCCGGGACCCCTGATAGTGCAGACAGGAGGTTCGGGACTACAGAGTCGCACAAGCGCCTGGTAGTGGCGAGTGCTGGGCCCGTGAGCAGAGTTGGTGGTCCCTGGAGACACATAGAAGTCCTCGTGCAGGTTTAGGGTTCAGGCTCACTGCTGGGCAGCTGGGAGCTGGAGTAGCAGCCGAAGCGGGGGAGGTGTCCCGTAGTACAAGCTGGAACAGGTCCCCGTAGGTAAGTCCACTGGCTGGCTGGGGGTACAGGAGCAGGTAGGATCGGTACAGGCAGGGTCAGATTCCAGTCCGGGTCAACAACAGGCGGGCAGCAGAAGTACAAAGGATAATCCGAGGGGATGGTCGAGCAAGCCGAGATCAGGGCAGGTAGCAGACAGGTACAACAGGTTCAAGCCGGGTAGTCGGGATCAAGGTCAATCAGGATACAGACGCTGGAAGCTCACAGATACGCTGTAGACAGGACAGCAAGAGGCACAGGGATTAGATCCCTTTTAAAGCTGGTTTTGGCGCCAGAACGGCGTCCCCACGTGCACGAGCGCCGCCGCCGCTGGTGCGCGCTCCCGTGCGTGCTATGGTGCCGCGAATGCGCGCGCCGCTCCCGCGCATGCGTGCCGATGCGCCGCTCCCGCGCATGCGCGCGCCCGTGCGCGCCGATGTGCCCACCGATTGGCCAGGCTGTCCATGACAATCCCGTCGAGATTGCCGGCAGTTTTCCCGACAAGGAACTATACACACACACACGTTTTTCTCGGCAAAAAGCTCTCCCGACCTGATTGGCTGGGAGGAGAAGCAGCAAACGATGGGACATGGATGAGATGGAGAGGGAAAGCTGCAAACCGTTATGGGGTAAGTGCCCAGGGCCGCTGATAGACCAGTAAACTAACCCTGTTGTACCGGGCCCGGCCAGCACGGGGGCCCGGCAACCCGATCAGAGCAATAATTTAATGTAGTAAAAAAAAAAGATAGATGGCGGCAGGGAAGGGACTATTTTGTGTATTTTTGGCAGCATGGGTGGCACTGTCTGCAGTACATTATGGCATTGGCGGCATGGGTGGCACTGTCTGCAGTACATTATGCCATTGGCGGCATGGGTGGCACTACCTGCAGCACAAAATGGCTATGGCGGCATGGGTGGCAATGTCTGCAGTACATTATGGCATGGGTGGCACTGTCTGCAGTACATTATGCCATTGGCGGCATGGGTGGCACTGTTTGCAGTACATTATGCCATTGGCAGCATGGGTGGCACTGCCTGCAGCACAATATGGCATTGGCGGCATGGGTGGCAATGTCTGCAGTACATTATGGCATTGGCGGCAAGGGTGGCACTGTCTGCAGTACATTATGCCATTGGCGGCATGGGTGGCACTGCCTGCAGCACAAAAGGGCATTGACGGCATGGGTGCCACTGTCTGCAGTACATTATGGCATTGGCGGCATGGGTGGCACTGTCTGCAGTACATTATGCCATTGGCAGCATGGGTGGCACTGTCTGCAGTACATTATGGCATTGGCGGCATGGGTGGCACTGTCTGCAGTACATTATGCCATTGGCGGCATGGGTGGCACTGTCTGCAGTACATTATGGCATTGGCTGCATGGGTGGCACTGTCTCTGCAGTACATTATGGCATTGGCGGCATGGGTGGTACTGTCTCTGCAGTACATTATGGCATTGGCTGCATGGGTGGCACTGTCTCTGCAGTACATTATGGCATTGGCTGCATGGGTGGCACTGTCTCTGCAGTACATTGTGGCATTCGCATGTCCCGCTGTCAAGTCGCTGGGCCTGGGGGCGGCCCTGTAAGTGCCAATCGATCGACGAGTGAGGCGGCGACCGGAGGGGCGGTTGATGTTGGGTGGCGGGCTGGAGGGACTGGGGGGTAGATAGCTCAGCTTTGTTTGCCGCCCCCCTTGACTGATGAAGCACCAGCCTCCACTTGTAGTCATCATTGGAAGCCTGTGTCCCAGGGTGACAACACAGGAGCACAATTGGTAGACAGGATAAGACCGTTGTCACCGGATACTTCCCGTTATAGGAACAGGGCAGGATTGCCAGAGATTATTTTAAAGTATTGTTTTATTTTGGACAGAGCAAGGGAGGGTTATAACCTTATTCACCATCTGTTGTGGAGATTTCACTTCACTTCCTGTCCCATAGCTAAAGCAGGAAGTGAGAGGAAATCTCCCTTCAAATTAAGGGAATTCCTTAAGGACCCCCCCCCAGATAACTAGAACTAGTTTCCCCTTTGGAAGATTTCCTCTCTATTACTTGTCTGGGGACAACCCAAAATTTGGGATTTTCTTTTACTTTCAATGATAATGGTAAACAGGACACATAAATAGGGGCGAATCTCCCTGAGGCACAGACAGCAACACAAACCTGACAGGGGTTTTAGTCCCCCTCCCCTTCAAAAAAAAAAGTTTTACTGTAATGAAAGCTGTAGATTTAAACATAGAAACATAGAGGATGGCAAAAAAAACTAACTAACCGACCCATCAAGTTTGTTTTTTAACCCTTCTGTCTGAGTATAGATCAATTTTTGTCCCATAAAAAAAATTGCAGAGCTTTTTGTCCTGTGAAACATCAGTACATTTGTTCTGTTAGAACAGGGAATAGTGTAAGTTGCAAAGCCTTTATTATCTCCAGGTTGAATGTTATTCATTCATACAGTATAAATTGAATCAGGAAAATATCAAAGCAGTAGATGACGCCAATGATCATAGTAAATAAGTATTTTTTTCCTCTGATCATCAGCTCCATCTAGTGGCCATGGTGGGGTAATTTTCTGATCCACATTTGACCTGGTGACATGTTATCACAAAAATTGCTTTAATCACTTGCCACCAGCCTTATGCAAAAAGATGGCGGCAAAGTGGTTTCAATATGCTGAGTGGACGTCATATGACGTCCTCAGGATATTGAGTCGCAGCGCGCCCCCGGGGGCGCGCATTGCGGCGATCGTTGTTCCAGAGTGTCAGTCTGACACCCTGCAACACCGATCTAGGTAAAGAGTCTGCCACTTATCTGTGCCCATCCATGTCGCCTATCCTTGCCCATCCATGCCGCCTATCCGTGCCCATCCGTGCCGCCTATCCGTGTTGTATATTAGTGCCCATCATAAGTGCCCATCAATGCCACCACATCAGTGCCACCTCATCGGTGCCCATCAGTGCCGCCTTATCAGTCCCTATCAGTGAAGGAGAAAACATACTTATTTACAATGTTTTATAACAGAAACAAAAAAAAAATGTTTTCTAAATTTTCGGTCATTTTTTTTCCAGAGAATAAAAATCACAGAGGTGATCAAATACCACCAAAAGAAAGATCTATTTGTAGGGGAAAAAAATGATAAAAATGTAGTTTGGGTACAGTGTAGCACGACCGCGCAATTGTCATTCAAAGTGCAACAGCGCTGAAAGCTAAACATTGGTCTGGGTGGGAGGGTGTATAAGTGACCTGTATGGAAGGGGTTAAAATATTGGCTTTATTAGGAAAAATGGATTTCATTCCTCGCCAGGCACTGTACAGTACAATATAACAATCTGTATATTTACAGAACACGTTTTCTGAGGCTGCAAATGTACAATTCAATGCAAAAGAGAGGGTTGTGTATGTGAGTGATGTTTGGGCTGGGTGTGTGTTCCCGTGTCTGGAGACGTGTGTTGTGTTACCGAGCTCCTCCTTTTGTTTGCCTGGATCCCGTCCTCTCCTCCCACAACAAGTCCCTGACAACTCATCACACACACACAGGGACCCAACACAGTGACACCAGGGAGGGGGAGCCCACAGCATGGCAGCCGCCTTCCCCCCCAAGATCAGCCCCACGCTGATGACCCCGGACCCCCATTATATCCCCGGGTAAGTACATCACACACCGCTACACACAACTCTCTGTACTATCATACAACTCACTACTGTCACTGATCTCTCCTCTACTCTCTACTAACAAGTAACCCATTACCTTAGT